>OX401405.1:49088116-49688116 GCA_947846245.1 Cerastoderma edule
ACCTTAATGATCTGCACTTGCTCCTTATTATCCAAAACAAGTCAATCACGCTAATTGACAATTGTCAGTGTCAACCAATCACGTAACTTGTTTGTCGTAAAATTAAACAATTACTCTTTCAATAACCAATCGTAATCATGATTGCATATGCACGAAGACCAATCAAATAATGTGTTAGAAAGTATATTTTTCTTCAGAATAATTTGTCAAACTTATTTTCATTCTAATTTCTACATCTATTCGTTAAACATCACAATGTCTCCATCACGTGTCTGGAATTACTTTACTCGTTCTGCCGAACATCAACAACTATTTAAGTTTCTGATGGACCAACTCTGTAAGAAACTGGAAAAGTTGTCTGTTGATAAAAAACGAAATAATGGTTATTACTGCTTTGATATTGCATGCACGTACATGTAAACAGATATCGGCTATACACAAAAGGTTTGAACAGAGGACTAGTGTACTAGTATTCGGACATGCTGACATTCGGACATCAAAACGAATTCTAAAATCGAATATTCGAATATATTCGAATAGTTCTAGTCGAATATTCGAATAGTGATTTCACTATTCGTTCCCATCCCTACATAAAACATTACAAGGTTTACGGTCTTATGTAAGGTTTCGCGTAATATAAGGTCTGTTTTTATACTTGGCACAAAATAAGGAATAAGCTGAATTTGATAACGTCTCGACTTACTATGAATATCTTTGTGGTTCAGGTGGTCCTAGGATCAGAGTGACATTTCATTGTAGGATGGTAATGAAGGCTGGGATATAAAGAGGAAATATGTCCCTCAGAAAGTCTTCTTTGAATAAGGCGATAACCGAACAATAATCCGTTCTGTGAAATATCTATCGTACTCATAACGTATGTTTTAAAAGTTTCAATTACGAAATTTCAAGGACAAAGTTACCTTTGTAACAACAATTTTATAAACGCATTAGTTAGATTACAAATATTTTTTGGGGTAGGCCTATGGTTCGTGCGTATACCTGTACCTGTGTAGGCTATACGCACGGACCAGGGTATCGTATTAATAAACATGTCATGCTTAATATTTGCGTAAGTTTAAAACAACATAACTTTTTATTTCAATAATTGACCAATGAAGTGTCACATTGCGATATTGTGCATTCTTTTGATAAACATTTGATATGTACTATCAAAGTTTATCATTTTAACTTACGCTCTCCGACACGCATCTAATGACGTGTCATATTGCAATAGTATGCATACTAGTACATTTAAAACAATATCGATGTTTATAATTTTTGCTTACCAAATATTTTCCCCAAGTCGTATAGTAAAACAGTACCACAGACCACAGGCTAAAATCGGCTCAGTTCTCTTGTCTGCTATCATCCTGCTTTACTACGCATGCGTAAGGCTCCGCTTGTCGCACATGCGCAGATTCGAGCTTTTTTGAAATTAGATAATTTTGTCTAAACCTATAATGGCTTAACATGTTTAACACTATGTTTTCCTTGTTGGAACGATTTAATCATGGAAGCGGTCGAAAAGAGGTGCGAGTAATCAAACGTTGCATATTTAGACCGTTATATTGGCTGAAGAATATACAATACGACTGTGACCTTGCTAACATTTCAACCATGTAGGCATTTTGAACTTGTCCAAATTTAAGGCAAAATGAGTCAAACAATAACAAAAATGACACATATTGTATCAGTACAATTGAGGAGAACCAATGTGACACAATGATTAATTACCAAGAAGGAACAATTTGTCCTTGTGCCATATTGTCTTCCGAATTCGTTTTCCTGTAGTTGACTTGACTAGAATAAAGGGTGAAATTAACATGCTGGCGAATAACGCCTCGTTAGTCTACCAGCAACATCCGTAAGCGGGATAATGGGGACTAATTATACGTTGGTGTTTATTGTTGCTAACCAATAACTCAGTACAGTTGATTTCTATATATCCGAGTAATAAGCGACGTGCCACGAACAAGTGGGAGGTTTCGTTAAATAGAACTGCCTCACAGAATATGCTATGTACGTAAAAACTTAAAACGGGAATTTAATCAATCTTCGTCACTAAAAAAGACTATCTTTAATTTCTTAATCCTTAATTTATTAATTCTGAAGTTCCTGTACATCTGTGTTTTGATTGTAAAAAAAAAAAGAAAAACGAATGTCGATCCCTTGAAGTGGTTTGGTTGCAAACTCTTGCACATTTCGATGATTTCAAATGACTTGAATAAAGTATTTATGTGCAATGCAAAACGTTTGTGGGCTAAATGATGAAATGGGCCACGTCACGGGAAAATGGGGAACTCGGACATAGCAAACAGTGTAGCCCCAGACATGCCGCCGCGTCACTGACGTGGCGGCTGGTCTGGGGTTACACTGTTTGCCATCTTAGAGGACATCAAGTTCTACCTTTAAATAAATACAAATGATAACTGTCCTTACTAGATGCTGGAATAATAGCGCTAAGAAAGAGCTGAGTCAGTGGTTTTTATCTATGTCCGAGTGCCCCTTTTCGCGTGACGCGGCCCAAATAGTTTGTAATACTACCACTCTCATATGAAAGCCAGTCAATAATCTTGGATCTAGATTGTATTGAATAAACCGTTCAAACGCTTTATTATATATCTACCAAACGATTACGATACGAGATTATATTAACAACACTATAAATCTAAAATGCCTCTTTAGTCATGAAGGGTATATCTTAAGTCTGTGAGATTGTTCTTTTAATGCCTCGGCGTACAAGGTTCAAAAAAGACGAGACTAAAACTACAGTTCTCTGTAAAGAAATAGATTAACATACTTCAAAGTTTTTTTCTCTTTTAAATTTATGTGTGAAAAACATTCTAGTTTTGTAGATATGTATAAGATTCCCCTTTGACGCCCAACTTGATATTTCTGACTGAATTAATGACATCATGAAATTCAGTGGCTTCGTTGAATCCTTAACGAAGACATTTCAGATCATACGTGTAGATGATAAGATTACGACAACAACACATGGTGATAATTCAATCATTATTTGTTCTTAGATCATATATGTACAATAGTACATATTATGTTTAATTGTTAAGTATTCTTTATGTATGTTTGTTATTTTAATCATTGAAAAGCGACTGGAAACAGGCTGGATCTATCGACTTTTCGTCACTACGAAAAAGTAAATTGGCCGAACATTTTGTTTTTAGTACGACATGGCCTAAATCAATTCGAACGAAAACATAACTCACGCTGTTTTATATAACTCAATTAGAACTGTCGATACCACATTGGTCTACGCAACCAACAAGTCTTTGTTGTTGAGTTATGATTATTATGTATTGATTTTGTAATGGCTAAAAATATGCCTTTTGATATTTTATGCTTGTTAAAATTGAATCGGATTAAAGACATGTATATAGTTCTGCCCTTGGTGTCATATTAGTTTTCCTCGAAACAATTAGTCGAACTCAGTCGATGATTTCGCCTACAGATATTTGAATAATTAGCTTAATTGGTACGTGTGCTCTAGCATGAATATAGTTTATATTGCCACATCATGCTGCCTCTTTTTTTTATCAATAATTGATACCATTTATCATGAGTATAATACTATAATCTGACAGGGGAAAACATTCATTGCTTGTGGGTGTGCATATATCCATAATGATGTGTGTTTGTTTAATATTTATTTATTTATTTATTTTGGTGTATTGGGAATAAGGGCCATGAATATCCATGCTCTAGATTGGTGTATATACATAAAGATATTAACAGAAAATGGAATCGCTGCCTACTTGGATTCAGAACAACTAGGTAGAAAACAATGATGCTGGTGATAACACCGTTACAAAAGAAAAATATTATAATTTTCTCATAAGTTGTAATTTTACCACTTTTCACAATTGTTTCTAACTGGGTTTTATTTAGAAACGGTGAAGTTCGAATTTAAGAAGTAAGTCATTCTAAATCAATCTTGTAAAACGTATTTCTTATCGAGTTCATCACTCAATAGGTGACACATAGGGCGTTAGCCTTATCCCAAACCATGATACTACACAAACCGTAAAGCAATGGAAGTAATTGTTACCATGAGTGAAATACTTGGTCATTTTTGCCTTCACTAGGCCTAGTATTACGCCAACCATAGCGATATTGCGCTTGTCATTTTAGATCAACACAACAACAAGATAAACTGTATAGTTAAAAGATAATTGTTGTGGAAATTGTGCAAAATGCTTTGGTTGTCCACATTTAAGTCAATTATATTTGGCAAAAAGTATGCTGATTTTTGACGAGAAAAAAAGGACGACTGATAATAGTATGGAAAAAAGCAATTCAGCTGAGAAAAAAATACAGATTAATATAAAAGGTGGTGATAGTTGATTTGCAGTTAGGAATGATAACAACTCTCTCCATTCTTCATTTTCTCTGTTAACTTTGCTTCATTTCATCAATTTTTGCACGCTCTATTTAGTCTTTTTATCTTCGTTTGAAATTCATGATGAGCAAAGGTAAAGATAAGTGTATTGTAAATGCACAATCAACAAAAAAACGCTGATGATGGAAACCTCTGTAACAGACACGAAGCATCCGAGTGGTTCTTAATTGAGATAGTAAAGGACTATCTAGAGGTTGAATGCTCTATGACAATCAGTGACTAACAATAGACGTAATGACGCTTGGACTTTTGTTAATGGGTCGTTAACATGGGAGGGGTTATCGTAAGGTTATGGCTGGGCCGAATGATCCAAACGTAGATATTTCATAGTTGAAGCTTGGAGCATCCGAGTTTGGTTATGCCTGGAACAATACGCTATCTTTATTACGCTTAATTCCTGGTAGAGAAAATAGGAGTTGAATTAATAGCCGACCGATAGAGACAAAACATAATTGGAATGACTTTATAGCTCTATAAGACTGCCAGAAAACCTGGTGTTGTTTCTTTTCTTTTTTAAAGGCTCATAAAAGGAGATAAATACTATATGAAACTATATTATTTGGAAACCTTCAAAAGGTTATAAAAAAACCTTCAGCAAAACTTAAACATGAAATGCAACGAAAAGTAACCCAGATCATCCAGTTAATTAATTCAGATGTCCTGATTCTTCACCTCTGACCTGGTCACATGATACTCAAATTTTGGAACCGACCAATTAGAATTCGTCATTTTAGATATGTAAACAAACAAATTGTTGATAAACATCGTTGAATTGGAGACAACTATATTTCAAGCAAAAATAACTTATGTTAACGAACTTTATTCAAAAGGGTTTCAATGCATTCAATTAATTTTCATGATTTTTAAGAAACACACTGTTATTTGAATACTCCATATACTTTTTCAGTAATTTATTTGTGCTTATTTCCTTTCGCGTGCCTTTCAAGGCTTTAAGGCCATACTTGCGCTCATTTACACTTGAATTGTGAAAGTTCTAGAATAATTGAAAATTAACTCGAAAGTACTTTAAATCCCCTTTAACAGAGGAATAGAGGCTGTAACACGTTCACATAATGCTTTTAAAAGAGTGAATACTATACGGTTTGTTTACAATTTGCAATAAAACAAGGTCAGCCGATAAACGTTGGGAAGCAATAAAACCCAAGAAATTATCCATTCTGAATGTTAACATGGTTAATATTTGATAAATGACAGTATTTCTATTTGTTTCACGTGGTTTTTACAACCAGGTGATAGACACCCGTTAATCTGAGGGCTCCTTGCTATTTTAGATCTTACTCCAATGTAAAGAATGACGTTAAATTGGTGGGCACCAAATTTGTGAAAAAAACACTTTGAAAAATATATAACAAATAGTGCATGCATTATAATGTCGTGATCCTGTGGTTTTTCGCTATGTTTTAACATATTCTATCCTACTGTATAACTCATATTACCCAGTTTTGCAGTTTTTCTGAGCGCTAGTATGCTTTTAAGGAATATAGGGTTTTTACCTTGGCTTGTGTAGATTTGGGTTTTCATGAGAGGTTGTTTTTGTTTTCATGAGAGGTTGTTTTACAGCTGGTGTAAGAAATGCACACAGTCCCACCAAGTTTTACCAGCTCTCTTAGAACGTTCAGTTTGGTGTCTGCATCCATTTATTATGTACATGACAACGTTACCAAGATGGCCGCGCCCATGATGGAACTGATATTTTTGCTTTTTTCACTTATTATTGTCAATGATAGCCACATTGTGAACAACGCATTAGTACTGTTTTGGACATGCGCACATATCCACTACAAAGTATGTGTTATCATATTCCACCAGATCCGGGAAGTCGATTGTCAACTTATGCGGGGTTCACAATGTGGCTACATTTGGGAAAATTAGGTGAAAAAAGTAAACATACATTTATCTGTGGCCCGGCCATCTTTTTTGGATATAAGACCGTACACGTGGGTCGCATGATTCCCCCGCCTGCCCTTTAAATAAACAAATCAAAGAAAAATTAATAATATATAAGTAAAGTCATTATATGTGGAGATGCGATACCTTGATTAAGATGCATTCAACCAAAATTAGAATAGCTATTGATGAACTAATGTTATATTAAAAAGTTAATTGTTTGTACAATTCTTAAACAAATTGAACGCAAATTTTGATCATACCTCGGTTTGAATATAGAAAACGACACGTGTCATGGTCAGATATACTAGAAAGGTTGTCCTCTTAAGGAAATGTCTTGGATATAAGCCCATTCCTTATGAGCCACTTTAGATTGACCATTGCAAAATGACACGCAATTCTTTTCCAACTACATTAGAGATACAGAACGGACAGTTTATTTGCTCCTCTTAAAGACCCACGTATTGCCCGAGTCGATTCTAATGTGGGCTACCTCAATACAAAATTTACAAAATGCAGATCGATGAATTGATGGTATGACAACATGATGGTGTTTTTAAAATAACCTTTAATATCTTAACGTATTATATTCACGTGCAGGTGTTTCTATAGTATTGTTAAATCTGTCTATATAGTTATCTTTAAAGATCATGTAATAGTTCTACTTGAATATTATTGGCAAAATAAGAGGTTTAACAGCGTTTATATTGGCGTTTATATTGGTACACGTCGGTTATTTCAAAACAAAGTTTAATCCGAAAAAAAAAAAGATTCTATCTTTACAAGAAGAACTACCACCATCTCAAGCACAAAGGTCCATGCGAGTATTGGCTGCGGTCGTACTCATAGATGACAGCTTCGACCAATACAATGGTGTGCATTTACAGAGGCGGATTAATTGGGGCATTTTCAAGGTGTACGAGCCTGATAAGTCATATATTAACTACATTCATCGACTTTATCTACTAATTATTGCAACGTATTTTCCGGTGTATCGGGTTTATGGCTGTCACGTATGTACGAACACGCAGCAATCGATACCGTATATGTGACTGAAGCTTTGCAATCAGCCAATAAAACGTATTTGTCGTGGTCAAGATTGACTGGTATCCAAGCTGTTATTGTTTAGAATGAAATATCTACGCCTGGATCGGCCGGACTAACTCTATGTGTGAGGAATTTGGGTTGATCCGAATTCCGGATTTATATGTACTTCAGTTATTTGAGGTCGGAAAAGAATTCCTATTTGACTAGGCATATTCCGGATCTGCGTAGGACAAATAGGACTCTTTGATAAATGATAATTGAAAGTTGACTCATAATGATAAGCTGGCTTCAGTAATAGTGTGCAGTCCTCAGACACATGTTTTAAAATAATAAAAATAAATATTCGTAGAAATCAACTTTTTCGTTATTGATGGTGACACAAAGTTCAACCTGGACTAGGTAGATTGAGGATCTTTCTTTACTCCTTTATGGGTAACAACATATTTATAACTTGAAGTGCTGTTGTGAAAAAGAAACGCTTGTTACCCTTGAGATGTTTTTTTTTCTTTTATTTATTTTTAAAGATTACTGTCCACCATCGTTCCGCGATACGACCATCCGACAAATTTTAAAGTGTATTCAATTATGTTGTTTCATTAATAAAGAACCTGTCATGTTTATTGGACGGCTGTCACAGTCTGCTGTCATTGTGAAATAAACACCTGCGTGTGTATATACTTACCAACATGTGTATGTATAATTTGTCAGTCTCCGGTGTTTGAATCAACCCGTTCCATCATTTCGGATTTGGTAAATTGCCCAAACTGAAAGCATAGACAGATGGCACATGTAGAATAGAAAGATCAAGTTCGAATTTCCTATAATCCGGAAAGAAACAAGTATATCAATTACAACAAGATAAGGCAAATTGCTTAATGCAGATATTGTCTTTCGTTACATTTTTTTTTTTCATGAGAATACTGGTTTATCTATTTAGTCAGGAAAATTGCATGAACATGTTTTGTTTTTCATCATTTTACAATAGTACTATAAATAAAGAACTTTTCTTTTAGTTATTCTTGATATTTGATTTAATTTCAATATTGTGCAATGCCTTGTCTTTAGAAGCATGCATGTTTTGCTCTTGGTAGACTTCTTCACTAGGCCAAATACTGTTTAAAGAGATGGTAACTAAAAATGTAATACCCCATTAGTAAAACATATACGCGTGTAACAAGGTCATTGTCACTTGACAATGTACGTTAATTTACCTCAGGTGTTATAAGGAAGTTGTTGGGACTATTCTAATGGTATGTGCGATGTGATTATTGTAGCGATTTCTCCTTGGAATTAGAAACGGAAATTATCAGATGAAGATTTATTTTATGTGTTTGACATCGCGTCAATAGTATTTTAGTTTTCTGGCGATGGAATGATGGAAGAAGACAGCATAGTTAAAGCCATATTTGCGCTCATGTACACATGTACACTTAAATTGTGAAAGTTCTAGAATGATTGGAAATTAACTTAAAAGTACTTTAAGTTTCCCTTTACAGAGGAATTGCGTATGTAACACGTTCACATGGTGCTTTTTAAAGATTTGAATGTCCGTTGTTAATATTGGATACATAAAAGTATTGGTATATTTGTCACGTGATTGTTCTAATAAGGTGATCGCTGCTCATTAATCCGAGCGCTCCATGCTATTTTAGATGTTACCCGAACATAAACATGAAGTTAAATTAGTGGGCACCAAATTTGTAAAAATAGATAATAAGTATTGCAGGTTTTTCGCTATGTTTAAAACATAATCTATCATAATCTATAACTCATATTACCTAGTTTCGCAGCTTTTCTGAGCGCTAGTATGCTTTTAACTTCCCATAAAGACTGGTCAAGTCGGGTAGAACCATCGGCATTCCCTTCCATAAGCCTGTCGGGAGACTACCTCTTACGAAAATTCAAATGCCGTCACCGGGATTTGAACCCAGGCGGAGAGGAGCCGGGATATTTCAAGTTTTGTACTCTCACCACCACTACACTAAAATCGAGTATCTGAGATACCATTGGTTATTAAAATGTTTCTTACTTTTCAGAACTTAGCATGTAGCTTATGCATGAGGTACGAACGTAACGTTGTGAAATGCGTAAAATGAAGCTACGAGAATTGGTAGAGAATCGGACTCACGAGAGGTGAATCATCCGGACCAAGTGTGGACGTTAAAAGGCAAGCTTTTTACGGTAATGTTCTTTCTTGTTCATAAATTACTTTTATACATTCGCTTTTGTATGACTTAGGTATTTAGGTGATATTTCATCATACAACTGAGGAGCATGTGTTAAAATGCACGGGAATCTTTTAAAGCGTACGACTGCCCTATTCCATACCATTCAAAAGGAAAACCGAGTTAATACGCTGTCGGAGAGGATTGACCATGCTGCACTAGTACTCAATATTGGAACTAAGACTTATTCATGCCTTAAACCATTACTAAACAACGACATTTAATCACTCTGTTGCAGACAACTCTGGAAAACATTGTGGGAAAAGGGGAAATTGCTCTTAACGAGCAATTTCCCCTTCTTCCACAAGGTTTTCTGCTCTCTCTAAAGAAGACTTTCCAATTTTATCACATTTTGAAATGTCGTCTGCAAACTCAAAGATTTGTCGTTTGGGAAAGGGTTAAACGATCGGAGATATTTCGTTTCGGGAAAGAGTTAAATACTGTATCTTACACATGCAGTCTTGTTTATTTCATACTTTTGCCAACAGATGCAGTCTGTATGTAAAACAATAGCGATACAAGATAACATTTGTTGAAAAACAATACGAAAACAATGTCAAGAGTAGTTCATTGTTTGGAACAAAAGCAATGAACTAGTTAGCAATTTGTTTTTGCATTCCTTACTCTCCGAACGTTTATATTCCCGCGATGAGTAATTTCAAACATATGACGATAACAAAAACCAAATTTTTATTTACGATGTAAAAACAGATCGATCCATGACTATATAAATCGGTTTATAACAATGGAAATCTATTGTCACGTTTGTTCTTTTGGTTTGGTTTCAATATTTAGTGAAATAATTGCTACTTTTATTTGTATGTCAAAGGGCAATACACAAATGCAATGTTTCAACAGCATTTTATTTTGCCTTTCAATTTTTTCTTTTTGTGTATCAAAACTTTAAATAATTGTCTTAGTTTACTCATATTTTTCGGTAACCCAATTCTTCTGAGTTCAATAGTAACTAATAACTTGCATGGATCTAAAACGCCTTTATAGTTTCAAGTTGTCAAGTTTAGTTTATTCGTAATCAAACGCCACTGGCCCACAATACAACAAATATACATAGTACAATATTACTTAAGTGTCCCAGACAATTTATACATCAATACAACTTTATCTTAATTCGTATAATTTTAGAAGAACAGACTATAATGAAGAACAACAACCCCATCTAAAAGGATTGAAAGAAAATCATTTTAAAGATTATACTGTAATACATTCGATTTGAGTGCGCTTATTACAAAAAAAAACATTGTTGAAAATTAGAAAAACTGCTCATGATAAGCAATCACCTATCATAACACAATTTCACTATACAATGTCATCATGTTTAATTAGACTGGCATCCTCTCATGGTTGCAGTTGCAGTTTAATGATAACAAATATACTAAGCAATGCGGGTTATTGGTAAAATATACTTAGAACTGTATAAAGCAAGATTAGGAAAAATGTTAATCATAAACACTCAGAGATTGAAATCGTTATACACGTATTCTTATCGAGACTAAACGATATCAAAAAATGTGACAAAGACATCGCTGCTTACAGGTAGTACTGTTTGGTTCTAACCCTTATAGTGCCGAAACCGACTTCATGCTTATGCAAACAGGTTGGATCCAGGCCAGCCGCCAAGTAAATTGGCAGCTGACCTGTGATCTAACCTGTTTGCAACTCTGGGTATCTTCTCTCATCAACATTAAGTAGATATTTAAGGTTTTGGAAAGCAGACGACACAAAAATATATTTTTAGAAAATTATCCAGGACTGTAAGGGTTAACCAAATGCTGTTATTGGCAAAGTGACTTCGTGACCAAATATTATATAAGAAAATAATCTTGTACACAATACGTCTGGGATTTGTCTGGGATGAACCCTTGTTTCAATACACTTCATTTTTCAACTATATCGTTAAAGAAAACAAAAATATTTTTAAAATCCTGATGTGTGTCTAAATGGAGTGATAAAAATCGGATTAACGGATTCGTGTAAATTCTAACACTAGTGTGAACAAATCAATCATAATATCGTAATCCGTTTATGCCTTAACACTAGATTGACTTCTGTAACAAAAGACGCACGTGCTTAAAAAGGACAGGTTCTTATGATGCCACACGGTGCCTCTTCGATACACGTTTGAAGTTTTACCACAGAATGAGGTCCAAAAACCAAGTTGAACGTCTACAACATGCTGATAAGAAATTCAATTTGACTCATAATAAAAATCGGATCTTTAACAAGTGACTGAACATAAAGGTATGAGTGTTGTAGGCAAGACAAACAGCCAGAAGGACAGACGGCAACACACATACACATATATAGTCAAGTTTAACTCGTCGCTTGGGAGGTGCTTCACGATGTATCTAAATTTGCGAATGCCATTAACATATTGAGGACAGTCTTGACATAAGTGGGTTCCCTTTAAAGGTGCCTGATCTAAGAAGAGATTATTTGAAAAATCAAAACAAAATGTCGTTGAAACAAAACGTATCATATTACAGTGCAACCGGTGTGCAGTTTTTTAATGACTCAAATTTTTAAATTAATATTTTCCTTACATCTATGAACAAGCACCTTAAATAACAGTTCGTTTTTTACTCCGTAGAAATTGTGTTCATGCAATCCAAAAGCAGGTGATTCTAAAAACGGAGGATTTTTTCGCAAATCACTTAGTTTCAGATTATTCTTCTACTTAGACTCTGAGGTATTGGGACGTCCTTAACTTGAGACTTTTCTGACTATATAGTAATCACAAACTGATGTATGCCTGTTTAAAACAGAACACATTGATGACATAGCCTTGCATTGCTTGGTTGCATTCTCGTTGTGAATTGATTCCCTCCTAAAGCACTGATGGATATAGTATAACATCGATGATGAACGATCGATTAGGTTGAGTGGACCACTCTGAAAATGAAATGGATATGCTGTAGAGTTCGTGTTGGTGCAACATCGTTTGCTTTTAGTTTTGTTTTTCTAACTCATTTACATCGTGATAGTCTACGGATCAATACATGTCATGTTAATATGGGCTTTTAGGGACTGTCATAGGTTGTGAGCACAAAGTCATGCGACCCTTCTTTGTTTTTATATCAAATCTTTCATTTTGGCTTATACATAAAGCCCTCCTTGAAAGTATGTAAATATTACATACTTGTTCTCGATTAATGTTCTACCAATAACCTCTCTTTTTAACCCTTTACGGTATATAGCGCCGTTCGCCACCTTATCGATTACCGTATAAAACCTATTTTGACGTTCTATCGATGACCACATAGAACGACTTTTGAGAGCTGAAAAATTTATTCAACTTTAACCCTTAATTACATATAAACACACAAGTCACTTTCTCCAAATTTCATTTTCCTCTTAAATAGATATGTTTTCTTTCTTTTCCGATGATAAAATCAGTGGGTCAAAGTTTAAACTTTTGCTCTAGAGGGAATCTTTGATAATGGTCTCACGACACCCTTCTGAAAAAGACGCTATCAAATTGAGATGAAGGGAATTCAAATTACAACCCAATTAATAAGAGGCCTTCAATATCCGATCATAAAAGATCAAAACTAAGGAATGATAATCTCATTCTTACATTGTCGGTCTATAAGTTTTATAGACAAAACGGCAACTTCATATATGCGAAAAGCCCGTGCTTTCCACTTTATGCATCAATTTAGTTGGGTTTTATTTAAACTGCGTTTTACTGTGCATTGAGACTACAAGAAGGAATTATTCACTGGTGTCAGAGTTTGATGCCGTTTGGCGGATTACAAACCGTTTTTATCCAGATCTTAAAGGGCTAACTTGAAGGAGGCTTAGGTCGATTGTCAACCAAGCTTTTACAACTAACTCTCGATTTGTCCTCCTGAATACGTCACCAATACTCAAGCCGAATGTTAATTCATGAAAGATTCGCTCCTGATTTTTTTCATTTGAGGGTCTTTCGTAGGTCCCCCCTCAAACGTTGATGCATGCTCTATATGCGTATGTCTTTTTACAAATATTTGTAGCTTTTGGCCTATTCAACCGTTTCGAAACATATCGACGAATGTACCAAATTCAAATTTCGGTTACGACATGTTACTAATGGTAAGTTCAAAGCTTATCAATGGCTCAATACAAGACCTTAGCAACATTGCCTTGATGGTCAAATACGCATTTGGTGTCTCTCCTTTCTGTGTAAATCCTAATTCAGTTAACAAGGCCCGTCTCTCGAGACTTCCAGTGTTTTAATTTTTCCCGGAAATGACTTTCAGTTGTAGCAATACCGCCTTTACAGGAATGTCATTTGAGGATGTTATAAATGCAGGTAAAATGACATTGATATAACTCGGCAACACGAATTAATGGTTGTGAATTGATTGGGGTTAGTGTCGATTAGTGTTGATTCACGGTTACCCTTTCGCTTTGAAATGACTATCACAAAGATGAAGGTTTTACCTCCTTTGAAACAAAATGTCTTCTTAGGAAAAATGACATCACAGTTCTTGAAAGATGTATTCAACTAGATTGTTCTTACTCTTTTCAGACCTTTTCATAACCGTTGGTTTAAGTCATTTCACAATTGTGTAGCATGTACTGCTAGACAATTGCGGTGTAGAGCAACCGTAAACCCATTTATTAACAAGGTTTTTCGATCGAAGCACTGAAGTAGGCCTACACCAATGTGTCTTTGGAATTTTTCAATGAACTCGCAGGCTTTCAAAATTTCTAAGAGAAATTGAAATAGTCTTTTTTCAGTGACGATAATAGATAACGTTATCGTTTTTACCGTTGTTACCCACAGAGGACAATCTATGGTATAGTCGCTTTAATTGCATTTTTCGTTTGATTGTAGTGATTAAATAAAAGAATAAAGCAAGAGGAAAAGTGTCTGAAATTGGATTTGCCTGAGTGAAATACACATACTTATCTGTAGAAACTCTTTATGCAAATGAAAACCGGCTCTTTACTCCCAGGGGTCTCATACGTTGGAAATTAATTTGTCCTTATCACATTTTCTAACTTAGCCTGGTGATAACAACATAATGGAGAGATTGATTAAAAATGCACTTCAAAAGCATTTAGGTCACGTTAGCTCACTTTCCGTACCTCAATCTGACACATGCCACGCTAGTAAACAGCAAAGAATACCCGTTGGTTCGAATCCCGTCAGTAGCGTGATTTGCCTTTCGAACGTTTCATCAAGCCATATTCGGTGCGAGTACTGGTTATGAATCCAGAAAGCAGAATCGATAGTTATTTATTTTAATTGTAAGAACTGCATCATCCTTGATAAGAGTAAGTGGGTTAAAAACGTCAAACCCAAATACATAAATCTTTCCAAATGTGTGTAATAAAGCACGATACAGTTTATGGATAACGAATAAATGTGTCATAAACGAGCACTTTGGGACCCCTTATCTTCCACGTTGTCTTTTGTTTTTCAAAGAGAACAACAATAACAATATAACACTTTAGCTGTCCGCGATAATAGGATAAAGGCAAATGAATGATTACAGTTTAGTTTTATTAGATAAACAACCTTGGGGTTCAATAGATACCAAAATGTTTACGTAATCTTATGACCAAATTTCCCATGATAGAATTTGTAAATGGTTTAAACCGAAAGCAACAGCAGAAACCCCGAAATAAACGTACTATGAACTATATTCCTACGATATGTATAAACACTAGAGAACACGTCAAAAGGCTGCAATAAACATGACAAAGTGTTTGGAATTAGTTACATTAAAAAGATAAAGGAAATATATTCGTAACCTAGGCAATAGTTCTCGTGAAATGAGCCAAAAGTCCCATACATTACTTTTGGATATTCCCAAATTGGTCGCCAAGCGGTGACATAAGATGCCAATAAAAACAATTCACCTCGTTTAGCGCGGTGGTCCAGATTTGTTATTGAGGGAGGTACAACATTTCAATCGCTAAGGGTGTCATCAGTTGCCTATGATATATGTACTTCCGCCTTTTAGTTCATTTCTTCATAAACCCGCAATCCGAAACATCTTGTCTAGAAAACACCAAAGGGGTTGATTGTCCAAACGGATAGCTTAATTATTTTGTCTGAATGGTTAATTCTTTTAATCATCCAGGAAAAAAAATTTTTATCCATGATTTCAGGGCTTTTCTTTCCATTAATTGGAAAGATACACAGACCGGTTGGATTTGGGAAGTTCGCCGAAATTGTCGAATTTGGAAAACGGCAAACCCAAAATCTTGCATTACTGTAAGACCGCATGTTTTTTTTTTAAAGAAATCTCCAATTGGAAAGGTGTCATATATGCTTGAATATTCCCTTGCCATAAAACACAAAACCCTGGATACATTTGTCGTCTGCTGATAATATCAATTTGGACCAGTCATTCCCATATGACTTCATGGGTAAGGTTGGTTGTGATATTCATTCCAAGGTATGCCTTACAAGTCAGGGTGACGTTTTACCGAACACCACAAAAAGAATATTTGCTTAAGCCAAAATATGTATCCATGAATTTAATATCTAATGAAAGTACGATATCGTAATGTGAATTGCTTGTCTCGATACTGAAATATGAGGAAGTGTTGCTTTGTACTTGCGCAATTTTTTAACAAAATATCATGAAGGAATTCCTACACAATAGGCCAGGTAAAGGTTTGTGAAAAATAATAAAAATCAAGTTTCAGAATTATAAGAAAGTTTCATGGACTTCACTTTTTATTTGCCAACTTCATTCACGTAATTTTAATTTTACTGTGAAACTTAAAGATTAAGGGGGGTAAATGATATGGATAAAGAACAAAATTTGTGATATATATTTTGTAGCTATACATTCAAAATCAGACAAATTTGGAAAAAACTATTCGGTGAACGTCTTTGAAATGATGGATGTTCTCATGAATTACGCTTCTTTTTTTTCAACCGAATTAAAAACAAGTTCTCCATCAGCCTATTTGGTGTAGGAATACATTGACATTAAGCTACCTAGAGCACAAGGTTAGCAGCCCCCTAGAGTCAGGCAATTACGTCCACAAATGACGTCAAGGTTTTCCAACCTTTTTACCAATTTACCTTAATACAATGTTTGAGGTCCTATGAATTCAAATACAATTTTGAAAACAGTAAGCTATTACACACTGTTAGACATGACAAATTGAAAAGAAAAAGTGTTAGAATTCAGTATGACAAACACAATCAAGCATGAGTTGCAAGTTCTAATGTTACCACAGTGATTTTGTTATATTCGTTTCTTTCCATGGCAAGTTTGCGACTGTACTAAAGGATTAATGAGTACATAGATAATATAAATAACATCTCTCCATCCAGACTGGCATTATTCACCCATGGGTATGATAATTAAGATAATTTATCTTAATTTAAAGAACGCCTTGTCGACAATACTCTTGGGACGAGACAGGGCGGTCCATATCCTACTGTAGTCCACCTAACCCCTTGTCCGAGTGATCCAGGCCTAGATATTTCATTCTACACTGTGAAATACATTGACACCAATTCATCTCGAAACTGTCTTTAGAAAATTCATACAGAATATATAGAGAAGAGATGATTGGTGTGGAATGTTATCGGGCAAGGCTTAGTAATATTATCCGGTAAGCCGAAGTCGAAACGGATGATAATCCGATACCGAGCCTGGTAACTTTTCCTATTCAAAGACACCAACCACCTTTTCTATTACCTTTATGTATTCTTTTAAACAAACAAATTGAATATAAAACACGAGGTAAAATAAAAAGATAAAAATAGATAGAGAGTGATTTAAACATGGCGCCATGTGTTATGGCGTTCTTATGACGTCATGATTCGTCACGTGCATGTGTTATATGGTTAGTGCCGGATAACATAAATGTTAAACGGCACTCAGTTATCGGTGCCAAAATGGCTCTAGTGATAGAATAAATTATTTTTCATGATCTATCACTATTTTCCGGTGTTATTATAAGCTTAAATCAGCCATGACAACCTTTGAGACGAATAATTGTAAAGGTGTTGATGTTACGTTTTGTGTGTACAGCAAGTAAAACGAACTGTGATTATTGGATCATTAAAAGGTGAAGATTTTAGGTTTGGTGTTACACCGTCTAATTAGCAGTATTGAATCATGAAACACTTACAAAATAATGCCTCGCTTTGTTATTTCTGCTAAAGAAGGAAAATAGAAAGTTCTGTGACAAAATATTAATTGCTTACAGTGAGTGATAAAAACTCTTTTATCACAATTTTTTCTGGTTTCTTCTACAACTTATTCGAGAGGATGAACATTTTGTATTTCATTTCTCTATAAATTGTTTTTGTTTTGTCTTTTTTGTGGGGGTCGTTTTTTCCCTTCTTTTTTGTCTTATTTTACGAGCAACAAATACCCAAACGAGGTATTTGGCCAAGCACTCATTAACAAGTCAAGTATTGGTTGTCGACGATATTGGACATTAAATCGGAATTTGGTCCGTCTAATGAGGAAACAGAAACCACCGTCACTGAGTTTCTTTCGGGTGTGAGCTCAGTGTTAAACAACCCTTCTTCCTTTTTTATATAAATAGTCATTTGGGCTCTTTTGTAGTGATTTTCACAACATAGCAAAAACACACAATTGTAAACTGATTTCGTCAATTTAAACCCGTTTTGCTCTATTTTGATTTGGATGAACAAAACAGGAATAAATAAGACATATCTACCTCTGACTCATTCGGACTACCTCCATTTAGGAATTTGTGGCTGGTCCAAATTCAAAGCAACAGCCGACGACAATAATAACAAGTAAGTGTATGGAAACTGTAGTCTAAATGAGCAAGATGTTAATATTCATTCATTCTGTAACACACTTTACAGCTTGGATTATCCGAGTTGTTGAAACTTTTATAACAATTTATATTTTGTCCTTCGTTTTGAAGGGTCAACCAACTTTCTTCAATGATAACAGTTAATGATAAAGATTTTGATAATCCTTGAAGAAGAGGTGACATCAGACAAACTATCAAGTGTGTACGACCGATAAATCAAGATACATTGTATTCAAGAAAACTACAGTCAAACTTGTGTTAAGAGGCCAGCCTATGGGACAGAGTAAATTGGCTATTTAAGACAGGTTGGCTGCTTAACACAAATTGATGTACACTATAAATTTAACAATGGGACTTTCTGTAGTGGCTGTTTAAGGCAGGTTGGCTGCTTAAAAGGGTGGTTGCTTAACACAAGTTAGACTGTATTTTCTTAGTCTAAACATATTTTATTCACGAAATAAACACAATTATATGGATTACAAACACTTTAATAAAACGGGTCGAAGAGGAAGCTAAAGGCTTATAAAGTTCCTCTTCCTTGTTATTCTCTTGAAAACATGGAAGAAACAATCGTGACAAAAGGCCAAGTTGCCATTATTTAACAGTAGTTGCTTATGCCTTCCTAGGCGAATGTTGCACATGAGGTACCAAAGAGCAAGGATTTAGTACATGTAATAGCTGCTTCCGTTGCCCTGTTTAACGATGCGCGCAATGGGGGATTACCTGTTTAAAGCAGGGGACCAGGCCATGAACAGCTAGTGTTAACCCTTAAAGTGCTGGAACCGACTTCATGCTTATGCAAACAGATTTGTTCTAGGCCATTGGCGGCTTGCATGTGATCGAATCTGTTTGCTACTCTGAGTATACTTCTTTAATAAAATCAAGCAGATATTCAATGGTTTGGGAAGCCGATGACACAAATATCTATTTTTAGAAAATTACCCAGCATTCTAAGGGTTAGAACGCTGGTTAAAAATATCGGATATTTTTCCTCGTTGTATTTATACTGTCGATATAACTCGGATGATCCAAGCTGTAACTGCGTGACAGCTTGGAGGCGCCCTGCGATAAAAACGCGTCAGCATTCCCCCTCTGTGTGTGAGGGGTCCAATCGGCGATGAGAAAAAATATGGGCACCAATCAGAAAGAAGGTGGGATTGACCAATAAGATTGCTTATTGCTTCCATTTCCGGTAATTTACAGAAAGAACAAAAACATGAACGATTGTTAACATTTGATTGTCGGGAAATATGAATTCGTTTTAAACCATACCAGAGTCATTTGATGAAATCCATTGTCGAAGGGAAAGACACTTATGTTTCAATTTTAATAAAACATCTCTTACATAAAATAAGTCATCTGTACCCTATATATTAAAACTTATCATTCATTCGGACTGTCAACTATATCACGATGCTAAACATGAAACAACATCAACGCCTCCCTGATAAAACTGATTAACCCTTTCCCAAACAATAACGACACTTGACCAATTTGTTGCAAACGACTCTGGAAAACATTGTGGGAAATGATGAGCAATTTCTCATTTTCCCGCAAGGTTTTCTGCCCTATTAGAAGATTGTTTTTCAATTTCATCGCATTTTAAAATGTCGTCTGCAAACTCTTTGAATTTGGGACGGTCAACATTTGGTGTTTGGGAAAGGGTTAAAACAATGTCAACAGTTTTGTGTTGAAGCGATTTGCTTCGCCACACTTATTTCGAAATCAATCATTTTTGGTTATTTGTGTTAGTAAAAAATAGTCACCGCTTGTTATATGTGCGCTAAATAACCCTGGAATTGATGCTCCATTAAAATTGTCTAGCAACCAATCTGGTGATAATCAAAATCGATTTGCCCGACTCAGTCCATGCATGAAAGAATTGGGCAATACCTTTCCCCGTACCATTTTAGTTTTCAAAAAATATTGAATCCAAAGGTTTTTTTAAGCTTTCAACATTTAGTTACCAAATTACCTTTCTGTTCCGCAGACAAGGTCTTTACTATATCAAGATTCAAGAAAGAAATCGATATTGTATTGGCAAAAGGGATTTGGTTTTGGCGACTACCATTTCGCTGCAAACATAAATGATATTCAGAAGAAACTAGCTCTTTTATTGTAAATTTGATTAATATCAATATACTTTAGAAATAAAACTTTATGTCAAATGCGCATTTTTTGAGGACAAAATTATGATGCTATTAACAAGATAAAGGGTAAGGCACGTGTTGTGTGATGTACGGCGGCGTCTGGATTAGTAGGCTATCTGTGTGTGACGCGCGTCGCTCCCGTCTGGGGTAATAAAACCAGGCGTTTGATATTTAGACCAGCAACCCGAAAGATGTACTATTCGATACTCCGCTTTATAACATGCCCGAAGCTGTTTATATAGCTTTTTGAATCATTTGTTTATTAAAACTTAGCTGTTATCTATGTCTCTGTTTGTGTTTCCATTCGCGCTCGCCCAACCTGCAAATAATAAACTTTGAAATAGTTTCTAGATTTTCATTTCAGATTAGACCCATACTGCCGATTTCTATAACTCAAGAAAATATCAAATTGAGAGCCCATTTTCACATAGAATCGGCCATCAGATATGATAAGCTAAAGGCTTTTTTTGTGGCAAAAGTTTCCATAAAAAAAGTCTCTGATGGTTTGAGTGTTTTCTAGATTTTCGCAACAGAGTCACAAATAGCTTTACTCAATGAATGAATATATACGTGTTCATTTGAAATCAACTGATGCAATACTTTGGCATTTGACAAAATTCATATGAGGGAAAGCGCATCTCGGTGGACGTCCCATCTCGGTTTAAATGTAAATAGATATACTCTACCAAACGAAAAGGAGCCGATATTATATTCCCGCCAGAATTTACCTGTCATTTTAACTCCGCCCCTTTCTACAGATTTCCCAACATGCACTACCTCGAAAAATCGATATCCGTTTGACGCGCTTTTGTATCGAATGCATCCAGACGTAGAGTGAAATATCTACGTCTGGATCATTCGGACTACTGTCGATACTGAAGTATCAGAGTTCTCAATTCATCACCATGCGTCGCGCAGTGAATTGTTGAACTGGTAGTGTTAGGGTTAGTAAGAATTTATCGTGGTGTAGTTATTTTAATGGTGTTTCACTTTACTTTATGATGATTAGCATCTAGGATTATCCGAGTAAGACTAAGTTTGTGTTGTCTGTGGAGAAAAATGTACTTGTGATGGACTAAGCTGCTCGAAAATAGTGTAAGTTTGAAATTCATTTTTGAATATGTTTGAACGTTGAATCTAGTAAGTTTGATCAAGACGTAGGGAGCTATGTTTTACTTTGTTCCTCTGCCGATTGACAGCTTGGATTATCCAAAGACCCACTAAAGAGGTATTCTATATCTTTGGAGTATCAGAGATATATAAACTTCTGTTTCACGTTTTATCGCGTTTTATCGCGTTGTAATCTTGATACTTTGATGTAATGTCTGTGTTACTACCACACCCTCATGCAATTGCCCAATCTCAAAAATGCAGTAACAATAAGACTAGTTTTCACTCGAACAACACGTGATCAGTCCATATTGTACGATGACATGATAACGTATAGTATGATTACGTGAACCGTGCACCAAGCTCATTCAGAGACCTTCTTTAAGATTGGTGTACTACGTTTGACTGCATTAAATCTAATGTATCATGAAAATGATAACTATGTGTTTTAACACAACATATATAGCATGTGGGGTTTCAATATGATAGCATGATAAACGATTAAAGTCAGATTTATGAATGTTGTGATACTATAGGTGTAATCATGTATTTATTCGGCATATATTTCTTACTAATCTACTTAAATAAGTACGTGTTGGTGGTCGGGCCATCTGCTCCATACTACACATTTGATAATAAGATAAAAACAAAAATGTCATCAATATAAACCCCTCTTACTTTCATGTTTCTGATCATTATCAAAGACTTAAAAATAAATTTGCGTTCTATCAGATGTTTTTGGATGAGTTTTTCAGCAATTAAAATACGTGATCAAAAGTTTATTGGTGAGATGTTTAACGTAATATGACATTGTATTTTGATTTTAAACAGATGAAAATAGAATAGGACATAACTTATATGAATTATTTACCACCAAAAAGAGGAAGGACCTGGCTTACCATTACATGTAACTCAATGACTGAAGGAAACATTGCGATATTTGTCAAACCCGATATTCATGAAAATTATCTTTAAAAAACACTCAACATTGTCATGTGGGACGATATTTGGGGCCTCTCGGAGAGACATATTTTGTGACTATTATTATTTGACGTCTCCCATAACGTATACCATTAGAGTATTACTTTCTTCAAACTTGAAATGAGAAAGGATGTGGTTTTTAAACTTACGCAAAGTCTTTGTATGAAATATTTACTGAAACGCTACCCCGAATTTCGATCGGTATCTTACACGACAAAGTTTTAGTTGTATTGTTTTAATCCCTTACCAAACAATGACGACATTTAACCACTTTGTTGGAGACGACCCTGGAAAACATTGTGGGAAAAGGGGAAATTGCTCGTGACGAGCAATTTCTTCTTTTTCCACAAGGTTTTCTTCCCTTTCTGAATAATTTGATTCAATTTCATCACATTTTGAAATGTCGTCTGCAAACCCTTTCAATTTGGGACAGTCGAACATTTGTTGTTTGGGAAAGGGTTAACACAACGATGCGTGTAAGTCCCTTTGCCGCATAACTACTCGGTGTAGTGTGCAACCAACATATGTCTATAGAAACATTTGTGTCAAAGGAGAAACTGCTCATGATGAGCAATTTCTTCTTTTATCACAACGTTGTGTGCCCAATGTTACAGGAAAATGAATTGACACTTCGTTACTTTCGCCATTTTTGCATTTCTTCAGAACAATCTGAATATCACACTTGTTGGAAAGATTCAGTGATCTCCGAGACCTTAAATAAGAATAAATCATATTTTCTTTAATAATTGTTTAAAAGAATCAACTGTTTAAATGGTTCATTTCGTAGACAACGATTGAATATTTCCGTCCTCCGAAATAATCGAAATGGGTAAAGGTAAAGGCATTTGGTACCAAGGCGACAAGAAGGTTCCAAACTTAAACCATTTAATGCAAGCGAGGTCGGAAAGAGATTATTTACCCGACTATTTATAGACCGAATTCTTCAATCAAAGCACTTAAGACACGTAAATTTGACCCAAAATGTCTTTAGAATGAAGAAGTTAAAACGCGTTGTTTATCTAGTGAAAACGATTGCTGAATTAACATTTTTAACGTTTCGCACTCCTATAAACGCAATCTATTAATCTATACGATAGTGCCTTTAAGAAGTAATTATCTCTTGGAGGATTTGCAGATGGTCGATTGTTCTATCCTTGTTTTGATAAAAACATGGTTTCTTTTTCTTGTGGTAAGCGTGAATAAGAAAAACCGGGTACGTCTGACAAACAATTCGACAATACTGTCGTTGGTGACGTTATGACGTCTTGACACAAAATTTAGTTAAATCATAATCGGATTATCAATGCTTTAATAATGTATATTCCCGTATCACCACACAAGCATCAGACGAATTAAAAACCATTGTGATAAAAGCAGAAATTGCTCAAAACATGCATTGCAATAAAAGGAGAAATTGCTCGAATTAACCATTGCGATAAAAGGAACCATTGCTCGAAGCAACCATTGCGATAACAGGAACCATTGCTCGAAGCAACCATTGCGATAAAAGGAACCATTGCTCGAAGCAACCATTGCGATAAAAGGAGACATTGCTCGAAATAACCATTGAGATAAAAGGAGAATATACTTGAGAAGAGCAATTTCTCGTTTAATCACAATGGTTACATACCAATGTCACAAAGTAATATCGCTATTTTTATACTTTATCGTTTTCGTCTGCTAATGCTCCAATTTGGATCAGAAGTGCTAAGCGCGTATGAGGGACTGGTTTGAATTGGAAACGGCTGTACGTTGACCTAGTGATGTGATAAGGCGATTGGTGATAACATCTGATTAAGCTTTTCACGCCTGCCGTAAGTATCGAATCCAGATATCTCCTTAACACTTCATACAACAACACAGGTAGATAGAATGTGCATGTAGATAGATAGATATTTTTTTTTTGACGTAAACTTTACAGTTTCTGGTCATTTGATTATTTTACTATAAAATCAAGAACATCGATATGCCTTCGAAATATTAAATCATATGATTAGATAGTAACCACTTTGCCAAAAGGCACATTCAGAATACTATGTACTTAGTTATATCAATTCACACGGAGAAGTCAATTCCATGTTTCAAAACAAAAGCGCATTTTCCATACCGATTTCCGAAGAAGCTTTTGAAAATCCTTTATTGTTGGTACTTATTAGAATCGTCTGTACAACACTATTCCAGTGAGTACCATTAAAACGAGAATAACCTATATAATGAGAGGTGCTCCCCTAAAATTATCTTTTTTATTGCTTCTTTAAACCCTATATTGTTGGTACTCCTTCGAATCGTCTGGATAAGACGATTCGAAGGAGTACCAACAAAATAAGATTTTCAAATATTTCCTTTGAAAACTGTCTGAAAGAAAGACCGAAATGCGCGAGCTTAGCAAGACCACTGGGACTCAATGTCGCATTGGACATAGATTTGACTTTTCCCGTTCGAATTGCTATAACTTTAATACAGATTAAAACGGCAAGTGAATAGGGTGGGGGTAAATTGCATTTAGTTAACTTGCTGTTTTTGCTTGACACGGTTCTAGTTTTATTTTGGATTAAAATTTCGTAACAATTCGATTACTATGTAGAATTCGGTAATCAGTCTACAGACGTGTTGATTCACACACTAACAATGAGAGAAATAATCGTTTTACACAACACCGTCTGCACAATTCTGTGATAAATAACCTCCTTGTGAGGGGAACAATTTGTATGTACAATTGTACGTAATCTTGTATGGCTATACATATGTAAAGTTAAATGCCAATACAGTTTATGCTATGCTGTTATGCAATAAAAACATTGTTTTGATTACAAGCTTGGTGAATTATAAAATCCATTACGACGATATTGTTAATGCGCCATAAGAATGGAAGGATTCTATTATTGGAAAAGAAAAGAAAAGAACTGTGTTTATTGAACGAAACCAGAGTGTACACATTCAAATTTAACAACAAATAAACAAAATCAAGAACGTTATCGATAGTCAATAAAAATAAGCAATTCAATATCGATGTATGAACATTTTCCTGCTTGTTGTTTCATTTTGAGGCACTTAAAGAAAAAGGAGATGTTAGAAAACATTAGATCGACCAATTACTCAGCTTTTGCAATAGATCTTAATCAAAATTTAAACACCTTAGTCTAAAAATGTCTTATTGCATTCATTCTACATGTGGCAAACATTTACATGACATATCTGCATCAACAGATATACATGTAGATGTCTTTAAAGAAGAAATTAGGCAATACATAATATTAATTAACTTATCTAAATAATTAATCGATTTCAATACAATATCTTTATACAGCAAAAGTACATTTCCTGATTTTTGTTTGTTTGTTAAAAACTACCTCATCTCCATAGTAACAAATCGTCCTTTGGTCCCTATGATTTCTGTACGACCTTTGTAACAGAAGCGTCAATGTTGAGTATTGTGGAGCATGGGAATCATGACCTTGTTTTGTTAATCTAAAAACATTTTTGAAAACCGTATTCGACTTTTTTAAGTCATTCAAAAATAGTTCGAGTACACTTTTCATGTTAAATAGGTCCAACATGATTTAAATGCGTAAGTGCGAAAGCATGCTTCCACTTGTTTTGAACGTCACTAAAATGTTTGAAAAACTAACTTAGTTTTAACCGTTGAATGTTAGTTTGTAAAGTTGGTTTGCGTCAAGGTGAAGTGAAGGTAGCTTTATTTTTGTACGGTGCAAATATATTCGTACAGTCACAGAAATCAAAATATTTGTTTTATTACTATACTCAGAGATAATGATAAGTCATTCAACTGACAAAGTCTAATCCGATATCCTTTACATAACTGGAATATTGTTATCGAAAGGATTAACAAATGACAATATCAAAGTAAGTCAAATGTCAAATGGAAATGTACTTTTGGAGTCTGTGGTAATTTTGGAGAATTATCCGGCAGACAAGATTTATAACAAGCACTTTTCAACGTTTTCTACATATTTATTATGATTATTCGCTTCATATAAAACGAGCAAAACTACCTTAGTGTATCGCCCGTCTGTTTCAATATTAGCATTTGTATAGAAAAAAACACGTCAAAATCATGGGCTTGAAAACTCAAATTCCAGTTGTACACATAATACAAATATATAATGCTAGAGCTTACGAAGAAAAATGGGTATATTCAAAATGAAGTGTAAAAAAATTAATGTAAGTAGTAAGTTAACTAAATCGCAAGAAAATGTAGAAAAATGGATCAGTCAATGCGAATTCGTTATGGTCTTCATTTTCAGCATTATCATCTACGTGTCTGTAATAATAACCATTGTCAATTCCAATATGATTTTGTCACGAATCAATATATGTTTGTTTGTTGTTGTTGTTTCTTCAAACGTGTAAATTATACATACACGTTACTTATTTATTGTTCTTAACCGGTACTAGACATATTCAATGCAATTTTCGTATATTGTACATACTTTAAAAGGCTTTAGATGAATTTGAAAAGTTTGGAATTGGTAGAATCGAGCAGTTGTTTGGTTAACACCAAACATAAAGGAATGTGTGAGAAATTCAGTTTTGTAACACTTAAATATATTTTAGTTGTAACAATAAAATCTGCTTCAGAAGCAATGTCCTTCTGAAGTAGATCTTATTGTTACAACTAAAATATATTTGAGTGTAACAAAAATGAATTTCAAACACAAATTCCTTTGGAACAATGTTTAAAAGAATAACCATACAATATTAATCACACCTCATGAACAAGTTGGTTTGTTTTCGTATTTACGATAAAGAAGCACAACTCTTGCAATGTATGTACGCGTTTCATTATATGAGTTTTCTCCCTTTAACTGGACAATTCCGAAAAAGGAAAAATCACAATCAAAGTTCCCACCGATGATTTTTTTTCATCCAGTGTCGCATGACATTCCAATCCCTTTTCTTGCCCGATATTATATATAACTTGTCCTTGTGTTGAATACTGACAAGTTAGAATAATTATCGTTCTATTTTGTTCATGACTAAATCACACATAAATGAGTGTATTTATTTGCTGACGTAATCTTAAGACGTCATTTCCATTTCTTTAGAAAATAGTGACATTTGTGGTAGCACAGATCAACCACATGAAGAGACACAAATGTGCCGGCTTGAAATCAAAATATGCTGTTAGAAATAGTTCAACTTGAAGTCTAATTATAGGCCTATTTTCAGCCGTTATAGTTTGTGAATTACTTAATCTAATTACTCAATTTGGTTTTGCATTTGGTCATCGATTAATGGTCCTAGAAAATACTTAACTAAACTTGAGGTCAATGTTATCTTTTGTTATTGTTTCCTTAAAACGTTTACCGAGTCAATATGATTTTCCAACTAACCTCCAACTAATACATATCATTCCCAATGTAAAACAAAAATGCAACGAACGTCCATTTGAACAAACACTTGAATCTTTGTGACAATTCAAAGAATAACTTCAGTATTTGCAGAGTTCGTCTTCATTCGTTGTGCTGACTATTCAATGATGATCACTTGTCCAAAAGATACAAATGCAAATACAAATTAAACCTTGATGATATTATTAATTGTTTCTTGGCCACTGACATTTCAAGTATTTCAACTCAGAGGAATGCATGCTTTCGAGTTGAATGATGTTAACATACGTTTCCCGATTTGTATTAACAGGGGGTGGGGGTATCTTTGAACTTGTGTCATTTTATCACCTTTCAAAGCTGACTTGGACATTTTACCTTTCAAAGCTGGCCTACACATCTCACCTTTGGCTTACAAATATTGACTCGTATGTATCCGATCTATTTATAGGAATCATGGCTACCACGGGGCCCGCTGTCTACTCGACAGTCAAACTTCTAGAGAACGATTCGGACCCCTCATACAACATATCGATGGAGAACAACACAGACGTCGGCATCCGACCACCAAACAGCAACATCGTCATCTTATTCGCCTCCATGTTCGCCGCTGGGGTGTTCGGCAACCTCATCGCCATCTTTGTTCTCGCAAGATCGTCACGTGACCACAAACAGACTGTTTTTTACCGACTTGTAGGGGCGCTCGCTTGTACCGACCTTTTCGGGACGTGCGCAATCTCTCCCATATCGATACTCGTCTACACACAAACGATTACCATTGGTCAGGGGACGGCGCTGTGCAATTATAACGGATTCATGTTCATCTTCGCGGGATGTTCCACGATTTTCATCATCAGCGCCATGGCCGTGGACCGGTTCCTCGCAATCAGATGCCCGTTCTTCTACGACCAGAACATGCGCGTCGGGAAGGCGAAGTACATCATCGCGGGCGTTTGGGGCTTTGCAGCCTTGATGGGATGCCTTCCAATCGTCGGCTTTGGGGAAATAGTCTTGCAATTCCCGTGGACCTGGTGCTTTTTCACGTTTACCAGCGCCAGTCCCATCAATAAGGTGTTCGCCTACAGTTATTCGGCCATTGGACTATTTGCAATCTCTCTGACGGCGATTTCCAACGTGTTCGTGACCTTCACCTTGCTGAAGATGCGCCGGAAGTTCAGGAGAACGTTCAACACGACGCGCACAAAGAGCGCCGATTGCGAGCTGCAGATGATGGTGCTCCTGCTTGGTGTGGTTGTCGTGTTTTCGGTGTGCTGGTGCCCTTTTCTGGTAAGTCACGGGGAACCGCTTAACATGTAAGAAGTACACTTTATGTAATGCTTGAATTATCACCGGTTATCACCTCTGTAGGGTCACAGATGTAGATTTGCCGCCTTGTTTTTATGACGGATTACAGATTTGATAACCGGACCGATTGACTCTTCGACAATTTACCGCTCCAAGTGTTACATAAAATAATATAATAATTATAATTCCATTCAGCATTTAACATCAAAGACATATATCTAAAAAGCATGTGTATTTCTAATCGTTAACATATCGGTGAAGAAATAGTGTTACAATTGAAATATCGGAGAATAATCTGCCGATGTTTCTCGATAACCCAAGAAAGTATAGAAATTAGCTAAACTTTTGTAATTATTCCTTCCATAGAAACATTGCATTTGAAATGAAAATTATCCAAACAATAACTCTACATGTCAGATTTAAGTTAAGCTTCTAGATGTCCGCAACCGCAGCTTGTTGCAAGTTGAAATTGTGTGCCTCCAAAAGCCAGTTGAAGATATTGCCATTTACATTTCGAACAGATCGATCACCTATGAAAACATGTTCAACCCTGCATTAGACTAGACATATAGACATCATTTCATAAAGGACAGAAGAAATGAAAATATTCTGTTTGTATTATTTAAAAGCAATTAGTTATTGTAAATCGTAAATGATATCCCAATAGTTGTTTAGGTGGTATCAACGATATAAAGAGCAATACCATTGTCTGAATACTTATTTGATATAAGCCAGCTTTCCTTTCCTTGACTTGATCACATAGTACGTGTTAACCGTTGAATTGGAATACCTAAAATATTCCAGTCGTAACCTTTAGAATGATGGGTAATTTTCAAAAATTGTTCATGCAGTTCTGTTTTTATTAGACCAATCTTGGTCCAAATATTATCGGTATGAATTCGAAGAGTATCACCAATGAATGTTCAAAGAACGTTTTTATCGTTTAATCTAACAGTACTTTTCTTTAAATCATCCTGTATTTTTTGTTATAGACTATAGTATATGTTTAGTTTCCAGAAACAACATTAATCTCTACCATTTTCTGAATTACTATTCCAGATCCGTATCATCATAAACCAGGTCCACGAAGAACAGAGGAACATCCTTGCCGACCTAAATGCTCTCAAATTGGCATCTCTAAACCAAATCCTCGATCCGTGGATCTACATACTCTTCAGAAAGGAACTATTCCTGCAGTGGTTCTCGTTTCTCAAGACGAGAGTGTTTGGCAAGTGCGTGCGCATGTGCGCGGAATCACGTGATCAATCAACCGCGCTTGTAGACCATAGAAACGGCAATGGCGCTGCCCAAGAGTTCGCCAAAGACAATGGCGTGGTTGATAACCAATATACAAACATTAAAGACGACGAGAATGGCCATGCTAATGAAATAGGCAGCGATGGCAGAGGTACAGGTACCAGTGACAAGAAACGCGCGAATGGTTCCCGTTCCGAATGTTCAAGAGACTGTTCAAGCTGCGTTGACGAGGAAGTAGTTCCGCTTTGTGATATTCCGGAAGTTGAAGAACAAAAGCAGCATGCGTGCCACGATGTGCATGGGCTACATATGCGCCATTCGGCTTGCCTCTTCTGTTTCGCCAACCATTCTAAAGCCCTGGTCGCTACGTCTATCGTCGACAGTAAAAGTTTAAACAATCTCAGTTCTTATAGCTGTCCGACCTCTGATGATGACAATGTAGGGGAAACAACTCTTGGTGAAAAGGTCAATGCTAGTAAGAGAAACGTTTCCTTTACGGATTTGAGACTTCAACACGCGTGTAAGTGTGAGAGTAAGAAACCGTATGATCCTCGTGCAATTGAATGCTAGGCGTGAGATTTTGTGTATCTGTTTAACTATAACATGAAGACCGACATCCGCCTAAAACTGTGTAGAGTTCAGCGGACCTCGAGTATCATTTACTCATTCATCATTTTCTTTCTGTTCCATTTTTCTGATTCAATTAAAAGCGCCATGCTTAAAACCTGTGCATGTGTCATCATGTACGTTTACCATTTAGTGTGTTGATCTTTAAAGAAATTTGAATCTTAAAATTATAATGGCTTTTTAACCGATTAAAACTGAAAGCATGAGCATTCGTCAATAATCCTACCCCCACCATTACCTCTTTGATACGTTGTCTACATTGCGGCACGGACATTTTATATACAGAGCAGCACCAAGGTGTGCTTATTTGGCATTCTCCTACGCAGTGATCTCCCTTTTTATTTTGGTACTCTACTGAAGTGTAGCAAAGGGAAGTATTCCTGCGCGGAGTTTGCTTATTTTGTAACATAAATACAGTGCAGCACGGACAGTTTATATACAAAGCAGATCCAAAGTGTGTTTATTTGGTAGCATAAAGCTTACTATCTTGCGATACTACTGCATTCCGTAGTTTTTTTGTTGCTGTTTTTCCAGTCATTCATTTCTCCAATTTGGGCGAACTCTTGGCAGGGGAATGTATTAATATGGTGTACAGATTCATTCAATACTTGTCATTAACTAAATTGTAAGTCAGCTTGTAAGTCTTCGCACTACATTATCTTAGATTATATGAAGCCTTGTGAATAAACCTAGTCCATAATACTTCACATTTAACTTATCTTCACGGACTGTTTAAAGCAGAATGAACGCATACATTGCTTCCATTTTTATGTAATGGTTTTCATCCTTATCATATAGAAAATGTCGTTTCTGTAAGTTTGCGTCAACATTATTTCAGTTATGTTGCGATAGCCGCCTTCGAATGATTGAAGAAGACCCCATACTTAATTTGCCATAAGGGCTGGTCAAGCCGGGTAAAACCATTGAAGAAAACCCCATACTTAATTTCCCATAAGGGCTGGTCAAGCCGGGTAAAACCATTGAAGAAGACCCCATACTTAACTTCCCATAAGGGCTGGTCAAGCCGGGTAAAACCATTGAAGAAGATCCCATACTTAATTTCCCATAAGGGCTGGTCAAGCCGGGTAAAGCCATTGAAGAAGACCCCATACTTAACTTCCCATAAGGGCTGGTCAAGCCGGGTAAAACCATTGAAGAAGACCCCATACTTAACTTCCCATAAGGGCTGGTCAAGCCGGGTAAAACCATTGAAGAAGACCCCGTACTTAACTTCCCATAAGGGATGGTCAAGCCAGGTAAAACCATTGAAGAAGACCCCATACTTAACTTCCCATAAGGGCTGGTCAAGCCGGGTAAAACCATTGAAGAAGACCCCATACTTAACTTCCCATAAGGGCTGGTCAAGCCGGGTAAAACCATTGACACTCCGTAAGTCAGTCGGGAGGCTGTCTCTCATGGAAATCCGTTAGAAGTGGTCACAAATATCGTCCATGCACTAACACTTTTCCAAACAATAACGACATTTGACCAATTTCTTGCAAACGACTTAAGAAAACATTGTCGGAAAAAAAAAATACTCGTAACGAGGCAAGGTTTTCTGCCCTATCAGAAGATTATTTTCAAATTTCATCAAATTTCGATATGTCGTCTGCAAACTCTTTCAATTTGGGACAGTCGAAAATATATTGTTTGGGAAAGGGTTAACGGGCGTAACTACCTACAATATGAGCGCGTTCCTCACACACGACGGCTGTAGATATACTTATTCCATCCCACTTAGGTGCAGCCCATACAGCTCAAGGATTTGCGTGGCCAGGTCGTCAAGGTGTTGGACATGAAACAGGTTCGAGCCTCACAGGTACCGCTCATTTCGTGGAAGTGTTCTTTGACAAGACACTTTGATCTCTTCCCTAGTAATAAGGAATCAAAGGAAAATCGTAATGTAAAACAAAGTGTTGACACGGCGTTTAATTCTGTCATATATCATCTTTTTTATATGAAGGTCCTGCAAACATTACTTAAACGTTTGCAATAACACAAGGAATGCATTTGAAATTTGAATTCTAACGACAAATCTCTTTCTGAACTCTGATTCTTATCATACAGTAGCTGTAAAAACATTACGCACCTTTCAAATGAAACATTTTTAGGATACAACGATGGGTCTTTAGCCATTGGGTTGCAAAGATGGCAAGTACCCACGATATAGCATGTTTTCTCTGCATAGATATATTTTATTTCTTAGATGTTAACGCGTTTGCAGACGATGGGTATGTATGCATATTGCGGGTCTATCAGTCAACAAGCTGATCCCCACCTGCAATGTTTTTAACAGACTTTGTTGCTGTGAGAAATGCAAGTAGTTTGCGTAGACAAAACAGCTATCTAAGTAACGTTGTATTACCTATCAATTCCATCTGCACTTTGAACATATGCTCATTCAAAAAACCCGGTCAGAGACTGTGTAGTATACAAACGCAAGTTTCAATCAAACATGTGTGATCATTCCCCGTCAACAGACTGATTTATGTCATAAAGAAGCATCGAAGAGTATTGCAGACGACTGTTGAAAAGGGTCACTTTGAGTAATTGTTGAGTGAATTCAGATGCATTGTATCACAGGGTCATTCAATTAAGATCTGCCCTGGGGAATAGGTGTCGACGAATAGAAAGATGCGTATTGTTCCCTCTAAGCCAATGACCATGTCCCATAACGGTGAATTTTGATTTTGTCCAAACCACTGCGGTATCACCCGGATGGTTGGGCGGAAGTTTGACTATCGTACTGACAAGACGTGTTTTCGAGAAGCTCATACAGAAATTCACTTTCCTTTCACTACATGTCAATGGTCACTTCATAATTCAAGGGTCATCGATTTCCTCTCATACATTTAGCAGTTGGTTACATTATTTTTTCCTAGACATGGTGCTAATATGAGGGTACTGTGGTATAAGAGACATTTTTCGTATCTTGCCTTTACTATCACTCTCAAAGAGATTTCGTCCACTTTGCGATACTGGTACCGTTTGTTTTGTCGGAATATACTTTGGCTTGCCATTTTCGGGCACTTGCGAATCCAAGGAAAATCGTGATGCATCTTAACTGTCAGAGAATTGAATTTCATTCTACACACTACACATCAACTCAACTTTATAGAGTTCTCCGGGATATACAATAAACCTATGTAACCTCACTAGGAATGGATTTGAAAGTAGGGATCTAACGACGAAAGATTTTCTTTACTCAGATTCTTGTAACACAGTAGTTTTAAACCACCAGGACTTTTCAAAAACAACCGTTCAAAGAGTTCCGAAGGCTTATAGTGATGGTAAAAACCCCTGATTAGACATATACCCATGGCTGTTTGTGTTTGACCACATCCGTCTTAAACTAAGTCCGAACTACAACAGAAAGGTTTGTTTTCAAATTTCCGTTATACATAGGATACTTTTCTTTCAAACTTTTCTTTCAGTGCTTGGTAGGTTAACACGATGGCGTACAATGATAATGTATGCAAAATGTTCGTCTATCATTTGCTAAGATAATCCTTTCATGCACTGTCTGTTAAACATAATTTATTACCAAAGGAAAACCATACAGTTCGCCTGGATAAAACAGCAATTGTAACAATGTTATCTGAAAAGAGACTGTGCAGCATATAGACGCTAGTGTAATCAGAACACTTAGGTTTCTTGTCAACAGACTGCTTTTATACCCCGGAAGGTAAATGCAGAAATATGCAGACAGCGATTGAAAATGGTCACCTTGAGTAAATTCTGATGCATTGTATCACGGGGTCATTCAATTTGATTTGCTCTTGGGAATAGGTGTCGACGAATAGAAAGGTGCGTAGTGTTCACTCCAAGCCAATGATCACATCCCATAACGGTGAATTTCGATTTTGCCCAACCCACTGCGGTATCACCCGGATGGTCGGGCGGAAGTTTGACTCTCGTGCTGACAAGACGTGTTTTCCTGGAGCTCCTACAGAAATCACATTTCCTTTCACTATCCCTAAATGGTCACTTCATAACTTAAGGTAATTTAATGTCGAGTCATACATCAATGTTCAGTCATACAAAGTACATTTCATTTCACTACCTCTTACTCGTCACTTCATGATTTAAGGGTCATGGATATCTAGTTATACACAATACATGTACCCTTCGAAGTACCACTACCGGTTTAGTTAATTGCTTTTAAGCAGTTAGTTCCCTTTGGTTAACACTTACTTCATAGTCATAGTAATGATATGAGGTTATTTTCGTATAAGAATTGCATATCTTATATTGCACTGACTATTACACTCAAATGGGTTTCGTCCACTCTATATGATTTCTTCGTTGCTCGCGAAAAGCCATATTCACAGATTGAATCCAAAAGAGTCTCAGGATGTCGGTATTAACTTAATACCACTTCGTATTTGTCAATTGAAAATTCAATAGACTATTTAAGAAGGCTGTGGTTTGATACTTTTGTCATATGAAGCATACCCATCCTCCAACCATATACTAGTTACTTAGTTTTCAACACGATTGCGAACGTTAAATACTCATGCGTTTCGTGCGTCTGTCAATTGCAAAATTTTCCTTATCTGCAATGTTAAAACAGAACTCAGCCTTTAGAATACTAGGTAACTTTCAAAAAATTGATTTTTGTGTTGTCTGCTTTCCATTTCATTCATTTCATTTATTCAGTTTATTACTCAAATTGTTACAAAAACAATGCATGAGTTATGAAATCAATATCAAATTAAATGTTCTTTTAAGAAGTGATAGCGGTTTTTGAAGAATAATTTGCTGAGATTAGCTAATTCGTCTCTTCACACGAGGTCAGCTACCCGCTTTGGGCAGCTGACTTCCTGTGCTGAAGCGAGGATAGTTGCTTCGTTTTGTCAAAACGTGGGTGTTGTTTGGGGAAACTAGTTTCATGACAATCATTATTTATACACAAAAGTATCATCTGAAAAGACAAAGAAACAGATGACAATCATTATATAAACAAAAAGTATCATCTGAAAAGACAAAGAAACAGATACAGATATACGGGCGAAATACGATAATAAAATTATTAGAATATAGAGAAAAACTAAAACTATGAACTGACGATTTATGTCGGATTCCAATGAAATTCTATTTCACAGCTTTCAAATAGTGCGGGGCATTACAGATTACCGCAGAGATCAATTTGTTATGCCCTCTAACCATTTAGTCAGTTCATATTTAAAGTACCTCAGAACATTTAAAAGTTAACATTGATACAATGAAATAGACTATAACTATGACGTCACATTACGGAATTCCCAATTTCGATGTACACGGCATGTGAAAATATTCATACAACAATGTGTGTCGAATTTCAATGTTTTGATTATTATGTGGTCGATTGTTTAGTGTAAGTGATAATGGATTTAAGGAAATGAAAGTGAATTCGAGTTATAAAGGATGCTTACCATGGATGCTAAAGTTTCAATTGTAGCGTTTGTAATGGGATTTCCAAAACCTTAAATATCTGCTTTACCTTGATGAGGAAAGATACGCAGAGTAGCAAACAGGTTATATCACAGGCCAGTCGCCAATTTACTTGGCGGCTGGCCTGGATCTAACCTATTTGCATGAGCATGAAGTCGGTTCCAGCACTATTAGGGTTAAAGCCGAAAGAAAAAAAACAGTGTGCATGGACATTACAGCTTTTTCAACAGTATCACTTATCAATGCCAGCTCTACTTTGAGCCGATACACGTTCAAGAGCCTGGTTTGATGCTGGCGCTGTCAACAGAACAAAGTTTCATGCAAGCATTAGTGCCAATCCTAATCAATAGTATACATGTACATGTATATGTACTCCCAGACATGTAATACTGAGCGATGCAGACGGCAATTAAAAAATGTCACTTTGAGCAATTGTTGAGTGAATTATTAGCCATTGTGTTAAGGGGTCATTCAACCATGATTTGCCCCGGGGGTTTGGTGTCGACGAATAGAAATGGGCAAATTGTTCCCTCTAAGCCAATGATCACATTCAATAACGGTGAATTTCAATGTTGTCCAAACCACTGCGGTATCACCCGGATGGTCGGGTGGAAGTTTGACTCTCGTACTGACAAGACGTGTTTTCTCGGAGCTCCTACAGAAAACAGATTTTCTCTACCCCTCAACGGTCACTCTATGATTCAAGGGTCATCGATGTCCAGTCGTATACCATACATGTGCCGTGTCTCGTACCACCACCATTTAACTAAATTGTTTTCGAGGAATGAGTTCCCTTTGGTTATTCACTACTTCATAGACATGGAGTTGCAAATTAGGGATGCGATCGTATAAGAGGTTTTTTTTTCATACCTTGTACTTTTTATAACACTCAAAGAAGTAACACCCCCTTGAATCGAATTCTCTAGAGATTATTTCAGTTGTTATATTCTGTATGCCGAATTTGATCTATGAGAGACCTTCGACTTATATCGGATTCAAATACCCAAGTACCAAATAAGGAAACACGTTAACCTACTTACATATACGTGCCTATCATCAAAGTCCATGGGGTGTGTGCTTTTTATATGAACGTTTAAAACATGATGCTCTTTCGGTATATACAATGTTATATATAAGCACGATGCGTGTCTACAGCGTAAGACGACATGCAACTAGGTTTCTTTGCTACCTTAAATGAAATCAACAGGCATCCAAAAAATGCAATCACTTACATAGAATTGTTCCCTACACGCGACGTCTAAAAGCGAGCATATTTCATATCACCATACACAGTTTATATCAGCTAGAGGATCTGTGTAGCCCAACGTTAAAGTGTTTTGCACGAAACACGGAGGGACCAAGTTTAATCTACATTGAACTTCGTGGAATCGTCGGAATTTACTTTCTCTCTTCTTTAGTACTGGTTAATCCAAGAAAAATCGGGATTCCACTGAAAAAATGTTTACAGAACGTTACACTATTACATACGCTATCTCAACTACACAGATTTCTGAGGAATATTCATTAAACCTATGTAACCATTCACAGAATGCAGTTCAAAGTAGGACATCTGGGACAAACAACTTCGTTCGCTTAGATTCTTATGACATAGTGGCTGAAAATCATTATGGACTTTTCAAACTAAACCGTTTAAGGGGAAAACGTTGTAGTCTTAAGCCCTGGTTGCTCGCAGAGATGGTAAATAACCTTGATCGGACATGAAACCATGACTGGTGGTTTATAAGCATATATTGCCTGAGTGTATGATTAACTAGAGCAACATCCTTTCTTGCTTTACGGAATATAGACACATTCATGTGGTAAATTCAAAAGAGTATCAAGATGTGTGAATACGTGTTCTGCTTCCCCTTTAGATTTATTTATTTGAAATCAACTGCGTTGCGATAGACATTCGTTCCATCACATACCCGAATGTTGTATTGTCTACTTCACGTTGATACTCCATTAGATATACATGTTTTGGTGTTCCTGTAATATGTAGCATTCTTTACCTTAAACCATATAATTAAGTTTTAGGTTTCGCGGATTTTGCGTCCATCAATTGCATAGCTGATTCCTACCTGAACTGTTTTTAAAACATTGTTTTGTTGAAAGAAAGGCAAATAGTTCGAGTGGATGATACGGCTTTTTCAACAGCATTTAAATCATATTACATCATATGTCATTGCTATCTGCATATTGAGCTAATACACAGACGCGAACCTAATCAGAGACTGTGCAGCATACAGATGCAAGGTTCATCCGATCATGTGTTCTTATTCTTTGTCAACCGGCGTCTTCTTTTATGCCCAGAAAGTATTTGTTAAAACGCTTTACAGAAGGCGATTGGAAAGGGTCACTTTGATTAATTGTTGAGTGAAAGACGATGCATCTAACTACGGTTTTATTCAATCAATGTTTGATTAGGGAATAGGTGTCGACTAATAGAAATAAGCGTATTGTTCCCTCTAAGCCAATGGCCACACCTCATAACGGTGAATTTTGATTTTGTCCAACCCACTGCGGTATCACGCGGATGGTCGGGCGGAAGTTTGACTCTCGTACTGACAAGACTTGTTTTCTCGGAGCTCCTTCAGAAATCCACTTTTCTTTCACTACATGTCAATGGTCACTTCTTGGTTTAAAGGTCGGGAATGTCCTCTCATACATTTAGCAGTTAGTTTCCTTTGGTTATATTACTTTTCTTAGACATGGTGTTGATAGGAGGGTACTCTGGAATAAGAGACATTTTTCATATCTTGCACTTACTATCACACTCAGAGACATTTCGTTCACTTTCGTTACTGGCACCGTTGGTTTTGTAGGAATGTACTTTGTCGTGACAGTTCCGTGCACTTGTTTAGTACTGGCGAATTCAAGGAAATCGTGATGCAACTTAAAAGGTGTTGTCAGAGAATTGAACATTGTTCTACACACTACACATCATCTCAACTATAAGTTATTGGAATAGTCCTTAAACCTTCACAACCACACTATGTATGCATTTGAAAGTAAAAACATAACGACGAACGAATTTCTTCACTCATATTCTTGTTATACAGTAGTGCAGTAACCATCACGGACTTTTCAAAAACAACGCGTTCAAAGATACATCGTTTGGACTTGAAGTTCCAATGGCATTTATCTCACCTTTGCATTCGTTTATAAAAAATGAACTGGCGTTGCGAAAGGCGACCACTGATCCGACTACGTCCATGCTTCAATAGAAAAATTTGCTTTCGAATTTCTGTTCTCCAAGCATTCTCTTCCTTCAGTCATATCTTTCGGTTCCTTGCGTTTAACACGATTGCTCTTTGCATGGACAATATGCTTTTCAATCAGTATTTCAATCAAATTATATCATGCATCAATGCTTTCTGCAGAGCGAAGTGATACACTGTAAAGAGCCTCATAAGAAATACAGACGCAAGTTTCAAAAAGAGCAATGTAGAAGGCGATTGAAAAGGGTCATTTTGAGTAATTGTTGATTGAACTCTGATAATTTGTACCGCAAGGATTATTCAATTAAGACTTGCCCTGAAGAGTAGGTGTCGACGAAAGGTAAAATGCGTATTGTTCCCTCTAAGCCAATGACCACATCCCATAACGGTGAATTTCGATTTTGTCCAACCCACTGTGGCATCACCCGGATGGTTGGGCGGAAGTTTGACTCTCGTACTGACAAGACGTGTTTTTTCGGAACTCATACAGAAATTCACTTTCCTTTCACTATCTCTCAATGGTCACTTCATAATTCAAGGGTCATCGATATCCTCTCATACATTTAGCAGTTAGTTACATTACTTTTCCTAGACATGGTGCTGATATAAGGGTACTGTGGTATAAGAGACATTTTTCATATCTTGCCCTTACTATTACTCTCAAAGATATTTCGTCCACTTTGCGATACTGGTACCGTTGGTTTTGTCGGAATATACTTTGGCTTGCATTCACGGGCACTTGCGAATCCAAGGAAAATCGTGATGCAACTTTAGACCTATTTTCAGAGAATTGAAATTCATTCTGCAACTACACATCAACTCAACTATATAGAGTTCCCCGTAATATACAATAAACCTATGTAACCTCACTAGGAATGGATTTGAAAGTAGGGATCTAACGACGAAAGATTTTCTTTACTCAGATTCTTGTAACACAGTAGTTTTAAACCACCAGGACTTTTCAAAAACAACCGTTCAAAGAGTTCCGAAGGTTTATAGTGATGGTAAAGACCCCTGATCAGACATATACCCATGGCTGTTTGTGTTTGACCGCATCCGTCTTAAACTAAGTCCGAACTACAACAGAAAGGTTTGTTTTCAAATTTCCGTTATACATAGGATACTTTTCTTTCAAACTTTTTTTTTCAGTGCTTGGTAGGTTAACACGATGGCGTACAATGATAATGTATGCAAAATGTTCGTCTATCATTTGCTAAGATAATCCTTTCCTGCACTGTCTGTTAAACATAATTTATTACCGAAGGAAAACCATACAGTTCGCCTGGACAAAATAGCAATTGTAACAATGTTATCTGAAAAGAGACTGTGCAGCATATAGACGCTAGTGTAATTCGAACATTTAGGTTTCTTGTCAACAGACTGCTTTTATACCCCGAAAGGTATATGCAGAAATATACAGACAGCGATTGAAAATGGTCACCTTGAGTAATTGTTGAGTGAATTCCTAAGCATTGTACTACGGGTTCATTTAATAAGGATTTGCTCTGGGGTATAGGTGTCGACGAGTAGAGAAATGTTTTGTTCCCGCAAAGCCAATGAACACATCCCATAACGGTGAATTTCGATTTTGGCCAAACCACTGCGGTATCACCCGGATGGTTGGGCGGAAGTTTGACTCTCGTACTAACAAGACGTGTTTTCTCGGAGCTCCTACAGAAATCACCTTTCCTTTCACTATCCCTAAATGGTCACTTCACAACTTAAGGTAATATAATGTCGAGTCATACATCAATGTTCAGTCATACAAAGTACATTTCATTTCACTACCTCTTACTGGTCACATCCTGATTTAAGGGTCCATGGATATCTAGTTATACACAATACATGTACCCTTCGAAGTACCACCACCGGTTTAGTTGATTGCATTTAAGCAGTTAGTTCCCTTTGGTTAACACTTACTTCATAGTCATAGTAATGATATGAGGTTATTTTCGTATAAGAATTGCATATCTTATATCGCACTGACTATTACACTCAAATGGGTTTCGCCCATTCTATATGAATTCTTTGATCCTCACGATAAGCCATATTCACAGATTGAATTCAAAAGAGTCTCAAGATGTCGGTATTAACTTAATCCCACTTCGTATTTGTTAATTGAAAATTCAATAGACTATATAAGGAGACTGTGTTTTGATACTTTTGTCATATGAAGCATACCCATCCTCCAACCATATACTTAATTTCTTAGTTTTCAACACGATTGCGAACGTTAAATACTCATGCATTTCGTGCATCTGTCAATTGCAAAATTTACCATATCTGCAATGTTAAAACAGAACTCAGCCTTTAGAATACTAGGTAACTTTCAAAAATAGATTTTTGTGTTGTCTCCTTTCCAAAACCTTAAATATCTGCTTTACCTTGATGAGAAAAGATACGCAGAGTAGCAAACAGGTTAGATCACAGGCCAGTCGCCAATTTACTTGGCGGCTGGCCTGGATCTAACCTATTTGCATGAGCATGAAGTCGGTTCCAGCACTATAAGTGTTAAAGTCAAAAGAAAAGAAGACAATTTTCAGGGACAATACGTTTTTTTTCCCAACAGTACCACGTATCAATGCCATCTATACTATGAGCCGATACACATTGAAGAACCTGTATGCATTGATATGTACTCCCAGAGAGGTAATAATGAGCGATGCATACAGCAATTGGAAAACGTCACTTTGAGTAATTCTTGAGTGAATTTCGATGCATTTGAACCACGGGGTTAATCAAATTATATCATGTATCAATGCCGTCTGCAGATTGAACTGATAGACTGTATTTAGCCTCATCAGGAATACAGACGCAAGTTTCATCCGGACATGTGTGCTTATTCTTCGTCAAGGACTGCTTTTACAAGATGAAATGTATTAAAGAGATATACAGACGGCGATTGAAAATTGTAACTTTGAGTAATTGTTGAGTGAATTCCTAAGCATTGTATCGCGGGGATTATTCAATTAGACCTGCCCTGGGGAATAGGTGTCGACGAATAGAAAGGTGCGTAGTGTTCTCTCCAAGCCAATGATCACATCCCATTTCGGTGAATTTTGATTTTGTCTAACCCACTGCGGTTTCACCCGGATGGTCGGGCGGAAGTTTGACTCTCGTGCTGACAAGACGTGTTTTCGAGGAGCTCCTACAGAAATCACCTTTCCTTTCACTATCTCTCAATGGTCACTTCAAAACTTAAGGTAATTTAATGTCCAGTCATACATTAATGTTCAGTCATACAAAGTACATTTCATTTCACTACCTCTTACTGGTCACTTCCTGATTTAAGGGTTGTGGATATCTAGTTATACACAATACATGTACCCTTCGAAGTACCACCACCGGTTTAGTTGATTGCATTTAAGCAGTTAGTTCCCTTTGGTTAACACTTACTTCATAGTCATAGTAATGATATGAGGTTATTTTCGTATAAGAATTGCATATCTTATATCGAACTGACTATTACACTCAAATGGGTTTCGCCCACTCTATATGAATTCTTCGTTGCTCGCGAAAAGCCATATTCACAGATTGAATCCAAAAGAGTCTCAGGATGTCGGTATGCACTTAATCCCACTTCGTATTTGTTAATTGAAAATTCAATAGACTATTTAGGAAGACTGTGTTTTGATACTTTTGTCATATGAAGCATACCCATCCTCCAACCATATACTAGTTACTTAGTTTTCAACACGATTGCGAACGTTAAATACTCATGCATTTCGTGCGTCTGTCAATTGCAAAATTTTCCTTATCTGCAATGTTAAAACAGAACTCAGCCTTTAGAATACTAGGTAACTTTCAAAAAATTGATTTTTGTGTTGTCTGCATTCCAAAACCTTAAATATCTGCTTTACCTTGATGAGGAAAGATACGCAGAGTAGCAAACAGGTTATATCACAGGCCAGTCGCCAATTTAATTGGCGGCTGGCCTGGATCTAACCTATTTGCATGAGCATGAAGTCGGTTCCAGCACTATTAGGGTTAAAGCCGAAAGAAAAAAAACAGTGTGCATGGACATTACAGCTTTTTCAACAGTATCACATATCAATGCCAGCTCTACTTTGAGCCGATACACGTTCAAGAGCCTGGTTTGATGCTGGCGCTGTCAACAGAACCAAGTTTCATGCAAGCATTGCCAATCCTAATCAATAGTATACATGTACATGTATATGTACTCCCAGAAATGTAATACTGAGCGATGCAGACGGAAATTAAAAAATGTCACTTTGAGCAATTGTTGAGTGAATTATTAGCCATTGTGTTAAGGGGTCATTCAACCATGATTTGCCCCGGGGGTTTGGTGTCGACGAATAGAAATGGGCAAATTGTTCCCTCTAAGCCAATGATCACATTCAATAACGGGGAATTTCAATGTTGTCCAAACCACTGCGGTATCACCCGGATGGTCGGGTGGAAGTTTGACTCCCGTACTGACAAAACGTGTTTTCTCGGAGCTCCTACAGAAAACAGATTTTCTCTACCCCTCAACGGTCACTCTATGATTCAAGGGTCATCGATGTCCAGTCGTATACCATACATGTGCCGTGTCTCGTACCACCACCATTTAACTAAATTGTTTTCGAGGAATGAGTTCCCTTTTGTTATTCACTACTTCATAGACATGGAGTTGTAAATTAGGGATGCGATCGTATAAGAGGTTTTTTTTCATACCTTGTACTTTTTATAACACCCAAAGAAGTAACGCCCCCTTGAATCGAATTCTCTAGAGATTTTTTCAGTTGTTATATTCTATATGCCGAATTTGATCTATGAGAGACCTTCGACTTATATCGGATTCAAATACCCAAGTACCAAATAAGGAAACACGTTAACCTACTTACATATACGTGCCTATCATCAAAGTCCATGGGGTGTGTGCTTTTTATATGAACGTTTAAAACATGATGCTCTTTCGGTATATACAATGTTATTTAAAAGCACGATGCGTGTCTACAGCGTAAGACGACATGCAACTAGGTTTCTTTGCTACCTTAAAAGAAATCAACAGGCATCCAAAAAATGCAATCACTTACATAGAATTGTTCCCTACACGCGACGTCTAAAAGCGAGCATATTTCATATCACCATACACAGTTTATATCAGCTAGAGGATCTGTATAGCCCAACGTTAAGGTGTTTTGCACGAAACACGGAGGGACCAAGTCTAATCTACATTGAACTTCGTGGAATCGTCGGAATTTACTTTCTCTGTTTTCTCTAGTACTGGTTAATCCAAGAAAAATCGGGATTCCACTGAAAAAATGTTTACAGAACGTTACACTATTACATACGCCATCTCAACTACACAGCTTTCTGAGGAATATTCATTAAACCTATGTAACCATTCACAGAATGCAGTTCAAAGTAGGACATCTGGGACAAACAACTTCGTTCGCTTAGATTCTTATGACATAGTGGCTGAAAATCATTATGGACTTTTCAAACTAAACCGTTTAAGGGGAAAACGTTGTAGTCTTAAGCCCTGGTTGCTCGCAGAGATGGTAAATAACCTTGATCGGACATGAAACCATGACTGGTGGTTTATAAGCATATATTGCCTGAGTGTATGATTACCTAGAGCGACATCCTTTCTTGCTTTACGGAATATAGACACATTCATGTGGTAAATTCAAAAGAGTATCAAGATGTGTGAATACGTGTTCTGCTTCCCCATTAGGTTTATCTATTTGAAATCAACTGCGTTGCGATAGACATTCGTTCCATCACATACCCGAATGTTGTATTGTCTACTTCACGTTGATACTCCATTAGATATACATGTTTTGGTGTTCCTGTAAAATGTAGCATTCTTTACCTTAAACCATATAATTAAGTTTTAGGTTTCGCGGATTTTGCGTCCATCAATTGCATAGCTGATTCCTACCTGAACTGTTTTTAAAACATTCTTTTGTTGAAAGAAAGGCAAATAGTTCGAGTGGATGATACGGCTTTTTCAACAGCATTTAAATCATATTACATCATATGTCAATGCTATCTGCATATTGAGCTAATACACAGACGCGAACCTGATCAGAGACTGTGCAGCAGACAGATGCAAGGTTCATCCGATCATGTGTTCTTATTCTTTGTCAACCGGCGTCTCTTTTATGCCCAGAAGGGTATTTGTTAAAACGCTTTACAGAAGGCGATTGGAAAGGGTCACTTTGATTAATTGTTGAATGAATGACGATGCATCTAACTACGGTTTTATTCAATCAATGTTTGATTAGGGAATAGGTGTCGACTAATAGAAATAAGCGTATTGTTCCCTCTAAGCCAATGGCCACACCTCATAACGGTGAATTTTGATTTTGTCCAACCCACTGCGGTATCACCCGGATGGTCGGGCGGAAGTTTGACTCTCGTACTGACAAGACTTGTTTTCTCGGAGCTCCTTCAGAAATCCACTTTTCTTTCACTACATGTCAATGGTCACTTCTTGGTTTAAAGGTCGGGAATGTCCTCCCATACATTTAGCAGTTAATTTCCTTTGGTTATATTACTTTTCTTAGACATGGTGTTGATAGGAGGGTACTCTGGAATAAGAGACATTTTTCATATCTTGCACTTAGTATCACACTCAGAGAGATTTCGTTCACTTTCGTTACTGGCACCGTTGGTTTTGTAGGAAAGTACCTTGTCGTGACAGTTCCGTGCACTTGTTTAGTACTGGCAAATTCAAGGAAAATCGTGATGCAACTTAAAAGGTGTTGTCAGAGAATTGAACATTGTTCTACACACTACACATCATCTCAACTATACGTTATTGGAATAGTCCTTAAACCTTCACAACCACACTATGTATGCATTTGAAAGTAAAAACATAACGACGAACGAATTTCTTCACTCATATTCTTGTTATACAGTAGTGCAGTAACCATCACGGACTTTTCAAAAACAACGCGTTCAAAGACACATCGTTTGGACTTGAAGTTCCAATGGCATTTATCTCACCTTTGCATTCGTTTATAAGAAATGAACTGGCGTTGCGAAAGGCGACCACTGATCCGACTACGTCCATGCTTCAATAGAAAATTTTGCTTTCGAATTTCTGTTCTCTAAGCATTCTCTTCCTTCAGTCATATCTTTCGGTTCTTTGCGTTTAACACGATTGCTCTTTGCATGGACAATATGCTTTTCAATCAGTATTTCAATCAAATTATATCATGCATCAATGCTTTCTGCAGAGCGAAGTGATACACTGTAAAGAGCCTCATAAGAAATACAGACGCAAGTTTCAAAAAGAGCAATGTAGAAGGCGATTGAAAAGGGTCATTTTGAGTAATTGTTGATTGAACTCTGATAATTTGTACCGCAAGGATTATTCAATTAAGACTTGCCCTGAAGAGTAGGTGTCGACGAAAGGTAAAATTCACTTTCCTTTCACTACATGTCAAAGAGCAGAGTAGCAAACAGGTTAGATCACAGGCCAGTTGCCAATTTACTTGGCGGCTGGCCTGGATCTAACCTATTTGCATGAGCATGAAGTCCGTTCCAGCACTATAAGTGTTAAAGTCAAAATAAAAGAAGACAATTTGCTGGGAAAATACGTTTTTTTTTCAACAGTATCACGTACCAATGCCATCTATACTATGAGCCGATACACTTTGAAGAACCTGGTCAGATAGGGCGCTGCATACAGACACAAGTTTCATGTAACCGTTTGTGCCCAATCCTAATCTATGGTATGCATTGATGTGTTCTCCCAGAGAGGTAATATTGAGCGATGCATACAGCAATTGGAAAGTGTCACTTTGAGTAATTCTTGAGTGAATTTCGATGCATTTGAACCACGGGGTTATTCAATCAAGATTTGCCCTGAGGTATAGGTGTCAACAAATAGAAATGTTCGTTTCCCCTCTAAGCCAATGACCACATCCCATAACGGTGAATTTCGAGCTTATCCAACCCACTGCGTTATCACCCGGCTGGTCGGGCTGAAGTTAGACTCTCGTACTGACAAGACGTGTTTTCTGGGAGCACCTAAAGAAATCTATATTCTTTCCAATTCATGTCCATGGTCACTTCATGGTTTAAGGGTCATCGATGTCCAGTCAAACATTTAGCAGGGTACTCTGGTATAAGAGACGTTTTTCTTATCTTGCACTTACTAGTACACTCAAAAAGATTTCGTCCGTTTTGCGTTACTTGCATCGTTTGTTTTGTGGGAATGTTCGTTGGCTTGACAGTTCCGGGCACTTGCTTAGTACTTGCGAATCCAAGGAAAATCGTGAGGCAACTGAAAATGTGCTGTCAGAGAATAGAACATTGTTCTACACACTTCACATTATCCCAACTTTATAGTGTTCCCCGGAATACATAATAAACCTATACAACCTCACTAGGAATGCATTTGAAAGACATGATAACCCATTGCTGTTTGAGTATAACAACATGCAGACTGTGTTTAGGCTTACCTAGAGCATACTTATTACCTGTATTCCCTGTTTTACGGGGAGAAGGCACATTCACAGCTGTAATTCGAAAAGATATCACGCTGTTGGAATGCACTTATCTCACCTTTGCAACTGTTTATCAAAAATGGAAAGACGTAATTTCACCACTGACCCGACTACGTATATACTTCAATAGAAATGTTTGCTTTCAAATTTCTGTCAAATACAAGCATACTCTTCCTTCAACCATATTTTTCAGTTCTTTAGGTTAAACACGATTTCACTTTGCGTGGAAAATATGCTTTATCATCAGTATTTTAATCAAATTATATCATGTATCAATGCCGTCTGCAGATTGAACTGATTCACTGTACATGTATATAGCCTCATCAGGAATACAGACGCAAGTTTCATCCGGACTTGTGTGCTTATTCTTCGTCAAGGACTGCTTTTACGAGATGAAATGTATTAAAGAGATATACAGACGGCGATTGAAAATTGTAACTTTGAGTAATTGTTGAGTGAACTCTGGTGCATTGTATCGCGGGGATTATTCAATTAGACCTGTCCTGGGGAATTGGTGTCGACGAATAGAAAGGTGCGTTTTGTCCCGTCTAAGCCAATGACCACATCCCATAACGGTGAATTTTGATTTTGTCCAAACCACTGCGGTATCACCCGGATGGTCGGGCGGAAGTTTGACTCTCGTACTGGCAAGACGTGTTTTCGAGGAGCTCCTACAGAAATCAAATTTTCTTTCACTTTCTCTCATTGACAACTTCATGATTAAATGGTCATCGATGTAAAGTCTTACCCAGTACAAGTACCCTTCCTTGTACCACCATCAGTTGAGTTGATTGTCTTGCATCAGTCAGTTCCCTTTGCTAATTCAATACTACATAGACATTGGGCTGATATGAGGATTTTTCGTATAAGAATTACTTATCTTACATTGCACTAATTATTACACTCTAATGGGTTAAGTCCACTGTAATTGAATTATTTGTTGTTCACGGAAGCCATATTCACAGATTGAATTCAAAAGAGTCTTAAGATGCAGAGATACATGTTTGATCCAATTTCGTATTTGTTTATCGAATATAAGCAGACTTTTCCATAGACTATTTGAGGAAAACATGTTTTGATAGGTCTGCCATATATAGCATACTCGTCCTCTAACCATAAACTTAGTTTATTAAACAGTTTTCAACACGAATGTGGACGTAAAATACGCATGCATTTTGTGCTTCTATCAATTGCAAAGTTAACTTAATCGGCAATGTTTCTAAAACAGAATCTAGCCCTTAGAATACTGGGTAATTTTATAAGAATAGTTGTTTGTGTCGTCTGCTTTCCTAAACCTTAAATATCTGCTTGACTTTGATGAGGAAAGTTAACCAATAGTAGCAAACTGATTAGATCACAAACCAATCGCCAATTTACTTGGCGGCTAGCCTGGAACATACCTGCTTGCATAAGCATGAAGTCGGTTCCAGCACTTTAAGGGTAAAAGGCGAAAGAAAAGAAGTCAATTTGAATGGACTTTTTCAACATTTTCAAATTAATATTGTATCACGTATCAATGGCATATGTACTTTGAATCGATAAACATTCAAGAGTCTTGTCAGATACTGCGATGTTTACAGACACAACATTCATGCAAACGTTTGAGCTCATTTCTAATCAATGGTTTGATGTACATGTACAGAAAGGTTAAATGAGCACTGAAATCGGCGAGTGAAAAGGGTCAATTTGAGTAATTGTTGAGTCAATTTCGATGCATTGAACCACGGGGTTGTTCAATCAAGATTTTCTCTAGGGAATAGGTGTCGACGAATAGAAAAAGCGTAGTGTTCCCTCTAAGCCAATGACCACGTCCCATAACGGTGAATTTCAATTTTGTCCAACCCACTGCGGTATCACCCGGATGGTCGGGCGGAAGTTTGACTCTCGTACTGACAAGATGTGTTTTCTCGAAGCTCCTACAGAAGTCAGCCTTCCTTCCACTACCCTTTAGTTGTCAGTTCATGGCTTAATATTAATCATATAGAATACGTGTACCTATCCTTGTACCACCACCAGTTGAGTGTATCCCCGCAGTTACTTCCCTTCAATAAACACTTCATGTTTCAAAGGACTTAGATATCCAAACATACACAGTTGCCTTCCTTGTTCTTTCACCAATTGAGGTAATAGTATTCAAGAAATAAGTTCCCTTTCGTAACCCTGTACTTCATAGAAATGGGGATGGTAGGAGGGTAGTCTAGTTTTAGAAGAGCCGTTTGCCTTACCTCGCACTTACTATCACACTCAAAGATGCTTCGTCTGTTAAAATCGAATTGTCTGTGATAGTGATGTTCTGTATAACTAATCTGATAGGTAGAACACTGCCTACTGGTATTGGATTTCAATCAAATTACTAATCAAATTAACACGACAAGAAAGTAAAACATTCATAGGCCAGTCAACAAAGTCCGTTCAGCGCGTTCCCCTTATACAAACAGCGTTTTTGATATGTTATGTTATTTAATCGGCGTCATGTGTCTTCAGAGTAAAACTGATGTGGAACCGAATTATGTTACTTACTTCATAGGATCAACAGGCATCAACCGGCTCAACTACACAGTAAGACTGTTCGCTGCACACGACACCTATAGAAAAACGTAGTCGATCTACTAAGAACTAAAGGAGGGTTTATCTGTAATAGGAATCTGTTGAGCCCAGCCGTAAAGGTGTTTGATTTAAAACAAGAGCGTCACGGGTTCGAGCTTCAACGTTGGCTTCTCTGGAGTGTATGATGGCTTGACACCTCAAAGCATTTGCTTATTTCCGGTGAATCCCAAGAAAGCATTGGTTCAACTGTAGAACGGTTGGCATTTACGTCAAATATTTTTTCTATAGACCAGCTAAACTACATGGACAATCCGTTAAAACTCCTTGGATCAATACACCAACACTGAATCAGCAACGTAAAGCGATAGGACAAGATACCTATGGCTTTTGTGTATGGCGCTACACATCGACAGTGATCGATGGTTCTTTCCTTACCTAGGGCAACAGGATTTCCCGTCGGTGCTTCATATGTTGCGGAGTTCTGTCAGATAAAGCATACTTTTCCTTCTATCACATAATTTCAGTTTTTAGGTTTTTAAACACGATTTCAAACGAACGGAAGGCAATGTGCATGGACAATACGGCTTTTTCAACAGTATTTGTTTCATACCGTATGACGAATCAATCTCATCTGTACTTTGAGTCGATACATATACAAGAGCCTGGTTAGATACTGCGCTGCATACAGATACACGTTTCATACAGACGTTTGTTATCATTTCTAATCAATGGTTTGCATGTACATGTGCTCCCAGCAAGGTGGTAATGAGTGACGCAGAGGGCGATTTAAAAGGGTCAATTTGAGTAATTATTGAGTGAATTTCGATGCATTGAACCACGGGGTTATACAATCAAGGTTTGCCCTGGGGAATAGGAGTCGACGAATAGAAAGATGCGTATTGTCCCCGCTAAGCCAATGAACACATCCCATAACGGTGAATTTCGATTCTGTCCAACCCACTGCGGTATCACCCGGATGGTCGGGCGGAAGTTTGACTCTCGTACTGACAAGACGTGTTTTCTCGGAGCTCATAGAGAGATAAACTTTTCTTTCACTACCGTTCAGTTGTCAGTTCATGGCTTAAGGTTCAATGCTGTCCAATAATACAGAGTAAACGTACCTTTCCTTGTACCACCACCAGTTGATTTGACATTGTACCTTCGCAGTCAGTTCCCTTCAATGGCTACTTCATGTTTCAAAGGACATTGATTGCTAACCATACGCAGTTCCCTTCCTTGTTCCATCACCAATTGTGGTAATTGTATTCAAAAGGGTAGTTTCCTTTGGTAATGCTATACTTCATAGAAATGGGGATTAGGAGGGTAGTCTTGTTATAAAAGAGCCGTTTGTCTTATAGGTAGGACACTAAATACTGAAATTCGCTTTAATTGCGCGTATGATAAGCAAATTAACACGTCAAGAAAGTCAAACATACATCGGCATGTGAAGCACATGCCTATTATTCAAACTTTTATACATACAGTGTTTTCGGTAAATACTATGTTATTTGATTGCGCGACACATGTCTCCAGAAAAATCTGATGTGTGACCGAATTAAGTTAATCTACTTTATAGGATCTACAGGCATCAACCGACTCAACTACACAGTACGACTGTTTGCTACACACGACATCTATAGAAATACGTAGGGCCTCCGTGGCCTAGTGGTTAGAGTACATAAATTGAAATCACATGGCCCCTCTCCGCGTGGGCTCAAATCCTGAGAGGGATATGGATTTTCATGAGAGGCAGTCTTCAGACTGACTTACGGAATGCCGATGGTTCTACCCACCTTGATCAGCCCTTATGGGCAGTTTAGTATGGAATCTTCCTCCATCATAAAGAGTGTGGCATCGCTACATAACTGAAATGATGTTGAGGTGATGTAAAACCAATAAAAATATCAAAAGAAAAAAAATAGAAATACGTAGTCCATCTTCTAAGAACTAAAGGAGGGTTTATCTGAAATAGGAATCTTTTGAGCCCAGCCGTAAAGGTGTTTGATTTAAAACAAGAGCGTCACGGGTTCGAGCTTCAACGTTGGCTTCTCCGGAGTGTATGATGGCTTGACACCTCAAAGCATTTGCTTATTTCCGGTGAATCCCAAGAAAGCATTGGTTCAACTGTAGAACGGTTGGCATTTACGTCAAGCATTTTTTCTATAGACGAGCTAAACTACATGGACAATCCGTTAAAACTCCTTGGATCAATACACCAACACTGAATCAGCAACGTAAAGCGATAGGACAAGATACCTATGGCTTTTGTGTATGGCGCTACACATCGACAGTGATCGATGGTTCTTTCCTTACCTAGGGCAACAGCATTTCCCGTCGGTGCTACATATGTTGCGGAGTTCTGTCAGATAAAGCATACTTTTCCTTCTACCACATAATTTCAGTTCTTAGGTTTAAACACGATTTCAAACTAACGGAAGGCAATGTGCATGGACGCTTTTTCAACAGTATTTGTTTCATACCGTATCACGAATCAATGTCATCTGTACTTTGAGCCGATACATATACAAGAGCCTGGTGTAGTGAAACACTAACAAAGACAAGACCTGGTTAGATACTGCGCTGCATACAGATACACGTTTCATACAGACGTTTGTTATCATTTCTAATCAATGGTTTGCATGTACATGTGCTGTCAGGAAGGTGGTAATGAGTGACGCAGAGGGCGATTTAAAAGGGTCAATTTGAGTAATTATTGAGTGAATTTCGATGCATTGAACCACGGGGTTATACAATCAAGGTTTGCCCTGGGGAATAGGAGTCGACGAATAGAAAGATGCGTATTGTTCCCGCTAAGCCAATGAACACATCCCATAACGGTGAATTTCGATTCTGTCCAACCCACTGCGGTATCACCCGGATGGTCGGGCGGAAGTTTGACTCTCGTACTGACAAGACGTGTTTTCTCGGAGCTCATAGAGAAATAAGCTTTTCTTTCACTACCATTCAGTTGTCAGTTCATGGCTTAAGGTTCAATGCTGTCCAATTATACAGAGTAAACGTACCTTTCCTTGTACCACCACCAGTTGATTTGACATTGTACCTTCGCAGTCAGTTCCCTTCAATGGCTACTTCATGTTTCAAAGGACATTGATAGCTAACCATACACAGTTCCCTTCCTTGTTCCATCACCAATTGAGGTAATTGTATTCAAAAGGTAGTTTCCTTTGATAATCCTATACTTCATAGAAATGGGGATTAGGAGGGTAGTCTTGTTTTAAAAGAGCCGTTTGTCTTATAGGTAGGACACTAAATACTGAAATTCGCTTTAATTGCGCGTATGATAAGCAAATTAACACGTCAAGAAAGTCAAACATACATTGGCATGTGAAGCACATGCCTATTATTCAAACTTTTATACATACAGTGTTTTCGGTAAATACTATGTTATTTGATTGCGCGACACATGTCTCCAGAAAAATCTGATGTGTGACCGAATTAAGTTAATCTACTTTATAGGATCTACAGGCATCAACCGACTCAACTACACAGTACGACTGTTTGCTACACACGACACCTATAGAAATACGTAGGGCCTCCGTGGCCTAGTGGTTAGAGAACTTGAAATCACATGGCCCCTCTCCGAGTGGGCTCAAATCCTGAGAGGGATATGGATTTTCATGAGAGGCAGTCTTCAGACTGACTTACGTAATGCCGATGGTTCTACCCACCTTGACCAGCCCTGCAGTTGAGTATGAAATCTTCCTCAATCATAAAGAGTGTGGCATCGCTACATAACTGAAATAATGTTGATGTGATGTAAAACCAATAAAAATATCAAAAGAAAAAAAATAGAAATACGTAGTCCATCTTCTAAGAACTAAAGGAGGGTTTATCTGAAATAGGAATCTTTTGAGCCCAGCCGTAAAGGTGTTTGACTTAAAACAAGAGCGTCACGGGTTCGAGCTTCAACGTTGGCTTCTCTGGAGTGTATGATGGCTTGACACCTCAAAGCATTTGCTTATTTCCGGTGAATCCCAAGAAAGCATTGGTTCAACTGTAGAACGGTTGGCATTTACGTCAAGCATTTTTTCTATAGACCAGCTAAACTACATGGACAATCCGTTAAAACTACTTGGATCAATGCACAAACACTGAATCAGCAACGTAAAGCGATAGGACAAGATACCTATGGCTTTTGTGTATGGCGCTACACATCGACAGTGATCGATGGTTCTTTCCTGACCTAGGGCAACAGGATTTCCCGTCGGTGCTTCATATGTTGCGGAGTTCTGTCAGATAAAGCATACTTTTCCTTCTATCACATAATTTCAGTTTTTAGGTTTTTAAACGCGATTTCAAACGAACGGAAGGCAATGTGCATGGACAATACGGCTTTTTCAACAGTATTTGTTTCATACCGTAACACGAATCAATGTCATCTGTACTTTGAGTCGATACATATACAAGAGCCTGGTTAGATACTGCGCTGCATACAGATACACGTTTCATACAGACGTTTGTTATCATTTCTAATCAATGGTTTGCATGTACATGTGCTCCCAGCAAGGTGGTAATGAGTGACGCAGAGGGCGATTTAAAAGGGTCAATTTGAGTAATTATTGAGTGAATTTCGATGCATTGAACCACGGGGTTATACAATCAAGGTTTGCCCTGGGGAATAGGAGTCGACGAATAGAAAGATGCGTATTGTCCCCGCTAAGCCAATGAACACATCCCATAACGGTGAATTTCGATTCTGTCCAACCCACTGCGGTATCACCCGGATGGTCGGGCGGAAGTTTGACTCTCGTACTGACAAGACGTGTTTTCTCGGAGCTCATAGAGAAATAAGCTTTTCTTTCACTACCCTTCAGTTGTCAGTTCATGGCTTAAGGTTCAATGCTGTCCAATTATACAGAGTAAACGTACCTTTCCTTGTACCACCACCAGTTGATTTGACATTGTATCCACGCAGTCAGTTCCCTTCAATGGCTACTTCATGTTTCAAAGGACATTGATAGCTAACCATACACAGTTCCCTTCCTTGTTCCATCACCAATTGTGGTAATTGTATTCAAAAGGGTAGTTTCCTTTGGTAATGCTATACTTCATAGAAATGGGGATTAGGAGGGTAGTCTTGTTTTAAAAGAGCCGTTTGTCTTATAGGTAGGACACTAAATACTAATATTCGCTTTAATTGCGCGTATGATAAGCAAATTAACACGTCAAGAAAGTCAAACATACATTGGCATGTGAAGCACATGCCTATTATTCAAACTTTTATACATACAGTGTTTTCGGTAAAAACTATGTTATTTGATTGCGCGACACATGTCTCCAGAATAATCTGATGTGTGACCGAATTAAGTTAATCTACTTTATAGGATCTACAGGCATCAACCGACTCAACTACACAGTACGACTGTTTGCTACACACGACACCTATAGAAATACGTGGGGCCTCCGTGGCCTAGTGGTTAGAGTACAGAACTTGAAATCACATGGCCCCTCTCCGCGTGGACTCAAATCCTGAGAGGGATATGGATTTTCATGAGAGGCAGTCTTCAGACTGACTAACGCAATGCCGATGGTTCTACCCGCCTTGACCAGCCCTTATGGGCAGTTGAGTTTGGGCCTTCCTCCATCATAAAGAGTGTGGCATCGCTACATAACTGAAATAATGTTGATGTGATGTAAAACCCATTAAAATATCAAAAGAAAAAAAATAGAAATACGCAGTCCATCTTCTAAGAACTAAAGGAGGGTTTATCTGAAATAGGGATGTTTTGCAACCAGCTGTTAAGGTGTTTGATTTTAAACGAGAGGGTCCTGGGTTCGAGCTTCTCTAACACCGTTGGTTTTGTCGGAGTGTACGTTTACTTGACTATTCAAAGCATTTGCTTAGTTAAGGGGTATCCCAAGAAAGTCTCAGCCGATACATTAACAGAGGCCTGAGCAGAAAATGTGCAATATTCAGACGCAAATTTCACCCTAACTTTTCTTCTCTATCTTTGTCAACGGTGACTGCTTTTCACGCAGAGAAAGATATTTTATTGCTATATAGCTCGCGATTGAAATGGGTTAATTTGAGTAATTGTTGAGTGAATTCCGATGCATTGAACCACGGGGTCATTCAATTAAGATATGCTCTGGGGAATTGGTGTCGACGAATAGAAAGATACATATTGTTCCCTCTAAGCCAATGGCCACACCTCATAACGGTGAATTTCGATTTTGTCCAACCCACTGCGGTATCACCCGGATGGTTGGGCGGAAGTTAGACTCTCGTACTGACAAGACGTGTTTTCCCATTGCTCCTAGAGAAACCAGTTTTCCTTTACTACCTCACAATAGTCATTCAGGATTAAGAGAATGTATATCGATATCAAGTTATATAAAGAACATGTATCCTTTCTCATACCACCACCATTCAATTACGTTCTATAAGTTAGTTCCCCTCACTTAAACACTACTTAATAGAAATCGGGATATCATGAAGATGTGATCGTTAAAATGTCGTGTGTATACATTGTTCTTGCTATTGCACCAAAGAGTTTATGTCAACTTTAATCGAATTTCGTCTAGATGGATGTGATGGTGATATACTGTTTGACTAATCCGATCGCTTCAAGAAAGTACCGCCTAAAATCGAATTCCAATGCACAAATAGGTTTAGATCTTCCAACCAAAATATCAAACAATCGGTGCATGGTATTCACCTTATCCTATATAGAATAATCTATACAATATTTTCCAAAATATTGACCGATTTATTACACTAAAGCTTTAAATCTAAATCTATGTAACATATCTTCTAAAAGTGTTATGAGATGCACATCAAATTATTGCTTTTATAACCGCGAACTTTACTCATAATTTGATTCACAATTGATATATGTGCAAAAAGAAGGATTTATACTTTTAATTTTCTACAAAACTAAGAACTGAATCTAATGAAATAGCTGTAACACCATTTGATTGTTTTCCGTTATATATGCTTGATTCAATTCCCATTCAAACGTATGCTTTAAAAACCACTTTGGTTAAAGGTAAATTTGCTCCTAAAAGACAATTTCTCTTTTTGTCACGGTGGCATCTATCCAATATCGCTAGAGAGTTCATCTGAAGGTAAACATATGTATGATAAACCTTTTTTCTACCATTCCATTTATTATAGATTCAAGTTATAATAATTATAGTTTCATCTATATAATTGGAAATAGTGTTAGTTAATAATAAACTTTACGTGTTACGACCTCTTTCACCTTTATTGGATTTTTCAAAAGTTATATGCAGTAGACGTGTGTAATCCAATGATATCTTTTGTATAAAGGTTAAACAAAGCTAGTCAGTGAACCATCGGATCCTTTGTTCTACTTGCGCTTATAGAATTCCACTGAAAGTCATTAAAACGACATATCCATATATCTTGGTAAAACGATGTGTGATCTTTTTAAACTCAATATTTCTCCCGCGATATGTGTCTTATTCGAAAGTTTGAACTTTATGACAAGACTGCCACTGTTTGTTTAAAAAGTGTTTTATCTTTTTCTCTGCCACCTTTGTATGAATTTAATTGATTCGGATATATCGTTTTTACATGTCTATTATCAAAATATTAAACGTCAATATCTTTGAAGTGACCTGAATTTAGAACTAAAGTGTAAGTTTATATTCTAAAGTGTATAGTCTCTCTTAGATTTCCTATTAGGATTATCATATTGGCTCTATCTAAAGTAAATCACGTGTAGTGAAGCGTGTATCTGAGAATCTAATGAAAGTTTATCTATTTAATATCAACATATTTGTCATATCATTTTTTGTCGTACTTGAAGGGATGGTAAAAATATGTCGGATGGAAATATTTTGACTGTACGAACACTACATGGAAAGAAAGTGATACATATGATCTGCACAAAAGAAAAGTTCTTACTTGTTGGAGACATCAAACACTCTACCAAACAGAATGTCTGTGACCAATACAAAGTGAAAGACACATTAAATGTCAATTTTGGATTTAGAAAATTTTGTGGCGTGTAAGAATTTTTTTTTTATAAAAGTACGAAAATGAATTTCTCTAATTTTTGCGGCAGTCAATCCTTTTCATACACTTATTAAAAAGTCGCCATAGATTCATAGTGTAAAAGGGAAAACGTTTAGTATATTCAAAGTTTGTGTTTCCCTTCGTTATTATCGAAAATGGGATCCGGCTCAAGCACACCAAGGAAAACCGTAAGAGGTAGGAGAACTCTTCAATTGTTTTATAAATTTACTGCACTCAAACGTATCAATTCTATACCAAAGGTTGGATAAATTTGTGTTTTTAATCGTAACATATTTATAACTTATATCTGACGCTTTTTTATTACTCGAATCAAAACATTAAAAAGCTTGATTAAACTCATTTCCGGTTAAGGCAATTCATGTCAGAACGAATCAAATTGGATTTTAAATCAAGTCAACATTGTTTATTAATACACGTTGGACCCGACTGTTAATGACACATTTCCCCACCACTCATAGTTCGATCCAGATTCAAGGAGGAACCATAAACCACCTTCTTGAAATGATCTGGGAACTGAAGTGATCCTGTAGTAGTGACTGAATTTTGCTTAAAGAGGGAACTTGTACTACTTTTTACGAAGTACATGTCAACCAAAGGTTCATTGAGACTGCAATTATCGAAATTGTTTCATTTTCCCTTCATTATAAAATCGTGATTGAGTCCTTCACTTTAAAACACCACTGTTCTAAAGCCATTAAAAACGTCTAATATCCTGATGTCTCTAGTTATGTAATATTCGTAGTTCAAGGAAGAAGTTTTGGTTATCGATATTTGAAAGGAATTAAAATCTTCAAAACGTCTTTCTTCCAATATTCAAACCATTACGTTCAATCTTAAGAAACAATAGAAACGGAATCGTGATTTGTTTAACAGCTACTGTCAGGATTGAATTAATTCTTTCCTTTCTTAGAGTAATTAGAATTTACAATAAAAATTGTGATTCCTTACACATTTTAAATATATATATACATCTGTCAATATCATTTTCTCATCACAAACTATTTATTTAATATCACACATTCATTACAAACAATCTATCAACAATCATTATTTTTTTACAAATTTTCTATATACTTTTATTCATTAATTACAAATTCTTATTCATTTTTTCTTTAAAGAAATACTTTTTAACCTGTTAATATTTCTAATATACATCTATCCACATCATCATAATGCGCGCTAAATGAACTTAGCTGCCGAAGCGCCTTAAAACACCATTCATTCATTCTTTCATTCATTCATTAAACAGCTAAGAGTTCAATGCGGATGTTTGTCATCTAGAAAACTTCAGTATGAGTCCTCTGAATGGCCTGCGCCCTGTATCAAGAGTATTCAGTGATTACCTTTTATGCGCTGTTTAATGGTGGTCGCCAAAAACAAGATTGAGAGATTTTTTCATATTATTCCTTTGGCAAATATCTAATATAGGTGTTTATTTTCTCTCATTTCTAATAGCTGAGAGTCAGGGGAAGGTAACGGCAAGGGACATACATGTCGTTAAACGCCTTAAAGACCAAACGAATGTTTTGGAGGATATTCGCGGCAATGCAAGTCAATTGCAAGAATACATCGATGTCATCCTAGACCGCCATAGAGCCAATACAACGGGATCGAGGCACAACACGCCTGTTACCGATAGAGAAGGGGACCAAACAGTCACTGATGATGTTCATAAGTTGGTTGAAAACATAATTGAGTACGTGGATGAGATAAACGTATCGCTTGATGATATGAACGGATCTCTTGGCTTATTCCATGATGCTGTACTTAAGCGGATTGAGAAGGTGAAACCAGGTGAGTGATGCGTTCTTATAGTAAATACTGTTTAAAGTGGCCATAGTAAAAGAAGATGGAATCATATTGATAAGACAACCAACGGCTTAATGCGGGGCATGGCATTCAGAAAGCCCCAGTATGAGCTTCCTGAACGACTTGTGTCCTGTATCAACATAACCTCAGTCTAAATAACACTTCACGCACTGCTTGATATTTGTTCTTTAATGCAAAAATTCTGGATATAGTCTTTTTTTAAATCAAAACTGAATTAACATGTATGAAACGGTTTTGTATTAAAATATATTTTTGAGTGTATAGAATTAACAACATTGTATCATTTGCGATTGCAAGTGTAAAATATAACCAACTTAACGGTTTAACGCTTCATTCATAATAAATGTTGTCACGAGAACGTGATGGTTAGACGCACTCGTTATATGCATTACCGCAACGTTTAATTGAATGATATTACAAAAACATCGAAAACGTTTGAACTTCTAGAAATAATTTGGAATGTAATACTTGATACATTCCATCGCACATCTATGCAAAGTGTTATGTAATTTGTTTGTGTGATATGGTTTTTACATAAAACTGAAACGCACTCATTTATATTGTATGCTCTTCTTAAACGAACGATATAATATCCTCTTTATATACCGACTAATATATGTTCGACAGTTCCAACCGCTTACGATATTTCCCTAAACAGTATTCTCCTTCCAGATGCACTGAAGAAGAACAGTTCTAGAACTATACAAGAAATCATCCAAGTTTTAGAAAAGAAAGTAAAATCAGCAAAAGAAAGGCTCTCAGTAGTAAAAGCACAAAACGTTGCTCCAGAGATAATAAAATCTACCGAAGCCGAACTTAAAGAACATTTAAGAATCAAGATCGATCTGGAACGGCATTACAAAGTTCTCAAAAACAGAAGGGATGAATTAGTAAATGAGTTAAAAGAAAGGGGCGTTGACGAAAAGACGATCACCGACGTACTGAGATGGAAAGAAGATCTTACAAAACTTGAACAAACTCATGGAAGCGTGATCGATGCTAATGAATTAGCAGAGACTGATACAGACGTTCGACTCAAAGAACTAAAAGGGCACAACGAGAAACTGCTATTTGAATTAGAATCTCTACAGCGACAATGTCTGGAGTCGAATCAAAATGCACAAGACGCGACAGACAGTGTGCAGAAAGTTGAGGAAAAGATACTTGAAGAAAGACTGTCACATGAAGTGGAAATAAATGCTTTGAAAGCACTCTTGGAGCAAAGGAGTTTACTTATCAAACAGCTTGGTGGGTCGGATATGGACATACCTTTGGCACTAAGTCGTCAAGACCCGGTAATAATAAAGGCTGGGAAATCGGATGATGATACTAAAAACTATAACATGTACACGCGTAAAGAAAGCATAACTTCAGTACCAGAAAGTGACGATGAGAAAGAATCAAAGTTGGCCGACACGACTTGGGCGAAACGCAGACTATTACAAAACAAAAAAAGTGTGTTGGGTTTCGGTAAACTTGCACAATTCAGAGGAGAGGAAACAACCGACACTGATGCCAGTGAAGGAAGACAAGAACAAGTTGTCGATGAATCTCTTTCATCTGCTACAACTCCGCGTGGACTGGTTGGTGTTCATGATGCTGACAATCATGAAGGTGTATCACCAGAAGGTATTGCCGTACACAACTCAACAAACAAAGGCATCACCTCACAGTCTAGCAAGCTTGTTTCAATTGCCGTGCAGGTTACAGAAGAAGAGATATCAGAAGCTGTGAACATGAAAATTGATTTAAATGAGGATTCGTCTAGCGATCTAGGTTTGAGTGTGAAAAGCGAATTCATTCAAGACACCCCGGACTTAGTTGCCGATGATGAGGACAGTGACAAAGATGTCACAAGTAATATAAACGGTCCACATTTAGATCATATATATAATGTCGGCAGTGGTAGATCATCTAACCCAGGCTATAAACCACAGAACACAGATGAGTTGGCTACTAATACTGCTGATACAAAAACAGACACTGCAAAGACGGTGAATGAAACTGTCAGTTCACCTAAGCCAAAATCTACTGAAAAAGATAAAGAAGGTAACACAAAGACAGCAGATACAGAAATGAAGAAAGAAGTAAACTCCCCACCAAAGCCTCTATTACCTGACAAAGAGAAAGAGGAAGATCCGATACCCCATGTGGATACGTTCCCTGAGTCGTTTGCAGATATGATCCAGTTGGTCAGCAAAGATGAGTGTATCACAACATTGGAAACTACAGAGGATGATGTGTATATGTATGAAGGGACGACGAAGGAGATCATGTAAGTGGTGAATGTACTAAATGTTAATGATACCTCGAAATGTTACTGGGATATGAATTTCAGGTAGAAAAGGAAGTTTTAAAGGTTATGATAGAAATTGCTCATCCTTTCTAAAATATAGAATGATTTGTTTGTTTATACGGGGTTCAACGCCGTGTCAACACTTTTAGAGTTATGTTATGGCTTTTCTGGATTCACCAGTACTAGGTTAGGGAGCCAAGATGACTCGCAAAAGGACGCTCCCGCGAAGCCAGGGTGACCGTTGAGGCTCGAACCCCAAACCCACGAGTGCTACGGCCACCACCTTAACCACTGAGCCATAAATGACGGGAATTATTTGCATGTTTCGAGAAGTGGCCATCACGTTTGACACTTTTCGTTTGTAAAACAGCTAAAGACATTACTGGCTTTTCCGAGAATACAATTAAGGAAACTTTTAAGCATTAGAAATATATAGCGTGTCCTTTATATAAGATGCTACATGTGATTGTACGAATGTCCTATAATTAAAAGCGTGCGGTATAAAAATCTGTAAAATTAGATTCTAATTTTCATAAAAAGTAAGATTACAGAAACTCAACTAGCTTTACCAGAGTAACTTCCTTGATATTTAACTAACACTTCCACCAAATGTGGATTCATGAAAAGTCGCAAAATGGACCAACTACTCATATAATTTAAACACACAACCCGCGTATCTCAAGACCGACGCTACCCCTAGACCACTCTTCTCCACGTGTGACGTTCTTGTTTTTTGTTTTTTTTTGTTTTTTGTTTTTTTGACATAATGAATGTTTTACTTAACACCTTCATAACAATATGTCGTTGCACAGTGTTTATAGTGTTTGAAGAAGGGATGGGGATACATAGTTAAAGCTTATTATCATCAATCCTTTACCACGTGTGAGGTTCTGATGGACAGAGAGTTAAGCCTAGAATCGACCTCCATAACTCATAAGTCTGATATCTGAATATAACTTGGATTTTATAAGCACTGTGTCAAAACTTCATAAAACAAGACAGATGATTCTAAAAGTAATTATGCGATTATATTATATAAACGTATAACGCACGCTTGTTTGTAGATATAAAAGGAACGATGGCGGGATAGACTGGGATGTTGCCTACCATCGGGGGATTGGAGCTGTGGTCCGTACCACCCGGGAGGAGTTTGGAATCGACACGATACGGGTGGACATAATTGACGAGGTAGAAACTACCATGTTACCGGATCTCGTTCTTGGCGAACGACCAATCAGCTTCCACCTCCACGTCCGCGAGAAGGCGGGATCCAATATGGCCGTTCAGGTAGTTGGATTTAATTTTACGCCGATATTTGCAATGACCATGGCTGTGGTTAGCTGCTTTTTGTATATTGTCGGAAAAACGGCATGATATGTTTTAAATACTAATGATCAATAGACGACAAATGGTTAGTGAAATAATGCTATCACTACAATAAGATTCGGTCCTTTTTAAGACATCTCTCAAGTTTAAACCCACAAAACGCAATGCGAATCTAACACCAAACAAACAATGGATAGGGTGGTCTCCCTCCATGGTATTTTCGTTACAGGAATAACTTTAGGCATTAGGAAGCCAGTTTTGTTCAAAAGAAGAATAGAGCAATGTTTTGAATTACAGGTAAAAGCCGAGATATACCTGGTTTTCTTTTTCTTTGAACAAAAATACGTTTAACTCCATATAAATAGGATAATCGCCCTCTACTAGTACGAGGAAGTAACTTCGATGTTCTTATCTTTCACCTCACTAATTCCATGTGCGCAATTAATCCGTAAGGCGTACAGTCATTCATCGACAAGCACTTTTTCAAACTTATCTAATAGGAAAGCCCTAAGCAGTTCGTGCCAGATCGCTCTCTCAAAAAGTGTGTGAACGTAACTCTACAATCCGTGCACCATTGCTCTCGGACCAATACACTCCTTATTTACTTATTCTCTTGCTCTTATTCATTTATTTACTCATTTACCTATTTATTATACCAATTGGTTGAATACTCAATCGTTGACAGATGTCTCTGTTTATTACACCAGGACGATGAGGTTAAGGTATTCGTCCCACATCGCCCTCTCAAAGAGTACGAAGACGTCACTTTGATCTACTCGTTTAACGGCGAGGACTGGGAGGATTGTGATCTTATAGACGAACTGCCGGCTTCTGTGGAATCGGTTTGTACTTAGTTCAACGATAACAGCCATTGTAATGTCACATGTGTTGTCTTATCACGTGTGTTGTTATCTACGATAAGCGTTTCAATCAACATCCTGAAAAATATTAAGAGGAAAAAAATGCTTTTTTTTTCTTCGTCTTCTTTTTTTTGTGTGCGCGCGATGGTTTCCATCATACAAAACTACCGATCCGGTATTAGGTATTATGTCTCTTTAAGACCTTCCAATGTGGACCAATTATTATTAATTAATCCCTTAGGGAGGTAATAATACATATTATCCAGCTAGTTTCGATAAATCCTTGCTTGCCTTTTTATGATTGATGCTTTATGAGGATGTATGCTAATAACATTGGGACTAAAGCTGTACGATCAAACATACAACCTTAAAATAACCGCTTACTTGTGATTATTCGTGGCTAACACTGTAATGTCAATCGGAACTACTCGGGTGTTTCCGTGAGCTGTGAAATACACCTCGGATATAAGTGTAGGGTTACAATTTTTCGGGTAAATCGGCATCCGGCAATTAACACATTTTCTAAGCGTGCACGTTAAGTAGTTCAATGTGTATGGAAGTGCTGGACATCCTTTTAAATCATTTTTTATCAGTAACTCATACCAAATGGCGAAATTGTTGTTGTGACATGAACAGTTGTTTCCTCAATCAAATGTAACGACTTTTCAGATTTGACATTTAAGATCTATTTTTAAAAACGAAAATAAAGTGACGTCATGCTTGCGGGAAACAATATGGCGTCATCCCTATTATTTCAGAGGTGTTTTCATTGAATAAATCCGATGTGCTCAGATTGACTGTAATGTAATACATTTGAACCGATGTCAGGGTCACTACAGTGAAATCTCTTTTAAGGCTTTAACTGTCTCGTAAGGTAATAGCAATACAGTTTCAATAGCATATCGTTCTGACCATTGGGACCATTTACCCACTATTTTGCAGCGTTTAAACGGTAAAAGTTCTGCATGAAATGATCTGTAGAAACCGTTGGTACCGAAATCATGTCAAAAAAGGTAGAAATTTGCAATTATGGTGGAATATATTTCAATTACTATAGGTAAGAGACACACATACATGCATACCTACAATTCTACATTTTAGACCAGGGATTTGTGTTTACAAATAAACTTCCTGCATTTTAATACACTATCGCATGTAGTCAAACGGCTACACGATCAGCTAGTCCTTACTACATATTATAATACTTCTATCCAAATGTGGTAATATTATAAATTTACCTCCAAACAGAATATTGACATTGTCGGTGCTGTGTTACCGGATATACGAGACGTGAAGCTGGTTGCCATAGCGAGGGAGAGAATGGTGGATCTGATAGCTGGTGAGGGGGACATCTCACACGTGTCCAGTTTCGACGAGTCGATCCGCGTGAATATCGCCAAGGATACGTTTAGATCACACACCATTGCAAAACTTTTGGTACTTCATTTGTTCTTTTATTTGTTTGTTTGTGTGTTTTTCAATGGGCGGCGTACAAGACAAGAGGCTTTACTTACAGAAATATCTGTTTAAGCTAGGTATGTTCATATGCAATGCGTTCATGTCATAGCATGTAGACAACCACTTGTGTCGAGTCAGGAATTGTGCGTTTAAACCACACGATAATGCAAAACGACTGAGCTCTGGAAATGCAGTGCGCAAGTTGTGAAACATCAAACAGGCAGGAAGCGGGTTTTTTAACTTCTTAAAAAGCGGGGTTCACTTAGCGAGTAGTTTTCTAGCGACATTTTATTATTCAACATTCTGTGCGAAAACTATCTACGAAGCAGAATGGAGAGGAAAATGAACACACAGACTTCTATTGTCAGACAATGTACTCCGTAATATGACAAACTCCAAAACCATGCATTCATGTGTGCAACACAAGTGTAAATGCTCGACCATGTATACCTTAATACGAATTGATAAGTTGTTAAACCATGAACTCTTTTGTACAAAAATTGCTACACCATGTTTTCATTTGTATGACCGCTTGACCATGGACTCCTTTGTGCCACAAGTTGATAGACCATATACACCTTTGTTCCATAAATTGATACAGTATGCACTCCTTTGTACTGTGCATTGCTAAAGTATGAACGATAAATTGCTTGGCCATGCAATTCTTCGTTTGATGAATTAGAAGACCGTACATGTCTTTGTATGATAGAACACTAGTACATTCTTACGTGTGTGCGATAAAGTTCTTGTCTTGCTCGCATTAAACAATATATTTTAAAGTAATCATTTTTGCAAAAGATCTTCTGACAATGCACTCCCCCGTGCGATAAATTTCAAGACCATGAAGGCATGTGTACAATAACCTGCTCGACAGTGTACTCTAATTACGGTTGTTGTCTTGAACAATCTAAGCACAGCTCCTTTTTCTCCTTTATCGACAGGTCCATCACAGTCACATCCTGTGTCTACGGTCGGCAATAAGCATGCACGAGGAATGCCGAAGTATTTCATCCTGCACGGCCTTTATCTGCATAGTCTGTGACAGTGTGACTCGAAACAACATACTTGTCGATATGGATATTCCTCAGTCAGGTATGTGGTGCCCCATCCCATTGGCTTAAACAGAACTTTGTAATCGGTTCATTAAAATCGAAGTTGAGTTAAAACCTGTCTAATTTACAGAGATTTTGAAATATATATGTTATTATAATGTGTATTATTAATCATCGAGGATACACAACCAGTACTCGCGCCGAATGTGATTGAATGAAAGGTCACACAGCAGAATCAAATATCTTCTTGTCTCGAGCTTTTCACATGTTTCTCTGTTGGCATTCGTCTATCTAATTATCAAATCGTTCATACATAATGGAAATGGATTTGTCTCCTCATTGTATGTCAGCTGAATATGTCCCAGGGTATCTTTTTACTAAACAGTTTACGTTTAAGATTTGCGTAAGTCTAAAACAACAATTCCTCTTATTTCAATATTGGACGAAGCAATATTGCAAAGTGACACATCATTGGAATCGTCTCTCCGAGACGCTTCCAATGAAGTGCCACATTGCAATATTGTACTTTCATTGAAGATACTATCCATGTTTATCAATTATGACTTACGCAAACATTTTCCGTATGTTGTTTAGTAAAACGGGCCCCATGTTTATAATCTGCAACCTTCGTATCATGCATGCTAAGCCAAGTAAGATATCTACTAAAGTCAATCACCGGAATAAGACTCAATTACAAGTATTTTCGTCCAAAATATGCTGTTATATAATGTGTTAACTGTGTTAGATAAGTATGTCCGCTTTATTGGTGATCGAAAGGAAACGGGATTGGATAGGGTGTGTTGCATAGACCTATATTAACGTACGCTCGAGAAAACTGATGAATTGTTGAACCGGCGTTACGCCACATACACACACAAACTAAAAACCATTCCATGAACTTGGTGATTCACCATAATCCATGCAAGTAACCATTCAAATGTTATGTTTATCAGACGTCAACGCAGACGAAGAGTGCAAGTATACAATGTTTTGTCTGAACGAATCGGGATGGAAGCTCGCTGATTGTACATGGGACTTGGCCAACAGGCGCCTCACAATAAACTTGATGCCGGGGTCAAGGTCATACAGGTAAATAACATTGAAACTGGTCCCCCGCTGCTTCACGCTTTCTCCTGCTGTCTGTCTTTCCTTAGCTGCTGGCTCCACTATGTTCCGCAAGATGGATACCAGGCGGTCTACAAGTTCTGAGCAATTTGATAAGCCAGAATGTAATGTTCTAAAATACGACGCCATCAACAAGAAGCAACAACATATGCGGTTGTTTTTCTTGGGTCATTGTTTTGGGTTTGCGTTAATAAAAAACATCCTTATCCGACCTTGACTTATCAAGAGATTTGTGAAAGTTTCAATTCGAATTCATTTTGACCACCACTTACGTAAAGGAAACTTCGTCATACGGGCAATCGTATGTTTTCTTTGAATCGACGAACGTTCATCTCTTCCGTTTGGTAGATTTGTACCATACCGTTCTCTATACTCGATAGATGAGAGACGGGTTTCCAGTCTTAGAATCATAAAGCAATTTGTCATAAAATCTAACGTTACAAAAGGATTCCTATTGGTCGGATTTGTCCAGCCGAACTCCTCTTTAAAACAAAACAATCAACTGCGCACCCTAACTAAAATGTTTTGAAAAATGCATAACACTGAACGCAATACAAACAAACAAACTAGCAAAACGTAGGGCCTACCTTTTATTACAGGATCATCGGTGTAGACTTACCCATGTCGATCCATATGGAGGAACGTCTGGCGGCCGTGAGGTCTCTACACGACCATACGGACCATTACCAGGTGTGTGTATTTGTGAGACAGAGGCTCGATGATCCGCAACAAGCCGTCGTCATGTGTCTTAGGGCACAGCTTGCTGAACAAGGTGAGGAACGCATATTTGAATACTGTTTGATGTGTTGTATTACCGATTATCAACGAGATTTTGGTTATTTCTTGTACAATTTGACTAGTATTTCCCTTTTAGACCTATACTTGCCCTTCATTCGTAATAATATCCAAATCACTAAGAGTTACTTATCAATTCATTTAATACACTTCTTCATTTATTTATCTATTTATGTATTTATCTTTATTCATCTATTTATCTATTTATCCAGTTATCTATTCACTTATGTACCTATTTATCTATTTATTTATCCATTTATTTACTTATTTATTTATTTATTTATTTATCTATTTATTCATTGTATTCGTTTATTTATGTATTTTTTATCCATGTATGCGTATATTTATATACTTATCAATTTATTCATTTATATATTCATTTATCTTTTTTCCAATCTATTTTACATATTCTGCAACAACGTGGCAAAGAACAAATTAGCAAATGATGTTTTGCTTGCTGATTTCTACCAAATTAACCATTCTATAGTTCGTGTTATGTGAGGTGCTATAGAGCGAGATACCCAATTCCAATCAGCAGTACAATTTACGCTATGACGAAAGAAGGCAGGTTCCCTTTTTCTTTGAGAGTAAGAAAGAGATCCCGAGCACATTGAGGCAAAACTCGAGCGATTGCTTTATATGTTCACGTCTTTAAAACGATCTTTCTACATGTAAAGATAACATAACAACATAAATTATTTAAACTTTAGCACATACGCCTATAGTTCAACACATTGACAAGCACATGCAAAAACGTGAATAAACATGAAAGTATAAAGTCAAGTATACTAAAAATGGTTCAAAGGATTAGTATATATCTGTACGAGTGTATAAAAGAGACCTTACATCAATGTGTTGTTTTCCATTTCTAGCGATATCGGAGCTGAGTAAGAAGGGGTTCTCGTTGGGAACGCTGATAAGCCAACCCTTCTGTATCATGGATGGAGACGTGCTCTCGTTAGAAATGACAGGAAACCTCCTGGCGAAACCCGTCAACTCGGAAAAGGCAAGTTCCATAATCGGTTTTTTCTTTATAATTTTATAAATTTTGTTTGTTTGTTTTTGTCTTGTTGTTTGTTTGTTTGGGGTATTTTTTTTTTTTGGGGGTAGGGTTGAGGGTTGCATTGAGGGTTTAAGTTTATTTATTTAACAATGTTTTTTAAAAAACAACTTCTTGCAACTACGACTTTTTAGTTTAAACATTTCCATTTTACATCGATTGTCACTCTCGATTCTGCTTCATGGATACCTAACCAGTACTCGCGCGAAATGTAGATTAATTAAAGGTCTTAAGGCAGGTATCGCTACTCACTGGATTCGGACCCTTGATCCTCGTGCCTAGATGCCAACACTCTACCCCTAGACTACTCTCCTCTACAACTTAAACTAACCACTATCAATTCTGCTTCCAGAAGTTGCACCGATTTGTTTGTTAGTCCCGGCATTTTCATCGACGGGAATCGTACCAGGAACCCCCGGTATCAAAAGCCGATGTTCTAAAACTGTGCCTTTGCCATCCACGAATGTAAAACTTGTTTATTTATTTTTTTTAATGTAGACGGACATGGTATCGACTCCAAAACAAGTTATATGTTGGATAAGGTTAAACAGTTGCCGACAATGCAATTCATTCATGGCCTTCCGATTCTGCTTTTGCTTATTTCAGATGACGATGACGTTTTATCCCCAAAGAGAAATGTGTACCCGGCTTTTGATTCTACTTCCGGTGGATTCAGGCAGCCAATCAGAACCCTCCTCTGGTGATTTATTGATTATTAAACACGAAATGGGCGAAAACATTGTTGTATTGAGCAGTACACTTAGCTTGTCCCAAGAAACGTAGCTACAAAATATGTTGACTCAGTAATTGATCTGAATAATACAGTAGGACAGAGAGAAAACGGTGGAGTTGAATAACGAGCACATTATTACTCTTAGGATTCAGATATCAATGCCATTGTTTCATCCGAGCCTATATAAATTAAACTTATTTATTTTACATTGATTGTGAAACAAGTTCTTTCAACTTAGATTCATCACTCTCGATTTTGCCATATCTTTGTGGCCAAAAGACACATTGTTGAATCGTGGACTACGACCAATGGTACTGTTGTTTTGTTTTTTCGTGGGAGAATACCCGGGCATGACACTGCAGAGCCCTGTATAGCCTGGTAAAATTCAGGAGAGCCGCAAAATAACTGAAATACTGTTGACACGGCATTAAACCCCATAGAAACAAAAAACTGACGGAAATATTTTCATGGGAATACAAACGTTTTGTATCAAAGCGAGTTATTTACTTCGAACAATTATATAGCAGCATCAATAGTTATTATAAAACTTCCTCTCTTCAATTTGGTAAGCTTTACGTTATTCATGCGTAGTATAGTAATATATTGTTAAATATCATTGTCATGACATAGATAATTGTTGTAGTTTATCCACATCCACATTGAATAAGAAGTAGTTGTTGATAGTGTATTTAACTGTACATGTACTTTGATTATTGACCGGTACATATTGTAAAAGTATATGTTTATGTTGTTAAAATGACTTAACACACATGTGGTTGTTAATTAATAGATATATATCTACCTTGTATACCAACCGATTAACTGCCTCCTGAGAAAGAGTACCATGCAAACATGTTAAGAGAGTAAAAAGAAGTATGAATTTATAAAACGGTGATATATTATGTCTGAAAATAAACGTCAATATACGTCTTGGTATGGTTATGAATTATTGGGTTAGAAGCGTAAGCCTTCATTTCCTCTGGATTTCTGCATGTCACTGTGAGACATATATAAGTAGGTACAGCAGTTTTCTTATGTAGAAAATCTAGCTGTTATGACAAAGTGCAGCTACATATTAGGAGTTTTGATTTGGAAAACGATAGAATTGAATTACGAAAACAATGTTTTAGGATGCGATTGATAACAATAATGAGTGAGACACATTATGTGACAAAGAATGGACCAAAGCAGATTATTATTACATAGGCGTAGGAGCCGGGGGGGCCAGGGGGGGCCCGGCCCCCCCAATATCCAGACCGGGGGGCCAGACTATACTTTGGCCCCCCCAATATTCACAATGGCAAATGAAGATATTTGAAAAGAAAAAGAAAAGAAACGAAATTTAACAGCAGAATAAAAATAAATGTGTAATTTTGTGCTTTATCTAATTCCAATTCGCCTTTTGTAACGAACAATAACCAAAATCTTTTTGACGTCATCATCGCAAATGACAATCTGAACACATCGGGTTTATCCAATGAAAACTCATTTCACAAAAATACCCGGAAAGTTTTGATTGACAAAAACAATGGTGTAATAAGATTTGTTCTAAGGAGTCAGACTCAATATTATCTTCAATTGTTAGCTTAAGCTTGAAGAATAATGTATTCTCATTTATATAATAGATATATCCATGGCTGTGACAGTCTGGTCGCTGCTACTTTTTGTTTAAATCAATGCATTTGATTTCCGCGTGAGATCGAGACCTGGCATATCCCTTTTTTTTTTTTTTTTTTTTTTATTATTAAAGATATAAAGATACACATTTTCATACGCTTTCTTTTAATTCTCATAATGTTATTGAATTTGTAAATGCATGAAGAATCATTAAAAAGCTTAGGAACATTTATTCTAAACTTAGACCGGTCTTCATCTGAAGTTGGCCCCAATGTTGAAAACGCTCCTACGCCTATGTATTAACAATAAAGCTTCAATTTCAGAAAGGTTAACAAAAAACATAATTATGAGTAGGAGATGATAACTCTTTTATCTAAAGCGAACAGTTTAATTAATGTAATGCTGTTGTTGTCTCCCTTTTTACATGAACAAAAGGTCAGCGAATAAGTACGTATTCTTCTTTGTGAATCGATTATATTTTTACCAAAAAAAAACGTTATATTTTATGGTAGTATTTCATTGATCAAACCCAAAATACTACGTGTGTTGCCATGTAAAAATAACATTCCGGCAGAAATAATGCCGACGAAAAATCGAGTGCTTGTGATTGATTTCTTTCATTTTTTTTTTTTGCATGAATCAGAATAGACAAAGTAACTTTTATGTATGTGTCTTCTTTTTATCAGATTTCATGTCTTGTGATGCTAATGTCTTAAAATATCAGATAGAAATCACCTATTACCGAAAGAATAAGGTACAGTAAAACTCGTGGATTACTTATGTTTGTTCGGAAAGGGGCTGAAGTTCGGCCCAAAAGTTAACCAATCGTAACGACTCGGGTATTTCCAACCCTGAATGAACCCGATATTAGTTCAGGTTGAATGTTTACAACTCTGCCTTTATTTCATCACGATAGTCTAGAATACTCAAGAATGGGGTAAACATAATCAAACAAACCTCTCTTTTTTTTATGGTGATAGACTTACGTGATTAGAATACGTTAGTCAACCATCCTTTTATTCAAAAGCATTCAATAAAAAGAAACATTTACACAAGTATTTACTAATAAAACGAATAAAGTCACTATTCATCATGATCTAGTTGAGAAATGTCATTTAGCTCTTATACATCTATAACACCTATTGGGCGAATATCATAAACAAAAGGTCAATGAGTGAGGCGACTTCCCCATGCTAACCTCTTTACTTCTTATCTTACTCTTATATAGTGGGTTCTCGTTAGATTCGCCTTATCGAGACGTTTCTGATTAGTACCCACACATAAGGCTATAATAGATAGTACTACAAACATAGATTGCATGATATTGTCTCATGTATGGGCCACATTCTCGACAGACGCCGCAGAAGATAAACTATAACCGATTCTTTTGTTTTACTTCTTTTAAATTCTGGGTTTTCGTTTTCGTTTCAAGGATTATCTTCGTTCTAGCTATCATTTTTGCTTCCATTGTCGGTAAAAGGTTTGACAAAAGAAGGGAAGCAAACACATTTTTTTTTCAATTCGTATTTGTCCTGTGCCTATGTTTGTTTTTCACTTCATAGTTTGCTTGCAATTTCTGCTGTGTGTATTGTGTTTGTATTTTGTTAGTATTTATTCTACATCTGATTGTAAACGCGTCATTTTGTCGGAAAAATAAAATCAAACTTAACAAAGTACAGCTATTGACAGATCCCAACATCATAAATTTGCATTGATATGGCAATTTTCATGTTTGCATTGATAAAGAAAAACAAAAAACATATATAAAACAGTGACACTCTAAATGTAACATTTATAAATCAAAAATAAATTCAATCAAACCCTAACAAAAGAGAAACAGAAAGCAAAATCCAATCAATTCGAAAACATTTGAAAGAGGAAAATTAAAAACTATTTACAAGAAAAAATCATAAATAAAACAATACCTTCAAATGTAAGATAAATTCAAACTCGTCAAAAAAGGATATCAGCAATGATAACTAACTTCATGTTTTACAAAAAGTCAAAATGCTCTACGGATATGATTTCATTTATGGTAGTGATTTGGTAAAGGAAACAGGTAAGCAGTCAATGATATATTTACCTTTCCCTCTCATACGTAGTTTTGCAACAGGTATATTGAATACAATCAGTGAGATTTTCCTTGAAAATTTAGATAGAAGTCATTGTGACAAAAACAATGAACACTCGTTACTACACACAAGTGTGACAAAGGTTATAAGCATTTACTCTTGGAGTTTCATAAAGTCAACATCATTGTAAAGACAGTTCATATGTCAGCCAAATTTAGAACTCAACATAGCAGAGCGCATTTTGAAACGTTAGGTCGCATTGTCTTAAAGTTGTCTCCATAATTTGCTGATAAAGTTCTTTGTTTCGATAACCTTTTTAAGAAGTTTTATCTTCATATAATGAAAAGGGTATACAGAAACTAGATGGCACAACAACTCGAAATACCTAATAACCCCGATGTCTGCATACTGATTGCAGTTTTAATACGATTATAGTCAACACAATGCGATTCGTACAATGTTTTGTGAGTCTTATCTATATTGCGGAATGCATCATAACAAAATGATTACTATACTTTAAAGGTGCATGTTCACAGATGCGAGATAAGTTTGATAAATCATATGTATTTCTTTAAAACTTGTATTGTTGTATGAGACGTAATCGGGAAAAGTAGATTCAGTTCATATAAGTATAAATATTTAGAGCCTGTATAAAATGATCGAATGTGTATTCAGGTCTAAAAGCGTTGCAACGGTTTTGAACGAAATTGCACAGCGCCTGTGCATACATAGATATAGTGAAACATTTTGTACCGATGTTAAACCGATGTTGTGTACAGAAGCTATCCTTCATAAAATAAAATACCTCAATACAACAACAGTTTTGCTTCAAAGACAAGAAATAATATTTTGACTTGCAAAGTGTTTGATGTGTGAACAATCATCTTTAAAATGCCATTAAAAAATGTTATTTCAAAAATGAATCCTTCTTAGCATGGTTATATTGCGCACACTCGTGCTCTAAAAAGGTAACAGCTTTTAAGTCGTTTATAATTCATGTATATGCACTCTAATACATCTGCAGCAGGCGGCTAAACAAAATGAAAAAAAAGTCAATAATTGATAATACAATAATAAGATTAGACATGTCGCAAAGTCCGTATCAGCTATCATAAGGCAATTTCCTTTAGATTCGTTAATCCTGCAACAAGTTTTAATGCATTTGAAGCAGACGAACTAGAGACAGAGCTTATTCTTTAAGAAAGAAGCAATTTCTTATTTTGTCATAATGGTTTCTCCAAAATGTCTCTATCAATCCTATTTCTTGATTTACGTATGGGAATCGAATTACCGATTTAGACTTCCACAAGATATCAATATGAGGGGTTGAGTTAAAGTATATGGTTATCATTCTTTTGAGCTCTCAGACGAACTATAATATTCGATGTGTCACAATGAGTTGAATAGCCATGTTGCAAGAGTTTATCAAACAAATAACTAAGTTTGAATATTTTTTATCCCTATCGTATGTAAATATCATGAGCTATTTTGTTCAAAACCATTGACTCAAAGACTTGTTATTTTGATATGCTTATTCATAAGCAATAAATATTATCTGAGTATTTTATGTTCTGAGCCGATGAAACAGCACAATACTGTTTTTTTTAAATGGCAAATATATTCTATAGATTTTTGTTTATAAAAAGATTTATCAGATTTGTCAGATAAATTCAACATAAATAAAGGTGGGGAAGTGCTGAAATAAACCTCTCAACTGCTCACAACGTTCACCTATTCAATTTCTTTCATCTGGTACGCAAGTTCTTTTGTCTTGCTTGTTGTTTTGGCCTTTAACATGGCGTCAACAACCTGTTTTAAACATTGCGCTGCCTTACTAAATATCTCGTTAGGTTAGTTGCAAGTTGCGAAAAGAAAGACTCGAGAGAATATGTAAAGCGTATGTAAAGCGTCGCCGAAATGTGAGACTGTACCAGAAACCAGAAACCGGTCTCCCATCTATATTTTGAAAAACATAGAAGAGCCAGTAGACAGCGAGGGACCAGTTTAACAAGTAAGGATGTCACGGATCCAATTCTCGGTAATCAGAACTACTCGGCAGATTCCGGCTGGCCAGATCAGTTTGGCCTGTAGTTGACCTTAGAAACAATCACGATTTGATTGCGATTGCGTTGATTGCAAAAATGGCAAAGCTTCTGTATCATTATCTTCACAAATAGCCTTTGATTTCGTACGTAATGTGTGAAAACAAATGTAAAATTATATATCAAATATAATTTAATTCTTATTTTAACTAATTGAAAACTACCGTTTACGACAAGTCCTTTGTTCCGTATAATTTCCTTTTGATATCAAACTGGTGTACTTACTTTATTGTGACTAGCGCAAAAATACTTTCGGAATAGTCTGGTTTTCGGTTTTATCTTTAAGTCGGTGGTCAAAGATTTAATTTCATCAACAGTAGAATGAACTATCTACGTCTCGGTCAATCGGACCATTGCCTCCATAGTTGAGTTTAGTTACAATGCGGTCTATTAGTTGTTTTTATTCGATTCGGCACTGTTCAATGTGTAACGGGCCGTGGGAAATACAACTATGGAAAATGCCCAGTGCTAAAACATAGATAGCCATCTAAATCGGTAAATAAACAATGAGACAAATACAGTTTTTTGTTTGTTTGTTTTTTGCGACCTTGTACACGAGCTAGCAAACAATAAGCCAGAAGTGCATTTTTAGTCTGGTTACTGGATAAGGTTATTATGTATAACGATGAGCCAAAATAGATCTTTCTGTTATAATAAAACGCCCCGTGGCTCAACCTTAAAAGTGCAAGAACCGACTTAATGCTTATGCAAACATGTTAGATTTAGGCCATCCGCCAAGCAGATTGGCGACTGGTCTGTGATCTAACCTGTTTGCTACTCTTTCCCATTAAAAAATAGCAGAAACTTAAGGTTTTCGAAAGCAGACGACACAAAAAACTATTTCTAAATGATAACCCAACAATTTAAAGCTTAACTCGTGTGTGGATCCTCCCATTTGACGTAAGACTGTTGATTCTCGCTAAGACTTAATTAATAATTGACATAATTCCTTTGTAATTATATTTTCTAATGTGTAATTTCACTCTTATCTGTCGAGTACTGCACGATCGAGAACAAGGTTATGATATTCCTCCCTTAACTAAACACGCGTGATGATTTGAATGTAAAAAGTCTGAATAGGTTGTGCATGCATGCCACATACAAGTTTGTTAAATAGAATTGAACAAAAAATATAAATTGGAAGAAATACAAAACGGGAGAAAAACAGATTAATGTCTCTTTAGAATTTGTCTATAGCCTATTTAAAATCGTGAGTCGTTTGTTTGCGGTGAATGAAGGATGTAGTTAAAGTATACAGTATTTCGCTAAGTACACACGCACTTAAAAACAGGTTGGCGGTTACCATGCACTTTGAGCAAAATCCTTCCAAAACAAAATATCTGTTTAAAATCAGAGAAAACCCCTGTGAAAAAGACGAGATTTAATCCATTAACAACCCATACCTCCATATGGGATCATTTGCTTTAACCAACTTACAAGCACTGGCAGAAGAAATACCCCCTAGCGAAAAGAAATTAAATTATAGCAATTATGGGAAACATTTTGACAAAGGGGTCCATTATTCTTTACGTTGATTTTATCCCGTCGCGTAAGCCCTTCTAACAGATTTTGCAACAAATGTGTCAAAATGGGAGTATTTTGTATACAAGCGGTTTAGTCGTTCGCATGGGCGGATAAACCAGTGTTAAATCTATCAAATAATAAGTTAAAAGCAGCCTTCGAGAAAAACTTCACCCAAAAGTTGAAAATTTTCAACATATTCATTTTAGAAATAAGCGACAGTTGCTTTCAAAAAGCCGTGTAATGTTTATTGAATACTTAACGTTGTGAAGTAAAGAGATTCGATGTTTAGGTACACCCGCACTCGCCCACGATAAGATCCGGTATGTCTATCTTCCGAATGTCGCCCCGATGGTCCCTGTACAGAAGACTCTGTGTGCGCCGAAAGTGGACCGGGGAACAGCACGGTTGCAGGGGAGTGAACTCGTGCATCACGCTCTGCTGCAACGTCTGGACCAATCGGGTGTGGTTGTAGTACGCCGCATGGACACCTGCATTATGATAACTCGCTTGTTACTTTTTGATCTTAAATTTCCTTTTGACTTTAATGTTAAATCATACATTTTCAAGGCTCTGCTTAATAAAGAATATTGTTTCTGTACTAAGCTATATGGTGAAACGTCAAGTTAGTCCTTTAGACTTTACAAAAACTGTTCAAAAAAGGACATCCTAATCGTCTTAATTCTTTTCCTATTGTAAACCAGAACACTAGCTGTCAATTTTGGCCGAACTACCGGTATTTGTATTAAAACATCAAACAACCAATACACTCCTGCAAATGGCAATCAAAACAAGGTTTGACAGCGTTGCTGCCAGGACTATCATCTTTACGTGAAACATATCAGTGGTCTTCTAGGTCATCTCAGGGGCCGAAACTCTAAATTTCTAGTCATGGGTCAGGTTATCTTCGTAAAAGCTTTGCCATAAATATGCTTTGCACGGGGTTTTACTCTGCACAACGGTTTTTCAGTTATGTTACGGTTTTCCTGGGATTCTTAAGTACTTAACTTGGGCTTTGAAGCGTCTTTACAAGATGCACTATGAAAACAATGGAACCTGTTGGTGTCAAACCTTGGACACTGGGCTACAAATTCTCAACAAAAACTGTGATGTTCGGGTGATGTTCGAGGTCTAACATTGATATAATGAGTTTAGATTTCGTGTGTACTGACGGACCTATGGCATGATCTATTATCAATAAACTATATTACCATTGCATGACCCTGTACAGTAATTCGGTCTTATACTAGGTGGGGCCATGATATAGTCCCACCCAATATCCCGGAAGTTGATCTCGAGTGGTTCCCGGTGACAACAGTTGGCCCCACCCTCCAAACATTGTGTCTCGCGCTTATGCCTGTACCGATGACTTTCTCCCTTGTTCATGTAGAACACCAGAAATGGCATCATACCTGTAAATGGAAGATTTATAGACTTATAAAAAATGGAGCAAAGGCACCATGCAAGCTTATCATGTGCTCAAAGATTTCTGTGGAGGGGGTGGAGGGGGCTGATCGTGGGCAGGCTAGGAAACAATATATTTGTAAAAATAGTCCGCTTGATTAAGGTTTTCTTTCAGAAAGTCTAAAATGAAAACGCACCCTTATATACTTACTGCATGCATATGTTTGTTTAACGTATCTGTAGCATAACATGTTGCGTTTGCTGAAGGCAAATGGGACGTAATGACCAATAGCTCCTTTTGCAATGAGTGTATTCTCCAGATGTTCACCAAAGTTCTCATTAATTTCTTAACTTGAGTGCGTATTATCGGCTTTGAAAATTGACCAAACACAAAGACCCATGTTACGAAAATTATACGCCAAGAATAAATGCAAAAGAAGTCAACCAACTTAGTTATGCTGAGCAAGTATTACCTTCTTTTTCGCCGAAGATCGTTTTGTGCCCTTTCCATTTACAGGTCTTACACACCACAGCCAGGCCGTTGTTTCTGTGGGGCTTTGACAACCACCGCAGTACGATTCTGTTGACGTAGATCTTCATCCAGCCGTATTTCAGCCTCGTTTCGATCCTCTGCACGATGTTTCTCGACTGTAGGTACTCTTTGCCCTTCCTCTGCTTCTTGCTAAGCTCAGATACCACGAACGTCTGAATAAAGTAAGCGAACCTCTTGATCAATAATATCATTTGTCTGCTAGACTGTCAAGGATATACGTGTAAATCGTTTAACTAAAAGACTACAATGTTCTCATCAAAATGAAAGAAGAACGACTGTTTAGTTTAACATCGACTTTGGTATGAGAGAGTGTGTTGCTGACGGACACTTTAGACTAAGAATGACCTTTAACAATGACATATGAAAGCGTTCTTATGCCATTTTGCTAAGTCTTTCGCGTAAGCATTGGTATTTTTTTGCTAGTCGCGTGAAATAACCAAAGATGTATGTATTTATTCGACCTGCTTTGATGTTTTAGTTTTACATTGAAAATTGTGACTTACAGAACAAACTTTTAAAACAAATAATGAAAGAAATGCCCTTTATAGTCAACTCTAAATCATCTAGAAAAAAAAGACCGCACGTAATCTCACTTTTAACATCATTACAAGTATGAAAATTGTTCTCATATCATTCGTAGGACATCCACTGTTTATCTTTTAAAGCCATTCTCGCCCACAGCATGTGCCATAGGAAAGGACAAATAAAACCAAACGTGCGATGGTTTAATCTTTTATTTCAATTCAATTTGTTTCCATCGTTTTGACGTCCCGATCCACAAAGACAACCGCCGACGTAATGAAAATTATCGAGGCATTAGGACTTTGCAAAGCATATTATTGGAAGCATGCAAAGAAAGCATGAGTAGGGGAGAGTATCACCGCGTGATATAACTAAAGAGTTGTTGAGACATAGCAATTATCTCCAACCCAGGCCAAAGGAATCAAACCCTCAACCCTTTGGCTTATGGGTAGGGGATGGTTATCGGGTACAATACCTGTATATGATGGTCATTTCGGTCGGCCTGTTTGTATATCCACAAGTCCACGCCGCTCACATCCTCGGGTCGTATGCCTTTGTTGGTGATGTTGAACGTGTAACATCCCGCGCCTTTCTTGTTCAAGCAGGAATCGGTCACTGCGGAGTAAAGCAATAAAGCAAGGTGTTAAGGTACATCGGCTTTAATCCAGTTACATGTAGTTTGTCAACAAGGTTGAATAAGTATTGATGAGTTTCAATTGAGTCGTAAAATGGCCCAGATTCAGGATAGTGTTTACAATCAAACAGTTTAGATGTATTACAGAAAGATCCTTAAACTATGAAACACACAATTTTCACATGTTGAGTTTTGTGACTTGTCTAAGTTAAAAAGAACATTAGACGTCAATTTTAGAGATTGGCAATTGATGTTTCTTTGTAATATTTAGAAGAAACCTCTGTAACAACTTGTTCGTTATGAGAACATATCTCCTTTTGTAACAATGCTTCTACTACGGATTCATAAATATGAGTCGACTGAGTGGGACCATGTCATTGGTTTGAACAATAATTTTACAAAAATGTGAGGTATCGGCCGTTTGTTATGGCAGCTTTCGAATAGGCTGTCCTTCTTGCACTTTTCTCCATGTTTAATACAGTGGTCCGATACATGAAAGTACGAAGATATACGCAAGGCAACTGGCTCTGAAGGTCATGGCCATATACCAAAAGCACTACCCTGCAGAAATGAGTACAGGTGTTCTCATTTCTCTACGAGGGCTTTTTACTTTTTAGATTAGGGATTAACACAAATAAACCGAGGATTATGTTCCTAATCAGAAGTTAATACGTCTGGGATTACAAGACACTTCTCTTCATGCGTTAACCATTAGCGCATCAACAGCCAGGACAGTGGTCCAGGGGTAGAGCATAGGCATTTTGGACACGAGAGTCGTGAGTTCGAATCCCGTGAGTTGCGGTGTCAACTTTTCGACCTTTCATTAATCCACATACGGTTATGTATCCACGCAGTAGATTCTAGAAAAAACTGTATTACTCGAAAGAGTGTTTTATACGAAATCACTGTGCCTGACAATCGTGAATAAGATTGCTGATAGAGATATAGTTATCCGTTTTTTAGAGCTTCCTACCCAACAAAAAATGAAAAATATCACTTTGTTTTCAAAAACGTTCGCCTTTAAATGTATCCTGGATAGGCCAACATAATCAACGCGCGTATATTGTTTCTCCTATTCTAATTGTTTACATGTGATGAAGACTCGATGAATTATATTATATATTGAACATACAAATCTTTCTATGTAACCTTGCAATGAAGTAAGTGATTTCAATCTTCAAAACATATGGTTTAATGTCGATCCAAATACACAAATTGGTACTTGATGAGAATTGGGGTAGATGCGTTGAGGTCTCTGTTTGTTTGACGCAGTGTATATAAACATGTATACATATATGAAACCCTTTCTAATCGGATCAAAATTTAATCTGATCAATACTTTAAAATTGTGGTTTTGAGGTTTATTTTCGATTTTAGAGAGCCGGCATGTGTTTGGACATATTTCTAATCTCGTCAAAACAACCTACATACTTGTTATAACATTTGGTTCAGACATTTTATCGTTATAACGAATGAGTTGACCAATCAGACCAGATTTTTGTAGGCGAATTATCATAAAATTGACATTAGCATAACAATTTCAACTATATTGCATATCTACATTCGTTAATCGATCAATTAAGAGTTCCTTCTTTTGATTTGCCATTTGCTCATTATAACCATTGCTACATGGTTACATCTGCATAACAATTTCAGTTATATAGCAAATTCGGTCTTTGTCGATGACTTTAGCTCCTGCTTTTGAGTTGTCATTGTCCCATTGTTACCATTGCTATTTGGTATGATTTGGTGTGGGTGTAACCTTCAAGACTCGAGAAGAATATGCCTACTGTAGGGCAATGTGGATAATGGTAACATTTCTAGCATGCCATGTTTGCAGAAAAAGAAGCCTCATGTCTTGCTTTCTCGCCACAATCGATGCTAGTTTTTACCACACGGTCCAAAAAGGCTTGACTGTGTCCGTTTATGGACATCTTCATCATTTCATAGATTTTGTTATCAACCTAGATTAAATCAGCCGAAAATTTTGCTGAACGAGCAACTGCAATGTTATTGTGAAAATGGTAAGGAGTCATTGGGAATGTATTTCTTGTTACAATTGTTTATTTCAAGTCAACCGCTATAGATTCATTAATTGATAGGCGAACGAAATGATTAATAGGGTACAATTATATTGCATCACTGTTTATCAGGGGGTATAGCTGAATGCATGTGGGTTTTCTTTTTTTTTTGGGGAATGTTTGGGGGTTATATCATTTTTCTTTTCATCATTTTTTATCGTTTCATTTATTTCATTTTAGGTATAATGTAGAGGTATGTTGCGTCGCTGTTTGTCAGAGAATATAACTGAATGTATGTGTTCTGGCTTTCGTATCATTTTTCGTATCATTTTTATTTTTTCCTTTTTCCAACACAAGTCTATAGGGCCTAAATTGGAAAGGATGTATATATGAAAGGGGATATTGATCCTATTAAGGACATATTAATTGATCGTTGATAAAGCTGATCAAACGAAATCGATAAATGTGAATGCGTTAATCCCTTTAACTATCGCACCGTTGACGGATATGCTGCAGAAGACCGTAAAACCATTGTGATAAACGGATAAACTGCTCATTAATCCTTTTGTCATACCAGATATGGTAAAGGAAATGAAAATGTATACGAATTTCTTTTTTTTTTTTTTTGTCTATTATTGCTTTCAATTTCGATCAGACACAACTTTATGTATGGGGGAATATATACTCAATTACTCCGTAACGAGGGTTCAATGCAGGATTATAGTAGGTGCTTCACAAACATGAATCACCTAATATAGAACTTCATTGGACCCTCAATATGTGAGGAGCCATTCTGAAGCACATAATAATGTTTCGATGCGCATAAAACAGACATTTCTATAAGAACTTGCTTTATACGGGCAATGGTTATTGCAGTATTCTTGCAACAATATATTCAATCAAAATAACATAATCAATGGTATGTAGCATACTTCTTAATTGTCGCTTGCAGTCATTAGACATCTTATAAAAATAAATTAGGAAGGTCAACGGTGGAAGAGATTAAACAATATTTTCACAGTCTACTCACCGTCCTTTCCGAACACGAATATCTCCCTGGTTTTAACTTTATGTTCGTCCTTCTCATGTTCGGGCTCATCATTGACAGAAAACTTTTCTCCGTGGTAGAAATCTATCGGTAGCTGGTGGATCGGACTGTCGACCTTTGGTGGCTCTTTCAGACCAAGTCTCTGCAGCAGCTCGGCCTTGAACTTTTCAATCCTGTAATCTATAACTTTCTCCTTACCAACGTCACAGCCATTGCATCCCTTGTCAGCATCTAATCCTGCACCACCTGGAAAAGGCGTTGTTTCATTAGCTACTTCCATAGGCGTTTTTCCATCGACAACCTTTTCGTTTAAGTTTTCAGCAATGTCTTCTTCAGATTCACCAGGAACATTCAGTTCAGCTGCGGCAATGTCCTCGTCATCTTCCTCAATAAAATCTTCATCTTCTTCTTGCTCTTGTTCTTCTTCACCGTTTGCGTTCTCTTCTTTATCCTTGACGTCTTTTTTCGCAACTTTCTCATTGAGACTACCGGGGCGTTGATGGTTCCCGTCCAACTTATGGTTCTTGTGTCTGGTTCCATCTTCATCAACTTCACCATCTTCGTCTGCAGAACCTGTATCGTCTTTTGGATGTCTATACGCGAGGCTAAGCGAGTCTATAAACTTGTCGAACTCTTGTTTGACGTTAAGTAAGCTTTGTTCAATTCTCTCTTCAAGGCTATACGCTACTTCATCTTCTGATTTGACATCGAGCTCATCCTTATTTTCGGCCGATTCCCTCTGAACGTGCTTGGTTGGAACTTTCGTCGCTTCGGCAAACGATATTTGCACAGTCGAAGAATATGCAAAAATTGTGTATAAGATACATATCAAAACTACTTTGAACTTCATGTTCGTTCTCTGTTCTTATTAAGATTTTCTTTAATAAAAACAGGTCCCAATAATTCCACTTATAATCCACGTGCTTATTCGAACTAGATCGTTTCCTAACTAAACCACCGCGTCTGCTCGTGGGTTCCGTAGATTGCACGTTAACACTACAAACAAACACTGTTTCAGAATAAAAACAAAATCAGATGGAACACTGCCGTAAATCAGCAATTGAGACATTTGCGGAAAACCGATCATGCAAATCGACAAAACCTCAATGCTGCTGTGTCATTATCTTCACAACAAATAACCTTTAATTTCGAACTTCGTGTAAAAAAGATTAGATGAATACTTCCTATATTTTAACCCGTATATTAATTGAAATTGATGGAAAAACTACCGTTTACGACAAGTCTCATGTACCGTATTATTTCCTTTTTATTTCAAACTGGTGTACTTGCATTGTCGTATCCAGTGCTAACATAGATTGCATCAGCAGACGGTAATCCGCATTTACATGAAGCCCGGTATAATATTCAACCCGGCGTTCGGCGTTATGATTATTAACTCTATTCAAGTCTTTGAATAAAAACTAGCATGTCGTCTGGTCGTGTGTCGTCTGCTATAATCCCTTTACTTCATAATGCTTGTTTTATACCACCTGCAGCAGATGATTTAAAGAATTTTGGAAATCATTCAAACAAATGGAGAAATGGCTCGCATCGAGCAATTCCTCCTTTTGTTACAATGTTTTATATTTTACCTTATTTCACCGTGAAAATGCTTTTCTTCATATTTCATTGATGTGGTCTGGGTTTGCTCTCGATTTGAGTCAATAAAGAGTGTGAAAGAATGCGTAGAGTTAAACGGCCTTGCATATTATTTTGTTTGTTTGTAGGATTTAGTCGTTGTTGTTTTCCAAATGAATTTGCGATCTATTGCTGCGTTTTGGGGTGTTCTGTCCAAGGCCCCATATTTGGTCAAAGCCAGTTTGAGTTAAACGCAAACCCCCGTTTTCGATCATTTAAATTGGTCAATTGATCTTTTTAATAGGTCAGAATAAAAAGCAGTTGCAGACGACAATTTCATACGCATTGGGAAGAAAGGATTGTGGGAAAAAAAAGGAAATTACATCTATCAAGTTATTTCTCACTTTTTTGTAGTTGTTTCTTAAATCATTAGCAGTAAGTGTATTAAATCGATTTGAAAGAGTGAATGGGAAGTACATTATGTACCGAACAAAGTCGCTGCTTGTAAAGAAAAGCTAACCTTTCTCACATATACAAACAGGTTCTGGAAGCATACGTATGAGAGAATGAATTCATCCGCTAGAATTGGAATTTGTTATCGTTTCAATATAAAAGCAACATCAGACGAAATTGGCAGGGATTTAACATATCATCTACCTTGCGAAATTGGATACGAACCATTTCGTCAAAAGCAGAATTTGCTCGTCTTTCTTGGTTTTGTCTTTTACAACTGCATGCGTATGAAACACATACAAGTAGGGTATATGGTTAAGGAAAAGAAAAATCAATGGTATGAACTATTTTGACAAAGAGAAAGTAGCCTTGCTCAGACTTTTTAATGGTATTTCGTGAATCTGCCAATCAATTTCCTGCATTGTTTGCTGTATATGATCATAAGCAGGTGGATAGTTTGTCCCTATATTTACATACGCAGGTGGAGTTTTGCATTTTGAGTAGCAAATAAATCAATAGAAATCTCCAGATAATTTGCTCAATTTTAAAGGTGGGATTCAACCCGATTATTTAGCAATCCTGATAAATATTACGTCGTCGTCTTACGCATGCATGCATCTTCGGCAATACGCGTAAACGGCGAGACTCTGATACAGTACCTTACCATAAGCCAGGATACATGGAAATCAGCCGCAATCGGGTACAAAACATTTTTTATAATATGGGGCAGGTTTAGGCAAAAGGAGATAGGACTATTAACCATAACGAGAAATTTATCGTCTCTAAGACAGTGGTCTATTAAGAATTATGTAGCAGATCATTGTGAAGTATTTTACCAGGGGTTAATATTTTGCATGTTGCATATTCGTCTGTTTAAGCGAATATCTTTTTTTTTAACAGATTTGTTTGTTTATCAAGTCATTGTTTACAGAAAGGCTTAAACATGCTTTACGCAGACAGAAGATCAGTGCCCTTGAAGGAGGTTTTTTTTTTGGTTATGCGTTCGTTTGATTGTTTTAGTGTTTTAAAGGCACATCAAAGGAGAGGAGTACAAATAAATAACTGAAAAAATATATGGAGTTCTTTTATTATGTTCATAAAAGTCATGAGAATTAGTTTAGGAATGCATTGATACCCTATTAAATAGGCTTCTTTGAAATAAGTTATTTTGCGCTTGAAATATAGCTGTCTCCAATTCAAAAATGTTTATCAACAACCTGTTTGTTTACATATTCACAATAACGAATTTTGATTGGTCGGTTCAAAAATGTGTGTATCAACTGTCAAGGTCAGGAATCAGGAAATCTGAATTATAACACTTGCTAATCTGGGTTATTTCTGGTTTACTTTCACATTTAAGTTGTGCTGACGGTGTTTTCTGGTGATAACTTTTTGAATCTGTCCAAATGTTTACCAAATAATATAGTTTGATAAAGCATTAATCTCTTTTAATGAGCCTTTAAAATCACGTAATCAGTTATACATCTGAATCTACAATGCAATGTCCGGTGCAAAAAGGGCGGAGGAAGAACCATCACCAAACTGCCCATGAAGACTTAGAGATCCATCGGCATTTTGTTAGTCAGCCGGGGTCTAATCTACCCCTAACGTGATTCGAGAGAACTTCTAACTTAACAAAAAAACTACACTTTTAATGCGATTCAAATCACACACGACGGGAATAGAACTTATATCAATCTAAGAATATTTAAACAAAACCCAATATAGAGAATTTGTGAACTAAAAAGACAATACATTCCTGTGGTTAACATGATGAGGGAAATTATAAATGTGAGTGTTGAAATGGTAAATCATCTGTGTGTGCCTAATCCTGGACTTAAATTTGAACGTTTATGAATCTTCAGAGATGGCTGCGAAAGCGTTCTACTTCTTTCCATAGGGAATCTATCTAATACTGTGTTAACAATTGTCAATTGTTCTGGCTTTCATTTTTTTTATACGGGTTTTACATCACATCAACATTATTTCAGTTATGTAGCGATGCCCGACTCTTCATGATGGAGGAAGACCCCATTCTCAACTGCCCACAAGGGCTGGTCAAGGCGGGTAGAACCATCGGCATTCTGTAAGTCAGTCGGGAGACTGCCTCTCATGAAAATCCATATCCCTCTCAGGATTTGAACCCACGCGGAGAGGGGCCATGTGATTTTAAGTTCTGTACTCTAACCACTAGGCCACGGAGGCCCCTTCTGACTTTCATGTACCCATCAGTACGAAGCAAGGCCCCAACGTGTCTTGCCAAAGAACAGTCACACAAAACCAGAGGTACTCACACTTTAAAGCTAATAGCATTTGTAAAACACCAAGACTCGTCACACAAGACTAGAGATTTACTTGTCGCAGCCTTGAGATCTGACTATCTGATCAAGAACAACGGGAACAATTTCTCTCTAAGTAACTTTGGTTTCATGCCAAAATCCGAAAGAAATGTTTCTTTTCATACTTTAAAAGTGTCGTCTGCTGCTTCTTTGCGTTTAGATAAGTCCTAAAATCCCATGTGAAGGAATTGGGTAAAGACGTCAATCATCTGCACAGATGACACTAGATTTGATTTTCTTATTCTTTTAAAGTACCAAATTGTTAGATTTACTCTGAAGTTTATACATTGGCAGGTGTAAAAGTTGAATTTTGCACTTCGGTTGGAGATGTTATTGGGATATCTTGAAGTAGTTGAGTCCACAATTTTTTGGTTGGCAGACCAACCTTCTTACAGATTGATAATTCTATCTATTTATTCATTAATATCAGTTTTACATATCGTCAACATTATTGCGGTTATGTTGCTATGCCCGACTTTAAGGATGGAGGAATACCCCACACTCAACAGCTCATAAGGGCAAGTAGGCAGGTCAAGCCGGGTAGAACCATCGTCATTCCATATACATGTCGTCAGGAGACTACCTCTCATGAGAATCTATGCGCTGTAACAAGAGTTCGAACCCATGCTGAGAGGGGCCATGTGATTTTAGTTCTGTACTCTACCCACTGGTCCGATTAGGCCCTTACAGTACACTGCTTGCTTATGCATAGAGTCATTAACTGACACAGGTCCCATATGGGTCCTCTTCGTGTTCCTACATTTTTCAGTTCTGAAGCGGCTTTCCTGGATGCACCAGTACTAGGCTAAGACCCGTGTTCTGGGTCCACCACCTTAACCAAGCAAGACCCTCACTCTTCTAGGTTGACACTACGAGAATGAGATATATAGATTTCATTAAATTCTAGATGAATAGAAAACACAATGTAATACAACTCTATAATTTTATTTGTTGTTTATGCATGATTGAAGATATCTTATGATAGCTCCATTATTGTGTACAAAACATTTTACTTTGAAATGATTTAAAGATAAACGGGGGGCCTCCGTGGCGTAGTGGTTAGATTACAGAACTTGAAATCACATGGCCCCTCTCCGCGTGGGTTCAAAATGGATTTTCATGAGAGGCAGTCTCCCGACTGACTTACGGAATGCCGATGGTTCTATACGCCTTGATCAGCCCTTATGGGCAGTTGAATATGGGGTCTTCCTCCATCATTAATAGTCTGACATCGCTACATAACTGAAATAATGTTGATGTGATGTTAAACCCATATAAAAAAAAAAGATAAATGGCAATTGAAAGGAATCAGAGCAGTGTCATAATAGTAAATCTTTCACTTTCACAAAGATGTCGTACAGTCTTACTATGAGCCTTGGAAATTAAAGATAAATTCAAACAATGCATTTTTATTCTACATCTCAACTTGACTGGAATGCTTACAAAATTATTTAAAATGACAGTATTTCTCCTTGTCAGTTTTGATTTTGAACAGTATTTGGATACTATTGTTCCGAAATTTCAATACTACATGTACAACTACACAATAACCATTCCAAACCAGTGCCTGATGTAAATAATAAATCAGCATTGAGCGACCAATAAACCATGCATCATCAACTTAATTAACCTTTCCATCATTATAGATATATGTAAATGTTCAAAATATAATGCACAATAAACACAACCATGAACACAATATACCTATGACAGAGTTCACATTGGGTTAAATGCTTTAACAATTTTTCAATTAAGTTACGCTTTCTTGAATTCACCAGTACTAGTACTATGGCTTAAAATGTCTGGTCAAAGGACAGTCCCATCGAAACAGACATACCAGTGGGGGATCTACACCCATTGAGTTCTGTTTTTGCTAGAAACTACTAAAACAAAAGAATAATTGTCTTATGAGAAGCAATTCATCCCTTTGTCACAGTAGATTTTTAAGCGTTCTGCAGATGATGCGAGAAAATGAGGTATAAAAGAGAAAAGTGTTAAACATGCTGTGATAATCAAATCATGATTTTTATTTAACTTTTATAATACTCCGTAAATTTCTGTGGTGTGGGCTTTATGATCAACTCGTCCTTCAAACTGACAAACCACCCTGGCTCAAGTCCATAAAATATCTGCCGGGGATCTTTACGTTGTTTTAACATATCAAATTTCGGACTGTTTGCTAAATCGGGTAAATCGTACCCGTATTTTTGAGAGAGTTCAAACCGAGCCTCTGCAACTTTCTCTGGATCCGCCAAATAGCCTCTGTTTTTCGGATCGCTGTAATACTCGAAAGCGTCTTCTGGTGGAAGTGAGCATCGTGGAATTGGTAATCCTTTTTTGAAGAAATACAGCGGGTTATTAAGGGCCTGCACCGACTCGAGGTCATAAAAACGGGTTGTAATGACGCACCCCGCCCTCTCCACCGCGGCTATCGTTTGTTCTGATGCCCATTGTACCTCTATGTTGATTTGGGCTTGGAATAACTCAGCACCCTGTAAGTATGTAAAACCATTTGGGCCGCGTCACGCAAAAAGGGGCACTCGGACAAATGAAATAAAGCGCCGACTCGGCTCTATCTTAGCGCTATTATTCCAGCATCTAGTCACGAAAGTTATCATTTGTATTTATTCAAAGGTATAACTGGATGTCCTCTTAGATGTCAAACAGTGTAGCCCCAGACCAGCCGCCATGTCACTGACGTGGCGGCTGGTCTGGGGCTACACTGTTTGCTATGTCCGAGTGCCCCTTTTCGTGTGACGTGGCCCATATATCATTTAAAAAAAGAACTGTGTTTTGACAGGTTAAAATTGATAAATTTTGAAAGAAGATGGATTGCTTCTCAATTTATCCATAGTGGTTTATGAAGTCTTTTTTAGCAGATGTGTCAACTTGAGTTTTTTTTTTTTTATTTTATATGGGTTTTACATCACATCAACATTATTTCAGCTATGTAGCAATGCCCGACTATTAATGATGGAGGAAGACCCCATACTCAACTGCCCATAAGGGCTGGTCAAGCCGGGTAGAACCATCGGCGGGTAGAACCATCGGCATTCCGTAAGTCAGTCGGGAGACTGCCTCTCATGAAAATCTATATCCCTCTCAGGATTTGAACCCACGCGGAGAGGGGCCATGTGATTTCAAGTTCTGTACTCTAACCACTAGGCCACGGAGGCCCCGTCAACTTGAGGTAGTTTAAAGTCAAGGGTATTATCAAAATGGGTATCAGGGCGGCAAAATCAATTGTCTGTATTGACTAGCTTGTCTAAAAGCCATAACAGATAAGGGACTTTTTACTGAACTTTTCTTTATAAACATCATACAGACAAGTGCAGCAAAGGTATTTGGCATTTACTGACCACCCCTGCTTCTATGGCCACTGTATTTCAATCTTAGCACATTGTAACTATACCAATCAGCCTATAGATTAACACTTATGATTAAATATACATGCAAAATCTCTAAAATACCGGCAGGAAACAATGGTTCTTTTTCAATGTTAAACAGAAAATGAATTTTCTAAATTTCAAAATAACTATTATTTGGTTTTACTTCCAGGGTTTTTTCCCCTTAAATTTCCAAGAAAATAAGGCCTGCTAATTTCGGGAAATTGAATCAATAATTCCTGAACCTTAAAGCTGGTGTGTCAGTGACTTTGAATTTTTGAGAAAACAGCATGATTATATGGGAAGGAATCTTTAATGGGCCCCTGATATATAACGCAAGAAAGTGCCAGCTTTCATAGTTGACAGGTCTTAAATTCCTTTATAAGAGTTTCTAATCTAATAAGAGGCACTTGAAATGTAAGAGCTTACATCATCTGTCAAGTTAAACCCATACTCCTTGCTTCTAAAGTCCAGTTTAAACAGTTTTGAGTTACAGATCTGATTAGCATCTATAGGGATCTCTGTGTTTAGTCTACCTAAGTCTATCATCCTCTGTAGTTCATACAACGAGATTGGTATGTATTCTCGTCTCATGCTGAAAAAGATATATTCAATGATGATCATTCTTTTAACTCATTCATCATTGTTTTAAGACTATATTTATAAACAAAATTGGTTAAGCTTTGGTTGGTACTGTTAAACCAAATTTTCAAAATTAAACACTCTACTGACCAATCAATTTGTAACGGAACACATTAAAAATTATTGTTAAAAAAAGAGAAATGACTCATACAGTAACATTCTTACAGAGTTGTAACTTTCAATAACATCAAATGCCATCAATTTCAAATGATTAAAATTTAAATCATTCCCTCATCTAGAATTTCATGACCGTTCTTACCTGAAAGCAACAGTAAACAGATATCATATATATTTTGTTAATATAATGGCTTCAATGTGATATCTATTATAAACCATTGTGTACAATTTCTCCTTTTCTGTGACAATCAATTTGAAGGTCTATGCCTCCAAGTGAGTTTAAAATGATATTAAATATGGGTTTTTACATCACATCAATATTATTTCAGTTATGTTGCAATGCTCGACTCTCAATGATGGAGAAAGATCCATTCTCGACTGCCCAGAGGCTGGTCAAGCTGCAAGCCATGTAAAATCATTGGCATTCTGTAAGTCAGTTGGGAGACTGCCTCTCATGAAAATTCAAATACAATCACCAGGATTTAAACCCACGCAGATAGGGACCATATGATTTCAAGTTTGGTACTCAAACCACTAGACCACTGAGGCATCGGAATTTGAAATGAACATTTTCATAAATGAAAGGGTAAATCAATAAAGACCTAACTTACTGATGTCCTTTGTAATATGGCTCCTTGGGGATTTTGATATAGAATGGTGTCTTTGTTCCATCAAACCCGATTCTTGGCAAAGTCATTTTCTGGCCCTGTCCTTTGTCTCCCCGGCCAGATTTGAGACCTTTTGCTCTGCTTCTTCTACCTTTTCTCTAAAATAGTTAAGAACAGCGGCAATTAAAGCAACAGTATTGATTTGCTTGTCTTATCTGGTTTCAACAGTGTTTTAATCATATTGCAATGCTTGGATGATCAAACATGGTACAAACTCTCATAAAAATGTCCACCTACAGCTTCTATTATTTAAACCAACATGGAGAGGGAATTCTAATTCAGTACCCTAACAACTAGCTCATGTAAGTTGGTGTTGGACAGAATGTTACAACTATATATTAAGAATCAAGGAACCCCTATTTTTCACTTGTAACAGACAACCAAACAGCACTGGGTCACTTATACGTTCATTTAAGCCCCCATCCTTGGAAAGCAGGGCTCACGCTGTCGGTCGCCAAATGCGCCAAATGCGAATATTATTTCATTCTGGCGAAAGATTTCTCGATTTGCCGAATTTGCTTGGCGCATGTTTTTTTTTATTCAACTTTACCATTTTTCCACCTGTCCGGACATTACAGACAGTTATATCTTTTGACACACTTAACAGTATCTCCGAAAACCCCAAATTAATCCACTAATTGTTATCCCCGTGTCAAACAATGCCTGAGGCATGTATTAATCGGGTCTTTATTATGTGTAAACAACTTGACACACTTGATTGGTAGACTTGATGCGGTTGTTCCACGAAAACCGATTACTATTTACCCCATTCCGTCCAGTGTGTTATGATGCATGGCAGAATGCGAGAATTAAAAGAGGGTTAATTTGTAAAGTATTTTGATATTGACAGTTTGCCTCCTTCACTGATGCAACGGTATTATTCAAATTGCGATCCTCTATCATTAATCATTCACATCATCAGACCGGAGTCTTGACGAGAGTAAAAACAAATAGACCTTAAAGATCATGTTTACTTTTCATTTATCTATCGGACATTATAAAATAAATAACAAAACTGAGAATTCAGAAATGTATAGTCTTCAATATGATTTGATGTTATCTGAGATAAAAGATTCATTTTGATTTTGTCACTCAAAGCGTAGCCTTTAGTTATACCATCTTTGGTTTAAATTTGTTCGGAAGGGGATTTTTTTTTTTTAACAACATAGTATTTTTATTGGCATTACACATTACATATTTATGACATTACAATTTTAATACAAATGGTGAAACATAACAAACAGAAATAATTTACCAAGAGGATTTAATACATATATGTACATATAACATGAAAAGTGTTCAAAATAAAGAAATTTTAATTGGAGCCATTTGCTCAGAATTTGGCTCCTACTTCTTTAATTTGGCTCCTATTTTTGTCATTTGGTGAATGTGCTGGTGCAGACTTTTTTCCAGCCAGGGTGAGCCCTGGAAAGCTGGTTGTGCTCCTGCAGTAGGGTGTCAAGTCCCATCCAACTTGGGTATGATCGGCATTGGTTCGTTCGGCCCTATTCTATGATGGGACACAGTTCTCTGCAGTTGTTCTGTTTGTTTGTTTTTCTATTAATGTTCAGGACTCAGTCTTGAGTCTTTTAAGTACATGTTCCTTGGATGACCTATCAGTACTAGGCTAGGAAATGTGTCTTGCCCAAGGACACTCAACAATGAAATAGATGGCTGCTTTTGGGGATTGAACACAGGTTGAGTATTCTCTAGTCCCATAAACTAACCATTAAGCTATTGATGATTCCCTCTGCACTAAAAGCATAACCGACAAGCAAGCAGGTCCTATTTTTTACTTGTCATGCTTCTGATATACACAAATCACAAATAATTACCAAGCATTCTGTAAATAAAGCTGACCTTGATGAATGGTTTGGTCAAGTGACGGATATGTCGTACACACCTGATATTGGTCCCTGAATTGCATTGCTGCAAGGGTACCAAAAACGAACTAATTTGTGAAAAGCAATATTTGTTAACTGCTTAAATATTCTAAGAAACACAGAAACCTCTTGGGAGTGTTATGTACCCCACCCACCTTAAATCAGAAGTGAACATGTGGTAAAACTTGACATTAGTGACTTACCGAGTTCATACAGTATTCTTCTCCTGGCAACATTTTAAGAGTATTTATTGCAACTCTAGGCATATTTTTGACTAACTTGAAGGCCTTGTCTGGTAGTTTTGAAGCCATTTTGACCTTTTATGCAAGATCAAGGAAATTGAAGTCTGGATCGAGCAGGCGCTTAACAAATTTGATAGCAGAAAGCGTTTCATTCACGCAGTTCAAGTTGATGTAAAAACTCTCTTAAAATGTTTAGTTCTAAAGAATATTTGGAGAAAAAGACTGGACCTTATGGTATTGGACGACTGAGCTATCTTCAATCCCTCGTTACTGAATTTCAAGACTCAGATGATATCGGTAATTACACATTTCGTTTAATTTGTCATTAGATTTCGCGCTCAAATATCAAAGTGTTGAAAGTATTTTCTCTCATACTCAAATATTGTGGCATTTGAGCTTCAGTTTGTCGATGTTACATCACTAAGATCATTATCAATTATCCACAATACTCACTGATCATCTTTGTTGAACTTCCAATCCATTATATGCTTTTATTTAACACTTTTTTGTTAAATTATTTGTTTGATAAGATAATGTTGAACTACCTGATTCATGGTCATTTTGTTAATTGACCTTACGACAGACTTTGATTGACAGCTGGAACTGACCAATCAGCAAATACTTCGGTTGCTATCCGTCATTTTCTCCGACACGCTGTGCGACTCCGTCAACACATAGCACTATTGTGCTGTGGTTTTTCTTCGTCAATACTGCTTAAGATAATGTTTAAGTACTTATTATAGAGAAATTATGTATAAGGAGAGACTTGTGGGTGAAGTAGAGTTTATCCCGTTTCCAAAATCTGTCACATATATTTTGAAATGACTGAGATCTACACGCAATTAGTAAATATATGCAAACAGTTAATTTATAAAACGATGTAAAGAATAGAAGTATGAACTATAATTTTCTTTCTTTTTTTCTTTCACATGTTAGTAAATTTTTATTTTTGTCTTTTATCTTCATTTGAAAATGAAAAATTGTTGATTTTAAAAAACGGAATTGACACAGAATGACGAATGTTATTAGTTGCATTTGATAATGAATCAAATGTTAACTAAAAATACAATATTTATCCATAATGTTGTGAGAGAACATGGTTTCTAGTTGGATATATACAAATTCTTCAAATTGGATTTTAATTAATTGATTTTGTTTTTAAATGGACCCTAAGAGCACCTTAAACAATTAATTAACTTTCTTATTATAGCCCATCAATCCACCTACCTGTAATGATCGATGTATCGTATCCAAATTTAAAAGCTAGCAGAAACAAAACAAATCCATAGCTCCTTGTTGCAACTTTATCCGAATACCTTAAAGAATCTAATGTTGCTGTAATATGTTGTAAAACACACTCATGGTAGACAGTGGTTGATTACAAAGACCGCCGATCGGCTAAACAATAAAGCGTTTGTGACTTGACCATAAAGTGCAATTGTGTCAGATTGATGTTAATTAGCGTAGAAACCCTTTATCCTTTTTAACAATCGAGGTTTGTTAACCCTTTACCAAATAATAACTACATTTGACTACTTTGTTACAGACATCTAGGGAAAATATTGTGGGAAAAGGAGAAATTGCTCTTAACGAGCAAGTTATCCTTTTCCAACAATATGGTCTGCCCTATCAGAAAAGTATTAATTCATCATCTTCATTTAAATGACGTTTGCAAACTCTTTAAATTTTGAACAATTGAAAATATTTCGTATGGTAAAATGACCCTTAGTTCGTAATCAAGTAGCACAACCGACAATCATCCATTGAGTAGCATACAAAAGATTATGTTCGAAAGTCTTGATTATTAACTTATTTGACAACAAAATAGTGATTGTTCCTATCAGCAATTGTTTGACACCATAATCTCAACATGACCAACACTATTATACCATTTTCAACGTGACAAAGTTGGCAGGTCTGCGTTTTGAATCATTCAGGATATACGCTGATTTAGTAAAATAAAAATTTAAACCGTTTAAGAATCAAAATGAGATAATTTTGTTCGTAACCTGCAAATACTGCAAATTAACTGTTTTGAAGTAGTATGAAATATGGTCATTTTGAAGGTCCGGTCGAACCAGTGCCGAACGGACCAATGTCATTCGGATCCGAGTCTGATCGGACTTTGGACGGATCGTGTTTGGTGCCGATCGGACCCCACACTGCTGGGGTAAATCACTCCCCAAACGCCATAGAGATATATAACAGAGCTGTTATAAATGTCTCTGCTAACGCTCAAAATATACCATCTTCTTTACAAATTGTCATGCTATGTATAAAGGCAGGTGCTTATTTTGTAAGAATATTTCTGATTTCTAATAAGAATATCCGAAATCATCGGCAATGTCAAACAGGGATCCTAGTTTGTGCATTGACGCTATTCCACTCAGAATGTCGGAGAAAATTAGAGTGACCTCCCCTATTTACGGTGGGCGTGGTTAATTGCTCTGTGTCGTAAGGTCAATTGGGTGTTAGATACTATCACTGTCATTGGTAGGTGAACTTCCCAAGTTGTCTTATATGTAGTCTCAATAGTGATCCATAAACAAATCTTTTTTCAGAAGGCGTCAGTCAATAGCAATAGCCTTGGAGACCAGACTACTTTTGTATGGTGCATGATAGCACTTTATATTCATTGTATTTGATCTTTATCGATATTGTAAGATTTTCCTTGATGTACATATCCTGCATCATTGACAAGTTTGAAACTATTGACCCAAAAATGTAGTACTCGACCAGTGAACATACTATGTGGACCAATGAAGCTTCATAGTACATAGGCTGTGTCACTATATTTCAATCTCTTTTCTTGCTAAGGGTACAAATAAGCTATTAAGTAACCAGTTAATTGATTTAGCCAGACTGTGTATCTGGTTTATGCATAAAATTTGCTATTTATTTTGATAAAAAAATGTATTGGATTATTTCAGTGATCAATTTTGCTCTCTTATTTGTATTTGTAGAAGGTCGACAACAGGTGATTGCAAATTTAGCAAACTTTGCATATGATCCAATCAACTACGAGTATTTTAGACAACTGAACATCCTGGATCTGTTCCTAGGTAAGTGTTCATCTCCTCAAGGTAGTCAAAATAATTGGATGTGACTATAATATTGCCGTTTTTTTCTGATGGGGCGAACTAACAGGATATTGCCCTGTCCAAAAATAACTCAATATTATTTGATCACTTTAAATTAGCTTGATTACTCCTCAAGGTTACTAAAGTTACGAAGTTTGAGAGATTCTCCAACATGTCAATTTGGGACTGGTCCTAAATGAAAATAACAGCAGATATTTGAAAACATGAAAAGAGAAGTGACAAGCAATTTTTCCTTTTCCCACAGTGTTTTCTGTCCCTGAAGATTATTTTCCAAATTCATCACCTTTTGAAATGTCGTCTGCAAACTCTTTGAATTTGGAACAGTCTAAAATTTGGCTTTTGGTAAAGGGTTAAGTGAGGTTTTATTGAATAAGGCAGAGTAGGCTTAATCAATTGTCTCTATTGCACAGCTTGTCCTGGCCCACAAGCCTTAACAGACAAGAGAATTTTTACTGAAAGTTGCTATATAACCATCATACAGACAAGTGCATGAAAAGATTTTGCATTAATGAACAAGTAAATTAAAATCAGATTGCCCAATCCCTGTAAGGGCTTAATAATTGATTCAGATAATGTCACATGCAGTATTTTAATCATGTGTGATAAATCCTATGCTGTGGGTACTCCGGAGTGTTGTTTTGATGACCTGATGAGCATCCAGTATGTAGTGTTTGGAGTTGAAATGGGGAGAAAGCAAGTTATTACATTTGTTCTTTGATACTCAACAAATGAGATATATGAGAAACATATACCTACTAATTGAGCCATAATCTTGACTTTGAACTGATTCAAAAACTCACAAATTGGTAATAGACTTGCATTTTTCACATTTTTAAAAATGAATTAGCCTATCCATTGATTGAGAATCAGAGATGAGATGTTTAAAATACAATGAATGTCAAGTTAACTCGCCTGTTGAGATTTTAACAGGAATTTAATCACTGTGTCTTGCAGGCAAGAGTTGCCTTTATTCCCTGTACATACATCCATAACAGCAAAAGAATGGTCTATGGGTGAAAGAAATTTCAAATGAGATGTGAATTGGGCTTCAAGGGATCATGATTGATAAGTCAAAATACAGGAGATATCAGAGTCTTTGGAATATGTTTTAAAACTGAAGCAATGTTCAACGTTTGTGTATACATGTTAAAACCTTCAATACCCACAACATAGGTTTAGACAAAGAAAGTAAGGAAGTGAAACATCTTATTTTTCACGGCATCAGACTCGGGGGTTCAACACAAGACTATAGTAAGTGTTTCACGCTTGTAAAGCACTTACTATAGTATTGCTCTGAACCCTTAACCTGCTTTGATTCTTTTGGAAACTATCAATAAGCAAATGTTATTAATTCCTCATTTTGTGGTTTTACATCTCAAGCATTTTATACTAGAAAGATGCCAGCTGTGTAGTTCTGTATAAGGATTACCAAGGTACAAGAACATGCAAAATGCCTGCTAAAGGAATCGGCTTGTAAGTTTTACATAGCTTTATGAACAGACAATCAATCTAAAGGAACCCTCTAATTGTTTTCCCTTTTTGTTTTCAGATGGTCTTGAAGAAAATGATGAACAGATTGTGGAATTTTCTATTGGGGGAATATGCAACTCTTGTCTAGGTATGGTTCAAAAGTCTTAACTAGATAGTTGGTACCTCTGTAACTTCTTTATTTCTTGTCTTTAGCTTGTACTGTGTGTACTCATTAGAATGGTATTGTCTCAATGGTTGTATGTCTGTCCTGTGTATGTAATTTTTAGGTGTAATACCTATTGAATCATACAAATTTATTTTTGCAATACCTATTGAATCATATGAATTTATAATTGTAATATCTATTGAACCATACACATTTATAATTGTAATATCTATTGAACCATACATATTTGTAGGTGTAATGCCTATTGAATCATACAAATTTATAGGTGTAACATCCATTGAATCATACAAATTTATAGGTGTAACATCCATTGAATCATACATATTTATAGGTGTAACATACATTGAATCATACAAATTTATAGGTGTAACATCCATTGAATCATACAAATTTATAGGTGTAACATCTATTGAATCATACAAATTTGTAGATGTAATCCATAATTAATTATATAATTTTTAGGTATAATACCTGTTGAATCATTCACATTTGTAGATGTAATACTTATTGGATTATACAAATTTGTAGGTTTAATACCTATTGGATTATACTAATTTGCAGGAGTAATATCTATTGGATTATACAAATTTGCAGGTGTAATATCTATTGGATTATACAAATTTGTAGGTATGATACCTATTGAATCGTTCAGATATAAAGATGTTATATCTATTGTATCATACAAATGTGCAGGTATGATACGTATTGGATCATTCAAATTTGGAGGTATGATACCTATTGGATCATACCTAAGACTAAAACAACATAAGGGGGCCTCCGTGGCCTAGTGGTTTAAGTACAGAACTTGAATTTACATGGCCCCTCTCTGCGTGGGTTCAAATCCTGAGAGAGATATGGACTTTCATGACAGGCAGTCTCCTGACTGACTTACGGAACGCCGATGGTTCTACCCGCCTTGACCAGCCCTTATGGGCAGTTGAGTATGGGGTCTTTCTCCATCATTAATAGTCTGGCATCGCTACATAACTGAAATAATGTTGATGTGATGTAAAACCCATATACAAAAAAAAACAAAATAAACAACATAAGCGAAGACTTCCATGATAATGGTATCTAGGACAATGGGGATATCACCGCATGTCATAAAGTCAGTTCCACACAAAAAAGGCTAGTAATTGAATTTATAAACCCAGGGAACCCAGTGATACAACTGAAGAACTGTTGAAAACAGTTTTAAACAATCAACAAATCAAAATTTGTTTTTCAATTACAAACAGTAGATGTTAGAATAATTTGATTGCTATTCCATTTTCAGACAAACAGAATAAAGAGCATTTCATATCGAATGGTGGAGTAAAACTGGTGATAAAATGTCTATCCAGGTATGGGTTTTTTTTTTCAGTGCTGATCTAAGATATTTCTAGAGCTTCATTCCAAATATAAATCGAACACACATAAAAAATACTGAATAGTTAATCTCTCATGTTTATAGATGGTCATGATGCTTATGCAAACAGGTTAGATCCAGGCCTAACCTGTTTGCTTCTCTGAGTATCTTTCCTCATCAAAATAAAGAAGTTATTTAAGGTTTTGGAAGGCAGACAACACAAAAATCTATTTTAAGAAAAGTATCCACCACTATAAGGATTAATAGGGAAGGACTTGTCATGCACAATCTCTTTATTTGTAAAAATCTTTTATGAAAAAAGAGCATTTTTTCATGGTATTGGGGAGAAACAATAAGCAGATATTACACATTGTGTGTCATAAGGTGAGGGTGAAATAGTCTAAATTCTCTTCATGTTTCAGACCAACAGAGGAGACTGTTCTGTCAGCACTGACCACTCTAATGTACTTGATGACTCCAGCTTCAAAAGCAGGTAAATGTACAATGTCAGTGATTGATATAATGACTAGCTATTTATTAACTCTTTTTCTCATATAAGACATTGTGAGACTCATCAATGTGCTTACAGAACTTATTTTTTTTTGTTCTAAATGATTTTAACTGTTGAAGTATCAGGATACATGCCTCATAAGACATTTTACCCAATAAAGATATGACACTTACATTAAAGTTACTATGTCTAAGCTGTCTCTTGCATCATCATCATCCATTTTAGATTTGACAGGCCATTTGTTAATCCTTGGCAAGGGTGAAGCCTGCTTGTCTGGTCGAGAGCGCAACCTTCCTCTCCAGGTCTGGCGATCCTGTGGGTTGGTACCATCCAGCCCAAGAGATGCTCTGTCTCGCTTCACAAGGTCATCCCAAGATAGTTTGGGTCTGCCTTGACCACGTTGTGACGGTATGTTCAGGCATCTGATCTGAGAGATCCAGCCTGAGCTGCGCTCTATGTGGCCGAGCCTTCTCGGCCTGGAGAATGTCTGCAATATCTCTTATGTCAAGCTGGGATAGTAGAGTCTTGTAGGAAGTCTCTTCTTCAGGCTTGACTAGGCAGATCCATCTCATCATGGCTTTGTCATTTCTATGTACTCGCCCTACAATGCCAGCTGTTGCTGCCCATGTCTGGGCACCGTAAAGCATAACGCTCCTCATGCAGGAGGAGTACACCTGGCCTCTGGTTGGGATTGGCAATTGCTTATTTGGGGAGGAGCTCTCTGAATTTGCTCCAGGCAGATTTGCACCGTGTTACTGCTGCAAGCTCTCAACCCCCACCTGCTGACAGCATGTCTCCAAGGTAGCAAAAGTCAGCAACAACTTCAAGTTTTTCTCCTCCAACTTCTACCTCAGTAAGTGGCCTTCCATCAATTGGTCCGGCTGCACCAACACAGCGTGGGCATACGTAATCTGGATCAGGTCTAAGTGGGCCACCGATTCCACTGCATTTTTTGCGTACCCAGCATGAACAGTTGGTGCAGAAGATGGAGTTTCTACCTGTTCCAGTTAGGCAAACTGCGCAGGGGTGCTTTCCTATCCTTCTCAGTAAGTTAGGGTTAGAGCCTGAGATCATGACTTGAATCTTCCCCATGTTAACTCTGAGTCCCTTTTCTTCCATTCCCTTCTTCCAAGTGACCATTCTGTTGATCAACGAATCTAGAGAAGTGTCAATGATGGATAGGTCATCAGCGTATAGGAGTTCCCAGGGGCAGCTAACTCGAAATTCACATCACAAGGCTTCCAGTACAATGATGAACAGGAGAGGGCTTTGTACTGAGCCCTGATGGACTCCTACCTCCACGTTAAATTCCTCACTGTATTCCTCTCCAACTTGCACTCGACTTCTGGCGTTGGTGTACATTGATTGTACTGTCCTGACTAGCCAATCTTCAACTCCTAATTTGCGCATAGCCAACCATATAACGGATACAAATTTCCAGCTCTCGTTATTTTTGTCGGAATGCTATTCCGTGTGACAATGTGTAAAAGAAATTCATAGAAATTTCATTAAGCAAATACAATTTTATTCTCTGTCAAAATTGTTTGTACTAATTATGTTTAAATCTGCTTCCAGGCAGCATTTTCATTACAAAATATAAGCCTGTTTGAACTAATTGAACCAAGCTAATTTTATTTTAACATGGGACTTTTTAGGGTCCTTGTGACTCTAAAGCAATCCGAAAAAGGCAATTAACAGTTAGTTTTTATTGGCTCAGATACACAGATCAAGTTTAATTCAATTGCAAGTACACACCATTTTGAATCATTTTTTGTACTCTATAAATAACATTTTAATTACTGGATGACTGAAAGAATTTCATGTATTTACAGAGATCACAAGTGTACCGGTTGTTGAATGTGTATTGAGGTTCTCTCAGTCCAAGAATAAGCGTCTGAGCAATCTAGCCAAAGTATTTTTAGAGGTATGAGTACTGTTATTTCACCTTTAGGGTTTCTATATATGGAATAGATTTAGTTACATTTTCTACCTCACATTCCTCTGTCATTATGGATTGAAAATCGCAAAATAACTCAGACAATGAAAAACCAATGTAATCTAATCTAACTAAACGAACTATCACCTTTGCCCTAGTCTAAATTGAAAGCAATAGCAGATTCCCCAGCATGTGAACATTTTGTGCTCTTAGACGTTTTAAAAAATGTAATTTATTGCAAGATATGGTTGAGCAACAAAAATATTTATTTATGGAACTGTTTCCACTGATCTAGGGGTATAACATCAGCCTCTGAACAAGACGGTTGTCATTTAACAATCAGTTTCTCCTTTTGTCACAATGCTTCTTCAATCTATTCACATTATCACAACTGCAGAACTGAGAGTTTTTTCACATGTTTACAAAACTTTCCTGAAGTCGTCTAATTCAAGTAAAAAAATGTTGTTGGCAGGTGGTATAGAGTTAAGACTACATCATTAGCAGGATTCTTAGCGGGACTCCTATTTGTACCTCTTATTTCCATATAACATTCATTGCAGGACTATTGTGGTGCTGAACAGATTCAAGCAGCAAAGGAAATCCAAAAACAGATGATGGGAGAATCGACGTGACACCCATTGAGAACTATCTCCTCATAGACATATGAAGATGGTACGACTACAGTGATGCATCCGTAGTGTCGGTCCTTTGATGGCTCTTTGTACATGACGAGGTGATAATGCTTGGGCTAGCCCACAAGTCGGAGCAAATACTGGTTATGGATCCAGACATGAGAGTGATTATTCTATGTGGTAATAACTTGTTTCACAATCAATGCATGTATTTATCAAACATGGATTTATTTGTATCCAATTGGTTATAACCTTTTTTTCAGGTCTCATCTTTAATCAAGTTATATCATAACAGGTGATGGGCTCATTCCAAAGTACAGCAAACTATCCTAGACCAGGTCATTTACATGCATTCAAATATGGACAGAGTTGTGCTAGACCAACATATCATTGTACAATGACATTATTGGAGATGCCCAGGACATTTGCCCAAGAACACAGGGGTAGTTTATTTAAATGCTCTAAATAGTCTTGTCCAATCTAATCTTGGACCGTAACTTTAACCAGAGATTGCCAAGAAATGGAACTTATTGCTGAAGAAATAAGGAGTAAAGTGTAGTCGTTAGTAGTTGTTGATGAAAATTAAACCCAATTTTGTAAGATGCAGTCATCTGTTTTTTTACCCCTGGTTTTCCAAGCCATTTGGCATAGCCATTGTGTTTTTACCTTATGGTATGTTTATGGGGAAACAAGATGGTATTATTTATAACTTATAAGAACATTCTATAAGACAGCAAAGCATGCTTGACTAGTCACTACGGTATTTAACAAACCACTTCAGAGCAATATTAAAGCAGTGAAATATAGCTTCTTTCCAAGCAAAAATATACTGAAACTTGCTTTAGTATGATCTATTGCTTAACTCATTACCAAATAATAACCCAATTTGACCCGTTTGTTGCAGACGACTTTGGAAAACATTGTGAAAGAGCAATTTCTCTCCTTTTCCCACAATGTTTTCTGCCCTTTCAGAATATCCTTTTCCAATTGCATCACCTTTTAAAAAGTTGTCTAAAAACTCTTTCCGAAAACATGGCGTTTTGTATAAGCGTGAAACTCAAAATCATTCCCTAATTTTGAATATATATGTTTAAGCATCAACGTTAAGCGGTGTCATAGAAAAAAAAGTTGTACTCAACTATATTATTAAAACTGAAGTTTAAGCAAATTGTTTTGAGTGGACTTTAATGCTGTCTCAAGTGATGTGATAAACGCTTTAACCCTTTCGCAAACAACACATTTTCGGCTGTCCTAAATTGCAAGAGTTTGCAGACAACATTTCAAGATGGGATGAAATTGAACAATATTCTTCAGAAAGAGCAGGCAGGAAAAGATAGTTGGTGTTGTGAATCGGAAATATTATCGGGCAAGGCGTAGGAATATTATCTGGTGAGCCCAAGGCGAAACGCCTAATAATCCGAGGCCTAGCCCGATAACTTTTCCTATTCAAAGATACAAATCATCTATTCTATTTATCCTGTTACCTCCATGGATTATTATTGACAAACAAACTGAAAACAAAATACAAAATAAGGGAAACAAAAGACAGAAAACAAGTAGAGAATGATGCACACATGACGTCATATGCCATGACGTATATACGACGTCATTATTTCGCACGTGAATGTGTGATATATGGTTAGTGCCGGATATCACAAATGTTATACGGCACCCTGTTATCGGTCTGTTCATTGCGCTGGTGACAGGATAAAGCTTCTTTCCAAGACCAAGACTTGTACAGGATTTGTTTGGTTATATAGCTTGAATTCTGTGTCAACAGATCTTCAGTTGTGTTGCCTTTCATGGATTCTTCAGTACTACACTGAAGTGTCTAGTCAAAGGACAGGTCCGTGGCCTAGTGGTTAGAGTACAGAACTTGAAATCACATGGCACATCTCTGCGTGGGTTCAAATCCTGAGAGGGATATGGATTTTCATGAGAGGCAGTCTCCCGACTGACTTACGGAATGCCGATGGTTCTACCCACCTTGACCAGCCCCTATGGGCAGTTGAGTCTGGGGTCTTCCTCCATCATTAAGAGTCGGGCATCGCTACATAACTGAAATAATGTTGATGTGATGTAAAACCCATATAAAAAAACAGGTCCTCAAAACCAGAGGTATGAATGGGTCTTGAAACCAGAGTTTTAAGACCACCAACTTGACCACTGGACCTAGAAGAGCCCTGTTACTAGTAGTTACATGAAGGGAAAGTTTTGCTTTAAAATTATATCCAGAATAATCAGTTTTTTAGTAGTTTATGAGAAATACCAAAATGCGACGCCAAAGCCCCGACGAGACATATTAGACCTTGAGCCGGAAAAGGCCCTGCCCCTCAACCCACCCACCCCAGGGGGCATTTTGAAGGTTATGTCTTTCATGACCCTTTAGCTATGGGACATAAGCAGACAAAAGAGTGATCAATGTTAAAAATAATTGCTATGAGTTGGTGCCTGAAGACCCTTCTTGTCTCATTTCCTCATACACCACTTAACAGAAAATTACAGATGAAAAATGCATGTTTCTAGCCAATTTCACAGAAATTGTCTACCGATGTCAAATCTGGCCAATGTCAAATCTGGCAGAGGCACCAGAATTTGTCTTTATACATAAAAAATTACTATTCCAAGATTTTGAGAGCATCGAAGGACTTTCATCTGCACAGTTAACATGCAAGTCTTCCTTCTACCAGGTCATGTCCTATTACTGAAACTGCACCAGAATTTCTAAAAGGGATTACATGAGGGTAATACAACCAGTAAGTGGGTCCCTGCCTGGCCCAGTGGTCAAGGTGGGGAACTTGGGGGTCCCAGGTTCAAGCCCTAGCAGCACCTCTGGTTTCATGGCCAGTCACTTCAGAGGCCTAGCCTAGTACTGGTGGATTAAGGAAAGCTGTAACATAACTAAAGTTTTTGACACGGCGTTAAAGACCCTTCTAGGGGGCCTCCGTGGCCTAGTGGTTAGAGTATAGAACTTGAAATCACATGGCCCCTCTCCGCGTGGGTTCAAATCCTGAGAGGGATATGGATTTTCATGAGAGGCAGTCTCCCGACTGACTTACGGAATGCCGATGGTTCTACCCTCCTTAATCAGCCCCTATGGGCAGTTGAGTCTGGGGTCTTCCTCCATCATTAAGAGTCGGGCATCGCTACATAAAAACAAGAGGGCCATAATGGCCCTTTATCGCTCACCTGAGTTCTGTTTGAAAAAGAGGTGTATTTAAGACAGAGTGGTTGGTATGTTTCAAACTCTTCTAAGTGCTAATTGCATTGAATACTCTAAGCCAATGCTCTTGCTTGTTAACATTTTTTTATGTGTATTGTATTTGTCTTCTTGAGTTAATGTTCACCAAGACAAAGAGAATTAAGATGAAGGAAATTTAGGTTTGTGAAAGCAGGGACAGTAACAATTGGTTGGGCAAATCAAAATAATAACAATTGGAAAATGTATCTCAAAGTCGTTTATTGGTTTTCAACAGTAAATAAATTTGGAAAATTTTAAGACAGTCAAGCTTATGGTAAATAATCCAATCATTCTGGCCAACTTTCATCAAAATTGGACCATAAATGTGGCCTCTAGAGTGTTCACAAGCTTTTTAAATTATTTGACCTAGTGACCTAGTTTTTGACCCCACATGACCCACTTTCAAACATGGCCAAGATTTCATTTTGGCAATCCTTCTGACCAACTTTCATCAAAATTGGACCATAAATATAGCTGCTAGAGTGTTCACAAGGTTTTTCAAATATTTGACCTAGTGACCTAGTTTTTGACCTCACATGACCCGGTTTCAAACTTGGCCAAGATTTCAATTGAGACAATCATTCTGACCAACTTTCATCAAATTTGGACCATAAATGTGGCCTCTAGAGTGTTCACAAGCTTTTTAAATTATTTGACCTAGTGACCTAGTTTTTTACCCCACATGACCGAGTCTTGAACTTGGCCAAGATTTCATTGAGACAATCATTCTGACCAACTTTGATAAAAATTGGACCATAATTGTGGTCTCTAGAGTGTTCACAAGCTTTTTAAATTATATGACCTAGTGACCTAGTTATTGACCCCACATGACCCAGTTTCAAACTTGGCCAACATTTTTATTGAGACAATCATTCTGACCAACTTTCATCAAAATTGGACCATAAATGTGGCCTCTAGAGTGTTCACAAGCTTTTTAAATTATTTGACCTAGTGACCTAGTTTTTGACCCCACGTGAACCAGTTTCAAACTTGGCCAAGATTTCATTAAGACCATCATTCTGATGAACTTTCATCAAAATTGGAACATAAATGTGGCCTCTAGAGTGTTCACAAACTTTTTAAATTGTTTGACCTAGTGACCTAGTTTTTGACCCCACATAACCCAGTTTCGAACTTGGCCAAGATTTTATTGAGACAATCATTCTGACCAATTTTGATAAAAATTGGACCATAATTGTGGTCTCTAGAGTGTTCACAAGCTTTTTAAATTATTTGACCTAGTGACCTAGTTATTGACCCCACATGACCCAGTTTCGAACTTGGCCAAGATTTTATTGAGACAATCATTCTGACCAACTTTCATCAAAATTGGACCATAAATGTGGCCTCTAGAGTGTTCACAAACTTCTTAAATTATTTGACCTAGTGACCTAGTTTTTGACCCCAAATGACCCAGTTTCGAACTTGGCCAAGATTTTATTGAGACAATCATTCTGACCAACTTTCATCAAAATTGGACCAAAAATGTGGCCTCTAGAGTGTTCACAAACTTTTTAAATTATTTGACCTAGTGACCTAGTTTTTGACCCCACATGACCCAGTTTCGAACTTGGCCAAGATTTTATTGAGACAATCATTCTGACCAATTTTGATAAAAATTGGATCATAAATGTAGCCTCTAGAGTGTTCACAAGCAATTGTTGACACACGCACGGACACACGGACGCACGGACGACGGACATCTCGGTATCACAAAAGCTCACCTTGAGCACTACGTGCTCAGGTGAGCTAAAAAAATAGACCCTACTAACAAATGTTACCTGGAAATTCTCTGACATTTGTGATAGTCACAAAATCCAATGTGAAAATATTTAATAGTCATCATTTTTTATATAAATTAAATGACTCATAAATTAGTCAGAAACATTAATTTTGTTTCTTACTGAAACCACATCTATGGTGAAAATTGGAGAAAACAATATCTAATTTAAAGAAATGTTTTATTTATCTTAACAAATCAATCATTACACCAAACATCAAAGTAAAATATTGTTTTTTCTCTCTCGACACAAATGAAAACTAAATCCCTAAATGATGATTTACTACTTCTCATAACAGAAAGCATCAGTTGACAACAACTATATATTCGAGAAACAACTTTCTTAGTTATACAATGACATTGGGAAAAAAACAGTCTGAAACTTTTAATCCATTATGATTAATTTTAATTTATTCAGTTTCAAATTTTTCATTACTAAAACTGCCAAAAAGAATAATCCGATTCCTGTAAGTTAATGCTTTGCCTCTTGAAAATAAAGTAACTGCTCATCATTGACTATACTCTTAAGCTGTCGTGTCTTTTTTCTTTTTTTTTTTTTAAAAATTTGGTTTCAACCCCTTTCACATATTCAGTTCTTTTTACATATTAAGAATGCACAGTAAATGAGGAAATTCAATTAAGAAAAGTACTTTTTGACAATCTTTTATTACAATTTATATGCACAGACTGTATATGCAAACCTGTTTCAATTTGAAACAGAAAACAAATTGTTGCGTCTTTTTAACCTTAGACATATTAAAGTTCATTTTCTATGTATTTGTTTGTCTGATGTCCAAGGTGTGCAAAACGTTTTATTGGTATAAGAAGTTAACACATGTAAAGTATGTCTTCTACTTCCTATGACTCCTGTTTTTCACATTGGCAAAGGCGTAAAAATGCTCTCCTATCTTCTTGTTTTTCTGCTCTCTTTCTATTCGCCTCCTCTGTAATAAAAGGAAAAAACAAACTCATTGAGAACTTGTTTCAGATTTATGTAAAGTAAGAAAAGAGATAGTTTACCTATAGAAAACTTAAAGTACAAGGATAGGAAATCTAATTGAGAACTTGTTTCAGAGCTATGTAAGGTAAAAAGAGACTTCTCCTATTGAGATTTAACTTTATACAAATTTAAATATATAGTCAATAAAATTTCCCACAACAGAAGGGTATTGCTGAAAGGTATTTCTGGGTTGGTTGTAAAAGATAAGAATTGATTTCTGAATTACATCACAATTTTTGTGGCTAAAGGTAAATTGACTCAGATTCCTAACAAAAGAAATTTCATATTTGTGTTACTATAAAAGATGCACAGACAATTTTAATGATCTTACAACCCACCTATACCATATTTGGACAAAAGAAACAATTGCTCAGACTAAGGAAATTAAACCTCCTGTCATAAAGATCTTTACAAAATACATGTACCACAAATAAATGTGTTTTATACTTGGTACATGTAATTTTGGCCTTCTGCTGCTTTCAATTTGGACCAGGCACAAAACCCATTTATGGGAATAGATTTAATCTCATTTCATCCTGAGAACTTGTAATAAGGAAAACTACTTGCCTGTTTACTGGTGAGTTTGGGACCCGCATTTACTTCCTCTTCCTCCTCATGTCTTCGCTTTCTTCCTTTGCCTTTATGTTGTTTAACCACACCCTGAATTGGGCTTTCCCTTGGTAACTGTTTGGGCTTATCAGTAATGTTGGAGGTATCTGTCACAGAGGTATTTTCTGGCTTGGTTTCAGTAGGTTCCAATTCAACGCAGACAACATCTTCGGTTTCTTGCATGGAATAAACTGTCATTCCTATAAATGATAAATTGAACACTGCTTTTCAATTCAGATATTCAACCCTTCGTTTGATTTTTTTCCTTTAACTAATTACTTTATTAAAAATTGTGTGATGCATTGAAATTCAAAGCAATAGTAATTTACAATTGTAAAGTATAAAACACAACACTTCATATGTAAAATTGAGTGTATATTATTCTGCCAATAGGAGGAACTGCTCATCAATTTTTAATTGCTGCGATTCCTTCAAACTGGAAAAGATTATGGTAAAAATATATAAATGAATATAAAGAAAAGGTAACGATATTCATTTTAAGGTTCTTATATGTCAACATCTGGCTGGGCTATTCATAAAGCTTCGCCATTCGCCATAGGCGAAAGTCAACTTGGTTTGGCGAAAAAAGAAATGTACCCTTTCGTCAATTTGGCGAAAGTAAAATTGACCCCATTTTGTATAGAGTCTGTAATGGCGAAAGTGGGAAGAATGGCTAAAGTCTTTTTGCCACTATGAGTGGTAATCATTAATTAAAATTGAATAATTTGACGTTGACCAGCTTAAATATAAATAGAAGTGTTTGGTTCCTTAGCCGATTTTCTAGTGAAAGCGCTCTTTTAGAAAATCCGGAGACCAGACATTATGTATATTTCCAATAGCAACGTCTAATGAAAACGTTTAAACAGGCCGGTTCCCGGTTTCAGTTTATGTGTCACACTAAAGTCGGTACCAGAATAATAAAACGCACCAAAACGTTTACGATACTTATTTCTGTAGCTCACTGCGTTAAAAAAAGATACTCATAAAGGTGATATGGGACTTATTGCAATAAAAAGCACGCGAATAAAAAAATTATTTGTAAGTAAACACATTCAATATATCGAGCGTTTTAAATGATTACATCGATGCAATATTAGAACGAAATTCCATGGTACGGAATTTACGGACAACGAAACAACAACAACAACAACATGAGGGAAAGGGACTCCCGGTGAAAAATGGTAATTAAAACAAACATTCAAGGAAATATAACCTTTTATGAGCATATCTTAATGCATTGGAACTCCCACATTTAGTAAAAAGAACGTCATTATTGTACAAGTACTGTCAACTTGCCAGTTCAATGACTCCCTGATCACGTAAACGCTGCAGCATACCCTGCAAACTTTAAGGTTAGATATTCTTTTTTAAAATGTTTAATTTATTTTGTTTTATTTACAATCAAAAGTTATTTTATATTCTTTTTTTAAATGTTTATTTTGTTTTATTTAAAAAATGAATCATGCCAGGTGCATGCATGCAAGTTTAATTATTTTCTGTCGTCTTTCTAACCCTGTCCTAAAGTTCTGTAAACAGTATAGGATGTAGTACTCTACTAAGAACAACCACACAATGAAGTGGCTGATACAAGAACTGTTATTTATTTGTTCAATTTACACATCATTTATTTTATTATGTGATAAATACCATTCTAGCCTATTTCAATAATTGGTCTGTAAATTGAACAAATGAACTGTAATTTATATTTGATATTTCTGCTAAAATGGCTAAAAAGACTTAGCCAAATTTGGCTTTGCAAAAATCCAAGTGGCTAAAGAAAATTTGGGTAGCTTAGCCAAAATGGCTCATAATATTTTGGTCCAATGAAGAGCCCAGTCTGGGGATCAATATCTAAATCAAATTAACTTTAAAAACATAACAACAAAAAATCATACAACATAATGTTTAAGTAATTGCCTTAAGATATTTGTTGTAAGAAATAAAATAAAATTAGATAGAAGGTTGATACCCACCTGCAGTAGCTTTTGTGGCTTTCTTGTATTTATCTACAGCTTTGCTCACTTTGGGGGTGATGACATTTGGCTTTTCCTTCTCCTTGTGCTCTTTCTTAGTCTCAGTTACTAAATCACTCTTCTTCTCTTCCAGTGGTTTAACATTTTTATCACTGTTTCTCTTTTTCTTATTTATTTTCGAAAAAGCCGACTTTTTCACACCCTTTAGGTTCTGCTTTGTGGGCTTCACTTGTTTGACAGATTTCTTTGAATGATTTTCCGATTTATTTTCTGTGTCACTGCTGATAATTTGAACATCACTGTCATTACCATCATCACTAATATCTATCACATTATCCTCATCATCAGCCTCTTGTGGCACTGCCTCTTTGACAACATTCTGTTTCTTTGCAGTTTTTTCTTTAACGTCTTTTACTTGCTTCTTCTTCGTTAGCTTCTTTTTCTTATCTTTAACATTTTTACCCTTACTAGAGCATTTCTCAGTACCAGCAGTACTTTCTACCTTCTCAACAACTTCATTATCATCATCTACATCTTCATAAGCACCATCTTCATCATCATCGTTATCATCCATTTCTACTTCGTCTTCATCGTCTTCCTCAGAGTCCCCTTCATCAGAATCATCTTGAATGTCTTCAAAAACTATTTCCTTGTTATCTTCGCCAGTAAACATTGGCTCCACCTGAATCTTTCGCAGGTCCTGATGAACCAATGGGATGTCTTTAGCCAGCTCAACTGAGCTGCTTGACGTTGCTTCTTCAGCAGCAACTTTCCCTTTATTCTCTTTCTTTGTTTTCCAGGTAGACTCTTCATTTTCTCTATTCTAAAAGTAAAGGTATTTATAGATGGTGAACATGACATCTTTAAATGAGTTCTACATTCACAGAATAGGGAGTTTTACCCTTTAATTGAAAAGCAGACTTTGTGGATTAAGATGAGATTAATTTTGGGTTGGTTTAGAATGCGGTTAAACACTATTTTCAACAGTTTGTTTTAAAATGGATGAAAGCCTTGCCAACAACTATTCAGTTATGTTACCCGTTTCCTCAATTCACCAGTACTAGGCTAGGGCTCTGAAGAGACAGAAGATGCTTTAGGACACTCCCACAAAACCAGGGTACCATTTTACTAAACAACTTACGGAAAATGTTTGCGTAAGTCAAAACTGATAAACATGGATAGTATCTTCAATGAAAGTACAATATTGCAATGTGACACATCATTGGAAGCGTCTCGGAGAGATGCTTCCAATGATGTGTTACTTTGCAATATTGCTTAGCTCAATAACGAACTAAGAGGAAATTTTGTTTTAGCCTTACGCAAATCTTAAGCGTAAACTGTTTGGTAAAACGGGCCCCAGAGGTACGGGCGAGGCCCAAGACCCCTTACTTCCAGATGTTTAACAGTATTTCAGTCATATTGCAGTCAGCGAACCTTCCAATGTTCCTGGTATTTTTCTGGCCTGTTCTGCACAATATTATTTCTAAGCCACTGACTTCTTTACAGCATAACATAATTTCTCAGTCGTAAGAGAAGAACAAATGGGGTTGCTTTGACTTCATCTTACTTTGGAAATAATATTTCCAGAGCAGAGTCCAAAAGCCTATACCCTTGTATTCTAAGTTGGACAAGATATAGGCAATTGAGATGAAAAGGAATTGCTGAAACAGTTAAATTAATTGAGAAATCTTAAAAAGATGCAACTTTAATAAAACCTAATTATCAAAGAGTTATTCAATTGGGGAGATGTTTTTCAAAGGCCCTTGTTCTAAAAAACCTCCCTTAGATGACATTTTTGAGATTACATTTTTTATTATCACCTTTTTAACAATCACTAACACCAAAGCTTTATTAAGGACATGCTTAAATATAAAATAAAAAAAGTAATGTCATACCTCAGAACCTGGGGGCGGTACAAAGTAGGGTAGTTTCCCTCTCTGCCAATCATTAAGCACCATCTTGGCTGCTGTGTTGAGGTCTGGCTCCCCACCCTACATGTTGGAAGAAACAGATCATGTTAAGCTCTAGAGTTCTAAAATTCTTCTCCAAACCCTTCCTTATTGTATGTATCCAAGTAGAGAATAAGATGTGACCAGACTGGGACTTAAGCTTGGGACTTTTGCAAACTGTGCCAATATTCTACTGACTGAGCTATCCAGCAGCTTACAAATTTCACTATTTTATACCACTTCTATAGGTACTCAAGTTACAAAGCAATTAAACAGTTCTTATGAGGACATGAAATGAAAGTTTTATGTCTTCACCCTCTATGTCTTATGAAATTAAAGACCAGTCTATATTCAAGTCATCAACCAAAGGTATTTTCAAAATAGTATGAAAAGATGAATAGATATTCTCAATAAATGGTGCATTTTTCACAACAAGTAATACTAAAACGGGGGGACAAGATTGTAAAAAGCTTTTACTAGCCAATACAACATTTTCTATCAACACAATCTTTAGCAGAAATGATCATGGCTGGATTTGCTTGTATCATTTATTTCTCCTTTGTCACAATAAATAATCTATTCAACCTTATGTGCACAGGAAACTAGCATAGGTCATTCCTACCTTGATCAATTTCCCACATCTCTTTGCGAATTGTTCAAGAAAGTCTTCATGATCTTTCCATTCCATAATGCCGTATGTTTTCTGGATATAGTCTTTCTTCACTCTCTCCAGCATTGGGGCTACATAGTCTTCTGGGTCCTTCACAAGTTCAATGCGTACCTGTAATTTGCAATATGAAGAAGATAGATGAGAAAAATATCAGCAACAATATGTTTTGATAATTCAATATACAGTGAACCCTCGTTTATCCGAACACGTCCGTTCCCAACAAAATGTCCGGTTTACCGAATAATCCGGACTAATGAAGCAGAGCATGTTCTTATTCACATTAAGACATAAACGGTCTGTATGAGCGGTGTATAGTTATAACCCTTTAGCAAACGCCAAATTGACGACCGTCCCAAATTGAAAGAGTTTGCAGAAGACATATCAAAACGTAATGAAATTCAAAGATAATCTTCTGATATGGCAGAAAACATTGTGGGAAAAGGAGAAATTGCTCGTCACGAGCAATTTCTCCTTTACCCACAATGTTTTCAAAAGTCGTCTGCAACAAACTGGTCCAATAATTCCGTTCCCTTACAATTTCGTTTGGATTGCGAGACATCCGGATAATCGGGGTCCGGTTAAACGAGGGTTCACTGTACATTCTTATTGAATTCCATTATTTCATTATCTTTTCTTTTATATGAAGAAGAAACTTTTTATTTTATATGGGGCCCAATGTGTTGTTTAAAATATTTCAGAGTTATTTTAGCTCTTTTCTGAATTTCACCAGTGCTAGGCAGGGCTCTGCAGTGCCTTGCCCAGGGACACTCCATCAGAAAACCCTAGTGCTACTAGAAAGGAATCAACCCAGGACCCCTTCTCACAAGTCTTTCACCTTAACGATCTGACCATGCAGAAGTCGGAGAAGGAAATGAAATAGTACCAAGCTGATGAATTAGAATAAATACACATTCTTTTCTATCCATAATTCAATTAAATGTTTCAATCCTTTACTTCATATTTATACACGTATCTTAATGCACCTGCAATTATTTAGATCAGAAATCAATTTACATTTGATTATCAAAGATATTGTCTTTCCTGAATATTTTAATTTTCTTCAAAAAGCATCCAACTCAGTGTAATGAAATGTGAATATGCCCATCAATTGACAGATCCCTTTTGGTCACAATATTTCTAAATATTATTTGCAGTTGATTGTCTTTAAATGCCATGGAAAAGGACTCATCAGCCTAAATGCTATTTTTTTTTCAGTCAAATTCCTATTAGAAAAATGTTGGACTATTCAAAGCTACACTTTATAAAAGGGAAACCGTAAAAATTTCCCTTATAATATTATGACTTAACCTTATAACATACTAAGTCTTGTGGCAAGCAACAGAAGACAAAATTGAAACAAGCAATTGCTTCTTTTCGCACAATGGTCCTAATGAAGAATCACAGTTTAGATATAATCCATATATAATCCATCAATATTCCCTTTGCTTGCAAAATTGATCAGTAACAAACTACTTAATGAGACAATGGATTAATGCAATATGTATACCAACCACATTCTTTAGTACACACTCTGTCGGGGTTGATCCGGTAGGATAAACGACACCTGGACAGTCAACAAGGTAAATTCTCTTCATAAATGTGATATATTGCCACACCTGTAACAGTTAAAATACAATTTAGAATTTCTTTATGGGCAATCATCAACAAAATTTCTATATGGTCATTAACAATAACATAGAATATGGCTTAGACAAAAACAAAGATCAACAGACATTGAACATAATATACCAAAAATGAAATTTCAAGAATGGTGATACTAAAAGAATTGAGATAGTAAATGGTTAAGGAAGAACAGAAGTATTAAGGTTTCATCTATTAAGGTTTCATCACAAATAGCAAAGCTCTCCGAAAGATATCAACAAATACTTAGTATTGCCTTTCTTATCTAACAACAACATTAATTGTATAAAGGTATTTGAATAAGTTAATCATCAGACAATTTAGCGACACAACACAAGTTTTAAAATCATACAAACAAGACAAAAGAAACTGTGATTGCATATTTAAGATTGTTTTCTGTTTCTTTTGAAAGGGTTTAGCGCTGTGTCAACAAGTTTTCAATTATATATCATATACCAGTTTTCATGGGATTAAACATTGTTACACTAGAGCTCAAACTAGTGGTGGAGGTTGGGCTCATACCTGGGTCACCTGGGTTACATTTGTACTGTGTTTAACGCCATGTAAACAACTTTGCATTTATGTTACGGCTTTCCTGGATCTACCAGTTCTAGGCTAGGGATCTGAAGTGACTTGCTTAAGGATACTACCACAAACTGGCAGTGCCAGTTGGGCTCATACCTTGGTGCTCCTTGGTCAAAAGTCCAATGCCTTTACCACTAGGCTACGCAGGAGCCTTATTTCTTACATTCTAAAAAGTATCTTAAGATTGCAAGCTTTCATTCAAGTGCAGCAGAAGGCCTTTTCAGGAACTATGTTGGTACATTGTCAAATTACTCAATATGACTATAAGAGAAAGGTACAAAATGTCTGTATCATTAATTGTGAGAAATAGCATTTTACAAGTCAAAATGAGTAGACATCATAGAAACAAAAAGTTAAACCATGATAAATGTGGCAACATAATTCATGTTCCCAGTTTGTTTTTATGCTGTTAAATGATGTGGTAACAATTTTTCAGTTATGTAAGACCTTTACCGGATCCACGAATACTAAGCTAGGGCTCTGAAAAGTCTTGTCAAAGGACACTCCAACAATACCAGATGTGTTGGTGGGGCTCAAACTTGAGACCCCCATCACATGACCACTCCTGTTTTCAGTAACTCTATGTTTATATAAAAGAATGTTATATTTGGATCACATACAAGACCCATCATACAAAATAGTTTTACCTTTGTCTCACCAGCTAGAGGAGCCACTTTACAAACTTTCTTAGCTTTCAGTGTGTTGATGATGGAACTCTTCCCTACGTTAGGGTATCCAATAAAACCTACACTGATCTGCCTTTTATCAGAGTGTAGCTGAAATAAAAAATTTCAGTTTAAACATATTTTGTTATGAAAAGAAATACCATGTATCGACATTGCAACAATAAATGAAAAGGATTGGAATGAAAGTTTACAGCTTATAGTTCCTCTTCTTCCAAACATGTAATAAATCTTAAAACCTTTTTTACTAAATGTTGATATCAGTCACTCATGCCAAATACAGCTTTCAAAAGGTCATATATTTATTCAATCTAAACAAGTAATAATATTTATCATATTCCTATCAGTGAAATACAGGGATTTCTCAGTGTATTAATTTTCAATTTTGTCACAGTGAATATCGTCACTAGTGATGATATCAAAAAGTCATATCATCACTATATTGATGATATCAATTTTGTCGGAATTATTTTTTTGAAATTTGTTAGCATTGGAGCAATGGCTGCTCTTTTGCACACTGCACTAAAATGTTTGTATTCTCAAATGTATCCATACCCGCGAATGACATCATAGAATGCTTAAATGACGTCATGTGCATTATTAACTGATTTGCTCCTCCCATTTTGTATTCAATTTGGCGTTAATGGAGATATTTTGCATATAGATTTTATGTAGTGGAATAAAATAAATAGAATAACCAACTCCATTCGATTGATATCAAAATATCTCACTTGAATGGATTGTTATCATGTAGAAAAAACTCATTCTTCGAACATGTTTTTTCAACCTGATAACAACCCATTTTCTTGACACATTTTTTATATCAAAGGAATGGAGATGATTATCCTCTATGAAATATGAGATAATTTGTGCAAAAAAAAGTCCCATGTTCCTTAGAAAAATTAAATAAAGGCGCTTTCCTTTGATTCCTCACAAAAATGTGTTAAAAAACATTTTCCCTTGTGTTCTTAGAAGGGGTTAAAAGGTCCAGATAATGCCGTGATAAACATTCTGTCAGCCAGAGGGATGCCAAGCTTTCATAATTATCAACATCTACTGACATTTGAAATGAACCAACACATGCAGGGATAAAATGATTTTTGCACTATAACCACTCGCCAACAGACACCATCCCAGCAAGACAATGACTGTAAATATCAATTTTTAACGTTTATTACTCCCACAGCACAAATCTCAGAGAAGGTCTCTTTAAGGACAAAGCTTTTAAGCAATTATCATTGTAATCTACAAACCTTGGAGAATTGTCTCAGTAGATTAATCAGGGCTCCTTTTCCAAATGGGTTTGTTATACTGGAATGGAAGGCCATTGCAGGGTGAATGGCAGATAAAATAGCGACCCATTTTTGCTGAAAAAAAAAGGGAACAAAGGCAAATTACAACTCTTTTCTTGGTTTTTCTATAGCAGGGTTTTTCATTAAGAGCCCATCACAGATGCAAATCATCTCTGGAAATCAAAATCAGTGACTTCCTGTCCAGTAATAAAGTCTGATAAAAGAGGGTTGTCTGGCTAAATCAGTTCAATGTCAACCTGAATCTGTTACTTCAAATCTTAATGAAAATCTGGTATAGTCTTTGAACAATACTGCTTTACAATAATGTTGTTTTCCTTAAAATCACATTGAAATTTTTGCTTTTATAAATGGAGAAAACAGAATCAGCAAAGACCAAGACTAGGGAAATATTCTTTTCAGCAATTTTTTTCAATTTCTTCCTGCAAGATTGTATTTTACATCTACACCCTGAATGATCACTTTCATGTGGGAATGCAGTCAATGTTTAGAAAAGCCCATCATGCCGTTTTTGACAGGAAATAAAAAGGGCATCAATAGGCAAGGGTGCCAAAATCAATTGTCTGTATTGCCCAGCTTGTCTGGAAAGCTATAACAGACAAGTAAATTTTTACTGAAATTTACTAAAGAACCATTACATGGACACGTGCAGAAAAGGGTTTGGGTATTATGGACGAGTATAGCAAAATCAGATTTTCCTACTCCTGATAGATGCAATGATAGTGGCGTGTGAAGTGATAAACTGTTGCAAAGGACATACAGGGTTGTCATCAATATGTGGAGTAAAAAGCCAACTTTCAATTTGAGGAGACCAATGAAACAGACACCAAACAAAAATTAGGTGTAACTTATGTCCACCTATCATATGTCCACCTATCATATTTTTTGCTATTTGAACTGACCAAAAAATCATTTGAAGCTGTCAAATTGGCTGGCGGTCAACCCTTAATGGCAACCCTGGACTTGCAATAAAAATCAAACCAGTCATCAAAGAAAAGGTTACTGATACTCACTGTTACCCATACAGGTACAAGATCCACTTTGTTGATGACATAAATGATGTTCTTGTGGGGCTTCTCCTTCTTCAGAAACTCTTCCACCTGGTAACACCGTGTTCCCATCGGGTCTCGAGCATCGAGGACATTTACCAGGATGTCAGACGAATCAATCACCTGGTGGAAAATGTCAACATATCAGGCCTGTCATTTTGGGTGTACAGCCTGACTGGAAATCATTTTTCTAGGCCGAGCTAAAAGGTCTTTCACACAGATTTCTACATTGTTTTTTTTTTCAAATTTCATTATATGCAAGGTATGCAGTCAGGGCTTTTTTTCTTTAATTTGGAAGAGGCCTCGGCCTGTTAATATTGGGAAGTTGTATCGCTGAAAATATTGAATTGGAAAACCAAAAGGCGGGTGTGAATTAGAATTTTTTGGAAGACAGCATGCTTTTGAAGAAACTTCGAATTGGGAAGGTGCCTTTGATAGACCCCTGTTATATAATACAAAAAAGCCCTGCTGCTATCTTTATGACCGGGCTTTATCGGGATAATCTTAATCGATCAGGTGCATAAAAACTGTATTCTAATTGTGTTAAAGTTAAACCTAAGCATCTACATTAAAAAGACAATAATCTTGACAGATAAAACTTGGAGGCGCCAATTGAACGATAAATAGAGCCTGAACCAATCGACACCTTTGTAAGTTATTATAGACTCTGGACAACATTAGAAGTAAATGAGCTGTTGAAACAAAGAAAAGTATACAAGCAAAGAAAACAATTTGAGCACATAATAAGCATGGGTGGCAAAATCAATTGTCCGTATTACCCAGCTTGTCCAAAAGCCTCGACGGACAAGTGAATACTTACCGGAATTTACTATAGAGACATTATACGGACAAGTACAGAAACAGATTTGGCATTTACGGATAAGTGAATCAAAGACAGATTTCGCCACCCCTGATAAGGAGTAACAAAATTTGGTCAAGGATCTTATACACCCCTCATGAATGAGACTATGATGCATCCATTACCAATTTTCATGCAAAATTTGCATAGGACAGAATATTCATTATCAATGAATTACCATAAGTTGTATCACCAGCATGATTCTGCAAAAACAGGACAGCAATTAACAACACAAATATCAAGCTTGCAGAATTTAATTACATTTACCAAAACAATCCAAAAAGAACTTTGACAAAAGAAGAAATTTGTTCTTGCTGAAAAAAGCACAATAAGTAACTCCATTGGCCACATTTGGTTTTCCCCATTATCACAAAGATTCAATTTGAAAATCATACACCAAACCGACTTAGATATATAGATTATAAGTTAGAATTTGGATGAAACCAACCTTATGCAGCTCTTTCCAGATTCTCTTGGATGTACCAGCCTTGAATATCATTTCCATCATTTCAGGACGACTGTCTGGTATTCCAGTATCAAGGTCTTTGTCTTTTTCTACACTGTACTTATCCCCGGCTTCTTCTGCTTGGTCTACAAAAGCCTGGAAACAGAATTCACATGATACTATTTAAACTTTTCTTTTTAACCATTTTCATTGTTAAATTATAATTTTAAAGGACCTGCAGCAAGACTGAAAATCAGACAGACAACAGCTACAACTTAAAATTGATTACTATATTCGCCAATAGCAGAGGCTCTATCAAAATACTTCTTTATCAGTCATTTCTTGTTCATCAGCGTATAGCACCTGTTCTTAACCCATTATCAAACAATTACGACATTTCATCAGTTTGCAGTAGGCGACTCAGGAAAACATTGTGGAAAAAGTAGAAATTGCTCGTTACGAGCAATTATTCTTTTCCCACAATGTTTTCTACCCTATCACAAGATTATTTTCCACTTTGGAACAGTTGAAAATTTGGGGTTTGGTGAAGGGTTAAACAATTCCTTCATAGATCCTTATTTTGGCAAAACTGTGACCAGAAGACTGTTCTCCTGATCCCCTGAATATAACAAAAAAACACTTGAGTAAGCAACTAAGTGATTGGATGATATTTCTTCTTTATCCCAATCTTTACTGATAAAGATGTTTAAAAAGTTGTTGTTTGATGCAGATTTCTTGTAGCTGAAGGTGTGTTGAATATTACTCACCTGCATGTCAGAAATTTTCAGGTTTGGCCTTTTCCTAGTTTTCTTTTTCCCAAATGTGGCTTCAAAGGGCTCTGTATCCAGTACATGAACTCGGGCATTCTGTAATTAAATAGTTTATCCTGTCTTTAAAATGGATCATATATAAATTATTTACAACTGTTAAATAAGATGCAATGTAGGATGATAGTCATGTCTGTATGTCTATCTGAAGAAAGATTCTCTTATGCAAAAAGAAGACATCATTTTGATGAATTGCTTCCCTACAAAATTGACAAACTACAGCTTGTTTTTAGAAAAGTACATATCTATCACATGCTTCAATGGAAGAAAAATATAAATTTTCAATGTATTGATGTAAGGGAAACAAACATTTGAGTTAAAACAATCTTATCTCTTACAGGCCCCCAGATTACTGGCATGCTGGCAACAATGACAAACAACTTCAAATTATAGAGCACTGCTTTCTACAGAGCTGGTCCGGCATATAGGCGATTTTTGATAAAGAATATCACTTGTGGTAATGTACTATAGGCCACAATTTCGCCTGCTTTTTCTGGAAAGAAATAACAGCTCTGCTCTTACCTTAGCAGTCTCATTTAAAAGAGATATTGGCAACTTTGTCTGTCTCATCACCATTTTGTAAGGGTCTTTCTTTACTTTGGCCATCTCGTCCTGAAAGTTCTGTAGAGCATCTTGGGTGATTACTCGAGTATTTCCTATGAAAAGATAAAATTCATACATTTCCACAATTTTCTGGCATTGTAATGTACTTTTGAATGTGTCATCATTATGACATGAAGATGTACAGAGTCCAGAATAATTGACAAAGGAAATAAAGTTTACTGTAAGTAATTTCCTTACAAGTGGAAATCAAAGGCTTGCCATTATTTCTTTGAAAGCCATGACTAGAACCCTAAGATATACAAAAGAATGTTAATATACTTATTTGTTTTTTATGTGTCTTTCTTTTTCACTTCATGTCAACAAAATTTCAATTACATACAAATAGGTTCAGCTCTTAAGTGATTAAAGAACAAGTTTTCCGAACTCATGAACTGCTTAGAGCCACAACTTTGTCAGCTGAAAAAAAAACCTTTATCTTATAATATGGGGTTTCACAGTGTGTTAACCACTTTTTAAGTTATGATATGGATTTAACAGATCTACCATGATGTGTCTAATCAAAGGATGCTCCCACGAAATCAGAGGCACCAGTGGGCTCGAACCATGGCCCTTTGAGATAAAAATTTGCCACCTTAACCACAGGCAAGGCAGAACCCTTTCAAAAACATTTCTCATAAAATCTAATCTGATTGTCCTAGACTTCATGCAGAGAGGTGTCAGAGGTCCGGATAATCCAATACTCACTTCTTTTTCTCTTGTTAACATCTATACAGCAGGTACTCATTAGAATTGTCTCTAGAATGAATCAAATGAGAGTACCCTCAAAGTAGGACTAACTGCAAAATACAACAAGCAGACCTGTGCAGCCCTCTGAGATTTGTTGGGCAATAACTTACCAAACCACTTTCTGTTTGGGGCCACTCTAGCAACAGTTCCAGATAGTAGCCATGACTGGAATGGCGCAGGCTGTATGATTTTTCCGGCACTGTCCCTGTAATTCAAAAGACATGGTTAACATGGGATTTAAAGCTGTGTGAACAATTTTCAATTATTTTAATATTCTTATAACTCTGAGTCTCTTGTATTACCTCATTGCTAGAATAAGGCACTATAGTATCTTGCTAAAGGACACTCCCATAAAGCCAATAGTACTGATGGGGCTCAAACCTGAGGTCTGGTTTACAAGGGTACAGCCTTAACTACTGGGTCAGGGAACCCTATTATGTTAAAGCCAGAGACCAAGGTTACTCTTTCATTCATAACATGTCACTTTGATGAATCAATAGCAGAGTGCTTCTCAAACCATGTGTTTATATGTCAACAATTTTTCAGTTATGTAACAGCTTACCTGGATCCACCCTTTGCAAACCAGTGTGACAAAAGGATAAATTGCTGTTAACAAGCAAGTCATCCTTTTGTCAATGGTTTCTTCCACATACCAAAAATTGGTAATTCTCTTCTGTCAAATTATCTTAGGTGTGATAATGCAATACTGTGATCATGTCACAAAGCAATAAAAAAATTATTATTTTGATACAAGCTTACAGACAAAAATACACTGTAAGGAATTCAAGGAATTGAGCACTATATTTAAATGAGGTCTTAAGACAGATTCCCAATTAAAACCTTTGAAATCAAGCAAAATTGCCAAAACTCTCAAGTTGCACCAGCTTTAGATCTAATTAATAAATTTGAAGTATATAAATTGTGGGTTTTTTTTTAATTCTTTGTTTTAAACTTGTGATAAAAGCCCTCCTTTGTACCTCTGAATATGCACTGTGAATTTGTTACCTTTTGGCTTTGAAGTTTTTGTACATCTTCAGTCTCTTTATGGTTGCCTTATCCCTCATGTTTGTATCTTTACTTTTTGGACGATCTGTAAAACAGAAATAATAAAATTTGATGGAAACTTTGTTGATTGTTCAGAGACAGATTCACTGATGCTCCTATGAGGTTTTTAATGTTGATCACAATCTTTTGACCTTAACTGACCAAACAATTCATGTTGACCTTGATAAACTAGTGTAAAAAATCAGCATCATATCTCGGAGATGACTCCAGTATTTCTAAAACTATAGTTCAATAAATAAACACTCAGGCAGCTTTGAAAACAATGACATACCATGGTGTCATTTACAAGCATTCTAGTTCTTTTAAAAACAATATGATACAATTGCCTATTGTCCCATTTGTTTGGATAAATCTATTCTTTACATTCTTGGAGACTAGTCAGTTTCACCCTTGCTGAAAGCTTACATCAATTGTGAAGGAAGCTGAAAGCTTGTTCTAAGCCAATCTCTATGATTGCTTCCTGGATACTAAACCAGTTGTCGCGCCGGTTTGTGGGTAAGTCCCAGAAATTTTCACCCCACCTAACAGGGATTCGAATCCGGGACCTTCGGTACAAGAGCCCGACACTCTACCCTGCACCAATGTCGCCCACAATTCAATAAAAAAGGAATAGAAATCAAGATACAGAACAATATAATGAATGACATGCTCCCAATGTTTCTGTAGAATTTGTTTGGATATGTTGCGAGATATGTTACTTGGCAAAATCGGATCATTTCCCTAAATACCCGATTCCTGGTAAAAAATCCAAGAATCTTAGTAAGTAAACGATCGTACGCGAAAACCAATTAGATTTAAGTACACACCCATATTCATGCTGCTTTTTGCCTTGTTGACACCATCCCGAATTCTCGGCTTCTTTGCCACTCTGACCTTTCCCATGATGGAGTGTTTGTGAGTTCCACTGAATCTAAAAAAGAATTTATAGCATGTGTCTGCTTTTGGAAAAACAACACGCTAACCGGAACCGGAAATGTCAGTTTTGCTTAACGTAGCTAGGCGAATAACTGGATCGGTCGGGGCACTCCAAACCGAAATTACCGGACTGTGATTAACCGTTTTCCCATTTTTTCCAATAAACAGACAGGACAAATTAATGATCGACTCGTTATAACACAGGCAAATCAAGATTTAGAAACAAATGTGATAATATAAAAAATTCTTCATAGTGAGCATTTTTGTCACAAGGGATTCTGCTCATTTATTTTACCAAAAGAGAGATCTATATCTCTGATTAAACGTATTTCGTAGGCTATCCAAAGACATTTAGCCTTACTGTCTCTTTTTATAGCCATTTTACAAACGACGAATTGCTGAATTAATAGATAGGAAGAAACTTCCCACAAAAATCTCTATCACTTTTCCTTTTTTTAGCCATGTGTTGATAGCCCGGAAGCGTGTCAGGCTTTGAATACATGTTGGGGTACTCATTAAGTTAACTTAGAGGCCAAGATCTGCAAAGGTTTTTGCCGACGTTTTATCAAGTTAATGCAACATTATATATCTGTCTCTCACCACTGATTGCATATTTTTATGTGGGAGGCCAGTCAGCGAATTTGAAAGATTAGTGTGCAGTACATGTGAGGAAATACCATGAGCACGGGCATGTGTGCTTTCCCCCGCGATATATAAGCATGCAGTCAGTTCCAGCGCTGTAAGGGTTAAAAAGGCAAGAATTCCAATCCAAGCAACCCTTTTCATCTTAATGTTATATGTCATCCTAAAGCTCAATTCATGTCATGTTCAAACAATTAGAACAACTGGTATGCTAGAACAATGTCATAAAACGTCTGCATCAGGACTAAATGACAATGGCATGTCGCAGAAAAGATTCTACTTACGATCTGGCTCTGGCGAGGAAGTCATGTCTGTAACCATTTTGCATTATACATGTGCAAACCCCCGCTCGTTTTTACAAAGAAAAGATAAAAAATGAACTAGTGTTACCAAACGATTAATAAGGCGTTGTCAGTTCATTGGGCTGACACTGACGAGGTTGTATTCCTTTCTATCTTGCGCAATGCAGTCCGACCAGGTCTTTCTGGGTCTGCCTCGTATCTTTACACCAGGAATGGTCATGTCGAGAGTTTTTATTAATGGAGGTGATAGAGCGCTGTACGTGTCCAAACCATCGTAGGCGTCTGCAGCGTAAGGCAGTTGTTACCTCAGACATCAGATATGAGATAGAAAAATGAAATTCAATATGCGAAACTTAAGTATCCATCTTTAAGAACAAGCCTATATACATTCAAAACTGTGACCGGTAAAAAAGGAATTTCAAGCACCCACACATGTCAACGTAGCAAGAGAAACATATACATATATGATTACGTGAAATCAATTGAGACAAAAGGACAATTGATTTTTATGCATATCCGGTGTGATTTCTAATTGGAATTATTTTTCTATTTTTCTTTCGATTCAGCTAGGGCGGATTGTATACATAGTCCCGAGGTCTGGCAGCACACCTTTATAGGGTATGTCTTTTGATGTGCAGAGAGTAAAACAGTCTAGAAAAACGATGGCTTTAGTTTTAAGATCAAAAAGAATAATAGATTGGATTACTGAATTAGCAAACAACAATCTGTGTAACTGTAGCGCGAAGTAAGACATTTATGATGCGCCAGTTTCAAAGTGTTTTATTAATATTTATCCCATCGCTTAAAATATACACCTTTTAGCAACATCTACAACAGAATACTTTGAGGACTACTGTAAAAAATGATATGCGCCCAACTGTATCTACTTAGACACAATACCATAAAGCACGTGCAACGTTGTATGCTCTTTGAATTTATGCCGTCTACTGATGCAGAGGCATGGATAATTTCTTATTTATGTCTCTTGGACAATCCAAAAATTCGTAAAGTAACGATATACAATCGGGGAAATAGATCTGGCTTAAAAATCTCATCAAACCAGGGTTGGCGAAACCTGATTTTGATTAATCTGTCCGTAAATGCCAAATCTGTTTCTGAACGTGTCTGTATAATGGTTATATATGTAGTAAATTTCAGTAAAAAAAACATTTCCTTCAAGACGTTTGGACCAGCGATCAACTGACACTGCCTTTGCATTCAAGGTTTTTAGAGAACACCTGTTGCCCATTCAATCCGGTCAAACAAATGTTTGAATCCGGTGTTACGTTTCACTATACAAATATTCAAAGGCGGAACTTTCAACTTTAAGACATATCGACTTTCAGCAAAAATGATCGTAAAACCTCCTAATGCGAAGTTGAAGCCAATTCTAAAGGGCAAACTTGACAAGATGAGTTTACATAAAATACATTCAATGGTAAATCATTTTTGTTTTGTGCACTTTTGCCCGAATTGAAGTTTAGTTACGCAAACACGCACTATTCGTCCATGTACCTTTTCGTGGGCGCCGCCTTTTCGTAACCAAGTTTAGTTTTCCTTCTTATCCCTTACCAAACAATAACGACATTTAACCACTTTGTTGTAGACAACTTCGGAAAACCTTGAGGGAAAAGGAGAGAGTGCTCGTAATAAGCAATTTCTTCTTTTCACACAATGTTGTCTGCCACATCAGTTTTAAGATTATTTTCCAATTTCATCACATTATGAAATGGCGTCTGCAAACTCTTTCAATTTGGGACAGTCGAAAATTTGGTGTTAGGTAAAGGGTTTAAGCATATTGGATGAATATTGATGGAAAAAAATTCATTCATATCCTACAATTAACATTCATAGCTAGTTATTGTTTCAGTCTTATACTTGATACAGTTTTCTCTTTGTGTTACATTAAAAATAAAGCTGTTTTTCAATGCTAAAAAAGGTTGCAGCAGTCTAGCGTTGGCTCAATACTATAGGCTTATCTATATATTGAATGAATAACAGGAAGGTTTTATAGTAAAGAGTAATAGGTAAGCCACTTCTTTAAGAATTGATGTGTAGATTATTGTGTGATTATTTCATTTACAGGCTTGGTTGAACTACCAGCTGTTTTTGCTGCGGCTTGCAAGACTTGCTTCAGACAAGGCGAAAGAAGATAAGTCAGCGGTTATAACAGCTACTCATGTAAAGGCAGTTGTGCAAGTAAGAACCTTCTATTTGTTGGATAAGGTGCCTCTGCAACAGGTCAATTCTTGGACACATTCCTACATTGCTCATCTCTTAAAATCTATTTGCTGTAAGGCTCATTCAATCTGTTCTTAGTTATATTCATGAATTATCCGATAATTTATCCATTTCCTTTGGCTTCATATAAATGCATTTTAACACCTGCAGCAATAGGTTTAAAGAAACAGTTCAACAAAAAGAGAAATTGCTCAACACCAGCATCACAATCATTCTTGACCAATATCAAGATGTTATTTTTCGTTTGTATACCACTTATGTACAGGGCTCACTCTTGAGCATTATAGTAGTATTTGTACACGTTCCATGGACAATCCATTGTTACTAGGCTAGGTCAAGCGTCTTGCCAAAGGATTTAAGTGGTGTAATAGATGATTTCTAACGAGGATCTAACCTTGGTTGGCTGGTTTTTAGCTCACCTGAGCATAATTTTGGGCGTTGTGTGCCGTCATTTATTTCTTTAAACATCTTCTCCTCCTAAACCATTGAACCAATCTTAACAAAACTTCTCAGGAATGTCCATTGGGTGATGCTCTTCAAAAGTTATTCAAAGAAATTGATTCCATGCTGAACTTTGGTTGCCTTGGCATGAAAAAGGGGGAATTTCTGCAATTTTTAAAAAATCTTCTTGTCTGAAACCACCGGTCAGAATTCAAAATAATTTCACAGGAATGTTCTTTGAGGGCCTCTTTTTTAAAGTTGTTCAAGGAATTTTGATATCTTGAAAATCATGGCTGCGGGGGTGCATTGAACTTTAAATGCTTTTTGGTTTAACTATACACTATGCTAACATTTATATCTTTACAAACATCTTTTTTTTCCAAACCTCTTGGCCAATTTCAATGAAATATCATGTGAAGCATCCATAGTTGGAGGGGAGAAAGATTTGTCAAAAAAAAAATAGTCATGTGACCAAAATGGCTGCTATGCCCATATTTGGTAAAATTCTTCAAAAAATCTTCTTGTCACAAACCACTGGTCGCATTTCAAAGTTATTTCATAGGAATGTTCTCTGATGGCCATTCTATAAAGGTTGTTGAAAGTTTTAGGTATCTCGAGAAAACATGGCTGCCAGGGTGCATTGAACTTTGAATGCATTTTTGTTTTCACTATATGCAAGTATGGTAGAATTTTAAACAAAATACATCAATATCAATTTGGATGTCCAAATATGCCAAAATGATAACCACAAAATGGCAACAATAGATCATACTGGACAAAAGTGCAGGTTGATCTTCGTACATACAATCTGTAAAAGTAAAATACTCAGTTTTAGCATTGTAAGAATTATGTACCATTTTAATGTCCAACATCAAGCATACAGTGTCCAAATTGTAAAATGGGGAAAAAAAGGTCAATGCATAAAAGCACAGGAAACTATGTGTAAAAGTAATGTTTCTAACTATTCTTCAAATAGGTGGTAATCTCAGGTGAGCGGTTCTAGGTTCTAGGGCCATTATGGCCCTTTTTTTAGTTCCTGACATTGTCCATTACAGCACAGCAGATCCTATTTATGACTGTCGTCAGCTGTTGCTTTTTTGTTATTATATGTCACAAAGTTCCATGAATTGTAAATGAATTGTACCATATCCTTTTTCAGGGTTTTCCCCCCGACTCCTTGATTTATTCTGATTTTGGAAACTTTGGGTCCCTTTCATTCAGAATTTTGAATGGAAAATAATCATCTTTAGGGGTCATATTCAGGCACTGGAGTGTCATTTACTATTTAAGTTAGGGGTCACTGAAAACCCTGCTTATAACATCAACACATATGCTCAATTACTTTCATATAACTGACAGGAGCAGAATGCTTGGGAAATCATTGTGACAAGAGGATCCTTTTGATTTGCTTGGCAAAGTCTCCTTCAATCACAATGATTCAACATTATCTATTCAATTAACCCTTTAAAGGTCATATGTACAGGTTGGGTTTATTTCATAAAATTAAAATATGAAGTAAAAGAATCACATTGAAATTATTTGCAACATTTTAGCATAACGCATTACGTCATAAATCACCGTCATAGCGCACCGATTAATAAAAGTTCGTATGACTTACTTCCCTTTGCTGTGACGTCACTCGTGATCCACTGAATGCGCCATGTAAAGGGCGTGAAGAGCGATCGCTGGTTAGAATTGGTGTTTTTCTTCAAATAAACGATCCTTAAGTCATTGTTTGGATTGACAGCGCATTTTCTTTATTGAATATGATTCATTTTATAAGAATATCAATTTGAAAAAAAAAAATGATAATAACTTAACCCGTGAATTTGCATGGATTTGTCATTGCGTAAACCTGTTCATATGAAAGGAACGACTTGAACTTTGGACGGTTTTCCTTGAAATAAATGATTCATTCTTAAGTCATTGTTTGGATTGACAGTGAATTTTCTATACTGGATATTTTTCATATTATAAGAATAGCCATTTGAAAAAAATGAATTAGTGACATAACATGTGAATTTACAAGGATATGTCAATGCGTTCATATGAAAGGAACGGCTTGAAGTGGGACGATTTTCCTCGAAATAGCAATCCGTAAGTCAATGTTTGGATTGACAGTGCATTTTCTTTATTGAATATGTTTCATATTATAAGAATATTCTTCTGAAAAAAAAGAGTAAGTGACATAACGCGTAAATTTGCAAGGATTTGTAAATGTTTTCATATGTAAGAATCGGCTTGAAATTTTGACGATATTTGTGAAAACAGCTATTTTTATTAATATTTGTTGGAAAAAAAACACGAGTACTTTTTCGTCAATGATCATGTATTAGCATTTAGGTTTTAATTGAGTAGTAAACAAAGACATAGATCTGAATAAACGAATTGTCTTAAAACCGTACATCGTATAACTATTGACTGTCAAATTCACCCTCCATTGTCTTATCAATACATGAAATGAAACGGGAGAAGATCATAAATTGCGAACAAACAAACCGTATTATAACCCAACTTACTTGTGATACGAAGTTTATCCTTTAATTCACATTTTCACCACACATCAACTTACTTGTGATACGAAGGTTGTCCTTTAACTCACATTTTCACCACACATCCAAATTTCAAAACTAAACACTGGCACATTCAAGAGTATTTGTTAAAATCATCCGGCAACTTTCCAGTAACTCCATCCCCAGTAAGAGAAGAGGTCTATGATTTCCAAATTGATTCCGATGTCGTCTTTTAAGATCAACTGTTTTGACTTAAGAATTGTTCTTCATAAATATTCACTTTACATTTATGTTCGTTTTCTCTCGTGTAAGTAGTCTTGACATATTGAGCATTTAATTTTCGGAAAGGTTTAATAATTAACATCTAAAACAAAAAAGTCGTCATAGTTTATTTTACTAACAACCTTAAATAAACATATTTGTATTTATTTTTTATAATTATGTAATTTAAATATCAATTTGACAAAACTTGATTTTGATGTTAAAACTTTTTTGTTATGAAAACATAGAGTTAATACCGTTTTGGTGAATACTGATTATCATATACTTATTGAAGTGTCAAACTATTCTAATAGAAAAGACAACATGTTCACTTCTTTGAATATCATAACGACAAAGTATCCGACGTAAGTCACATTGAGAGATAAATATGTACTGACACCTTATCAATCCAAACATCCTGTGAGAGTTTGGTCTTAATTGGTTATATCTTAACAATGGATTTTTTAGATAAATTTAATTGCCGCGCATTGAAAGTGTGAGATTTGCCGCTTGTTATTTCATGTCTGGAATAGCAGAACGTGTCAGACCTGTTAATTAACAACAGAGATATTTAAGAGATTAACGCCAGAGGCTATCTTTCGCCTAAACAATAAAGGGCTTGAGACTTGAAACATACTGTTCAAATGTGGCAGATTGGTGTTAATTTGCATCACGACCCTTAATCCTTGTAATGTCCGATGTTTGTTGATTGACCCTTTGTATGTGAGGTAAACTGACAATAATCAATTAAATTGTAAACAAAGAGATTATGTTAAAATGTGTAAATTATATATTTAGTGATCTTATTACTAAATTATCAATATAAATTTGTAATAATCATGTTTGAACACCTGCATTTCAGTGTGACATACGTCATTTAAACCAATATCACCAATGGCAAAAAACTGAGGTGTGTGATTTAAATAATTCCGAAAAGCAGACGCTTAAGTTAAGATCGAACCCATTATTATTTGCGTTGATGAGTCCAGAGACAGTTTGCCTATATCAAATATTCATTATTTTGAATTTTCATTCAAAGACATCGGCAGATAAAAGAAACTTGCTTGTTTTAATCGGTTTGTTATCATAGCAATCAACGTACATTTTTTATTTTGTCTCATTAATGTACAATGGCAACGTTTCTACGACTATGTTAAAACATAAAACAAGTTTTGCAAATAAGAACAAGATGCATTTAAGCGTTTAAAACCCAAAGACATGACAATACAATAACTTATGATGTTGGATGAAATTAACATATTCTCGCAACCCTTTGAATTGTTACGTAATATAATCGTAAAGCAGCCTAATTAAGTATTCCTGACTAAGTATGCAGCATAGTTAAACTGTTCCAAACAAAACTAGCTTGGCGAGTAAGAGAGTCATTCAAGGAAATAAATTTTCAAAAAAGGTGTAATCAACGTGATTTATCCTTTTCTTGAATTTATATACATTTACACAGTGCAAATTCTATATAAAGATCTAGTAAGACTACACGATGCTCTAACACCCCAAACTAACAGTCAGGAATTGTTTTAATCACGAACATCAATTCAGGGAAATATAACGGTTACTCAATAAGTAGAATGAATTTGAAGCGTCTTCACCTGTATAAATTACTTTGAATTGAGTCCGATCATTTAAAGATCAATAAAATCAATTCTCTGAAAACGCCTAACAATGCGTAAACTTGCCGTCTTCGAAGTGAAAGTAACACAGCCTACTGTTCTTGTTTGGGGAATATATCTTTTGCTTATTTGTAAAGTAAACACGGTCCAGTTTACTTATCGAAACTTTTTGCAGCTTTTATGTTCGTCGGAAAACGGGAGAAACTCGCATCCCTGCTACCAAAAGCAGAATAACACCAGAAGACCTGTCAAAATACCATATTCAATATCCAATTTACGTTTCCCAAAACACAATTCAACACTTAAAATGTCCGAAATTTGTGCAAAAACACCGTCGTTACTGAGAACTAGATTCTTCTTACTGATAGTTCATATGACTTTGAAGCACAAATGACGTCACAACAAGGGAGATAAGTCATTCACAAAAATCGATAAAGGTGAATAAAAGTAGTCAAAAACAACATTTTTCGCTTCTGTATGAGAAAAAATTCATTACCTCCGTCATAACGAAACCATAACCTTATTCAAAAACCATAATTAAAGAAAATTTTGTTTATCGAGAAATATGACCTTTAAGGTATAGAGATAAGGCTTATCAGTGACACTATAGGTATAAACCATCCGATTATCAAAGACCATTAACGCATACATAATTAGTCACCCTGGGTACCTATTTGCACAGGATTATCTCCGATAATTGTTATTGATTGGGGTACTGTTAATCAAACCCAATTTAATGCATTTTACATTCATCTAATAGATTTTCTCAAAGAATAATAGACGACGAGAACAAAATTTCCTTTAAGTTGATGTTTTTTTCTTTATTGAGTGATACATTCATATCAGGATTAGGTTGTAGAAAATTAAACAAACAATGAAAATGTATATTACAGTATGAATTATACAAAATCAAAAGTAATAAAATGACTTATTGGTTCTCCCTGAGAGATCCCTAATTTGTTTTTCTGTTTTGTCATCAATTGCAGGGAATTTTGTTGCCGAAAATACCATTCATGACTTTGTCTTTGCATATTTCTCAACAAAGCTGAATCGTTTTACTTCAATGCCCATTCAAACAGTTTCCAAAATGAAGAAAAGAATGTTTTTCAACGCAATATTGATTGTAAAGAAGTTAACCCTGGTCCTTCTAATAAATGTAAAACAGTAAAACTCAATTCATTTTGCAAAGAAACATGCTAATATTTCCGTAAAATACGTGCCCATGGGTGATGAATTTACTAAAAGCTCGTAGTTGAAGTCAAAGTCGGAGGAATGATCTAATTTGCTTGTCCGTGAATTGGTAATATTTATCAACATTTCATCATCTCCAGGCTTAAAAAAACGATCAAATTACTGCTCTGAATCTACATTGATGTCTGACTTGCGATCGGAAAGACCAAATTGGCTAAATATTTTAAAAAAAGCCGTCTTTATAACGTCAATTATTTGACAGCTCGATTTTCAATCGCCTTTAAACTTTGAACAATAGCTCCGTGTCATAAACATCCTTTACAGGTCGCGTGCCGTATGCTTTCGTTTTTATTGTATTTTTAGAAATGTGTTAAGTTACTAAAGAATTCCATGAAATCCTTATCGAGTCTTTACAAATCGGCAGTGTTTTGATCTTTTATGACCGGAAGGCTTCTCATTAATTGGGTTGGTAATTTGGATTCCCTTCATCTCAATTTGATAGCGTTATTTACATAAGCGTGTCGTGAGACCATTATTAAAAGATTCTCTCTAGAGCAAAAGTTTAAACTTTGACCCTATGATTTTGTCATCGGAAATGAAAGAAGACATATTTATTTAAGAGGAAAATAAAATTTGGAGAAAATGAAGTGTGTGCAAAGATGTGTTATTAAGGGCTAAAGTTGAATCAGTTTTTCAGCTGTCAAAAAGCGTTCTATGCGGTAATCGATAGAACGTCCAAATAGGTTTTATACGGTAATAGGTATAACGGCGAAAAGGGTTTTATACGGTAATCGATAAGGCGGCGAACGGCGCTATATACCGTAAAGGGTTAACACTTCATATGTATGGTTTCTCATTGCCATCCCACGCACATATCAAGGGTTCATTGCAAGATTATAGTAAGTGCTTTGCGTTTGTGAAGCACTTTCTTAATTAACTATAGTTATGCATTGAACCCTCAATATTATTCCATCTAATGCAAAATGACAGACATAGTTAATGGTATTGAGAATCTATCCTTGAAAGAGAAAACCTTTGAATAAAGGAATTTGTCAGAGAACCCTTTCCCAAACAACAAATTTTCGACTGCCCCAAATTGAAAGAGTTTGCAGACTACATTTCAAAATGTGATGAAATTGGAAAATATTCGTCTGATGTGGCAGAAAACATTGTGTGAAAAGAAGAAATTGCTTATTACGAGCACTCTCTCCTTTTCCCTCAAGATTTTTTCTAAAGTCGTCTGCAACAAAGTGGTCAAATGTCGTAATTGTTTGGGAAAGGGTTACCCTGTGTCAGAATAAATATCATATTTTTTTTATGTTTGTTTTTACATGTGTGTACAACTACAGATTACTTCAAATTGAAAATACAGAGTACATGTAAATTCTAACTGACCATAAAAGATTTTTCCAAATTGGAATCTTGTACTTGAAAACTGATTGGCTAAAGACTGAAAACAAGACTCGACCTAGTTATTTTTATTTCGTTGGTTTTAGTGAAAAAACCTAATCCAGCCATAAACGTTGTAATGTATAATCCCTATCTTATTGAAAGAAACACAAAATCGTTGATTCTTCTTCTCATTTTCAGACAGTTCTTGGAAAAAGCAGGGGATAGATGGAAAGGAAGATACAGCAAGTCTTTCTCTGAGGCATCAGTCTTTCAAAGAAAAACAAACACTCACAGGATAAACAATACAGAAATTCATTTATTGTCTTACTCAGACAAATATTAACTGTTTACCACGTAACTACACCATCTTTTTTAACTTGAAGCAGATGACTTTAGAAAAGCTTTGTAAACATGTGAAAAACCTTTCAGTTTTGCTGTTGTGATGATTGTGTGAATAGGTTGAAAAAGCATTGTAGCAAAAGGAGAAATTGCTTGTGACAAGCAGTTTCTCCTTTTGCCACAAGGCTGTTTTAAAGGTGTCTGCTGCAAGATGCAAAAAGTGGCGTTAGGTGGTAATGCGTTAAATGCACTGTGAATATCGCTGGCTATAGTTACAGTTTTGGTGGAGTAGTTTTGGGGTGGCCATGTAATCAGAAACCAGTTTTCATATGATCTCAAGTGTTGTGAGAAAGTACATTGTATTTGTTACTATTTTATTTTAGATACGCCCAAATTAGATGGTTGTATATTTTTCATTCAAATGGAATAGAAACAGTTTAGTATAAAAATTTTTTTCAAGTTTTACATTTGAATGAAATAAACATTCATCAGTTAGGACAAAACAGGGTTCGTTCCACTTGTTACTAAACAACACATTTTTTTAGTTTTCTGAAATGAAAGGTTATGAAACTGGAAATCGAAAACATAGTTGTAAAAAGAAATATAACTAGGAAAAAAATGCTGATATGTGGAGCTCCTTGAGTTTACAGTGAATTAATGTTTTTTAATCCAAAAGTGTGTCATTGTGTTTTAGATCTATCTCATATAATCTGTCCATACTTATATAAATTGATGCTTCCTGAATTTATAATTCTTTCAATAGCTACTTTAATCGTATATCAAACAACATCACAAAAACTGTAGTGTTTAAACATTTAAGTTCTTTTGTAAAGAAACACCAATAAAAGAAAATTATACAAAATGATGAGTGAAGGGTCTATGAAGACAATAAGAAATATGTAATGCATACAGTTTCTAATACATGTACCTTCTTTTGTTACAATGTTGTGTTTAAGTAGATGGCATAAAGAAATTTTCATCTGCTTTTGATTTGGAAAAATCAAAAAGTGTATTATTGAGTAATAAGTAGAACTATTTATGACTATTTATTGTAAATAAAATATCAGATTTCTTTTATTACAAGTCTAACCTGCAAAATCATTTTTGATTTATATATTATACAAATATCTGTCATTTTAATGATTCATTGCAACAAAGCACTGAGAAGGGCAAATAATTGTTTCAAAACCTAATGAAATCCAAGTTTTTCAGCGTCATTGTAATAACACAATAGAAAATAGCCATGTATAGTGGCAAGGAGTGTTTAAATCCCCTTTTTAACACTTGTTTTTCATAGAACAGGTCCTGTGAAATAGTCCCTTTACTTAGGCTTGTACCAAATTCTCAGAGTGTTTTTGGCAGACCAACAAGCGAAAGAAAGTCTGATTAACTTGCTTTGCTGTTCTGGTAATATCATCTCAACCCTTTCCTAAACATCAAACTTTGACTGTCCCAAATTAAAAGAGTTTGCAGCGACATTTCAAAATGTGATGAAATTGAAAAATATTCTTCAGATAGAGCAGAAAACCTTGTTGGAAAATAGAAATTGCTTTTAGCTCTTAGCAAGAAACTTCGCGTTTTCCCACAATGTTTTCCAGAGTTGTTTGCAACAAGTGGTTAAATGTCGTCATTGTTTGGTAATGGGTTAAGAAGATGCCTCGGACATTACATCGTAATCTTGCACACTAAAAACATAATAATAATACAATCTTGATTATGCAGGAAAGAGTTAGATGTATATACTTGTATAAAATGTATTCATACATATAGATAAATTATTTAAGGGTGTTTGGAAATAAAGTAATTAAGACATACTAATTTATTTATCTTGTTTTTAATTTGAGTCATACTTTTTATTCATTTAGAATAATGGTCATTTTAACACATGGACTCTTCTTCAGGAATGAACCTTTCACAGCTTATCAACCTTTGCTTCATTAATAAATATCTAGTGCCTGTGTAGCAGAAGACTTCAGAAACCTTTGTGACAAAAGAAGAAATCACTTGGATTTTCAAACATTGTCTTTTTTCATCACAGTGTTTCTTACAAATTACAACAAACTAATTGTTTCATCATACTTTAAATAGTCATTTACTTTTGGTTTCAATTATGATCGGACACAAATCATATATAGGGAAATGGTCTAACCAGATAAAGGGAACCATCTGCATTCCTAAAGTTCACTACTGTGAACAGTACCCATTCAGAGAAGGGCCATGTGATTTGAAATTCGGCACTCTAACCACTAGGCTGCGTAGGTCCCCACCTCGTCTAAGGATCCAGTTAAAAGTTAAAGAAACCATTAATATCCTCAATAGTGGCTGCTTGTATTTACTTGTGATGTCCATATTTCTCCTCTACAGTCTATGTTTATATAATGTACATCATACATATTTTTATTTTGTTGGTTTTAGTGAAAAGCCCTAATCCAGCCATAAACATAATGTATAAAACATTTTTTGGCATGCGATTTAAGGACCTCCCAGCATTATGCAACAAATACATACAATTCATACAAAGAAACTGTTCGCTCACAACTAACATGTAGCCAGCATGAATAGGCATGTTAGAAATGGACTTCACAGTATTTACTCATATATAAATCACACAAATAAAATATTGGATACCGATTCTGGATTCTCCTCAAAAGTTAACATGTATGCACATCACACAAGCAAAGTATTGAAAACCCACCACTCAATTACCTGAGTGCATTGACATGTGGGTAATGGACTTCTCCTGCCCAGTTTATACATAATGTAAGCAACATATTTGAAACCATCCATAAAGTTACCTGTTTGCTTTGACAATGACGTGAGAAATGGTATTCTCCTCGACATTAAATATACATGTGTACACTACACTATCAAAGTATTGAAAACCCTCCATTCTGTTTCCTGTGAGCATTGACATCTGAGAATTCGCTTTTCCCCAACAGTTTACCCACATGTATGCATCACACATGAAAAATATTTAAAACCCTCTTCTTAGTTGCCTGTGAGCATTTACATGTGCAAAAAAGACTTTCTAGTATCTATGCATGATATACATCACATAAGCAACAAATTGGAGACCCACCGATCAGTTGCCTTTGTACATGGACATGTGAGAACTGTACTCTCCCATACAACTGTAACAGCATACAGTCATTTTGGGTACAGATCAAACTGCATCATTTGGGGGTAATTGACTAGATTTTTTACAGTTCCTTTGACCTTTCAAATCACGCAGTATTGACTAAGGAGGTATTGAGCATACTCGTGAGAGCCGCTGGCCTGGTAGATGAGTGACAGATTATAGGCAGCTTCCATACGAAGGTCAAACATCGCCTGAAAAAAGGAAAAATAGTATTGCAAAGTTGTTAGCCTTGGGGGGGAAAAAAATCGATTAGATCATTTTCTTGATTCGTCAGAGTGACTTTACTTAGAGTTACTTGAAAATCTACCCCCTCCCAAAATTTGAGGAAAAAATATTTTTTAACAATTTATTTTGTTTTGTATGGTGTTTATTGCTGTATCAACATATTTTTTTTTCAGTTATGTAACAGCTTTCCTGGATCCACCAGTACTAGGCTAGTTATCAATTGGTCTATGACAGTTTAAGTCATACATCTAAAGTAAGTTTTAATAATACTGAAATATAGCCTACTATAACCTGCCCTTGTTAACTGCAACAGCTGCCCTGCATAATATTGTACAGTATTGATGATGCAATACAGAGAACATGAAAAGATGCACTGAGTACCAAAGTAATCTATTATGAATGAAATTCTATTGTAAATGGTGTCAAACTTCAAATACTTACATCTCCTTTGATACACGGAGGCAAAGCCAGGACTTTGTTGTAGTAATGTACTGCAGCATACAAAATATCTGGAAAATAAAATGAAGGAACCAATTTTAATTTCATTAGGTATTTAAATCAAAAGAAAAATATGACGGCTATATTGTGATGTCTAGTATGTTATTAACAGTGGAAGATCAAAGCTTAGCCCTTAGAATGCTAGGTAATTTTTCAAAAATAATAGTCTGTCATCTGCTGTCCAAAACCTTCAATATCTGCTTTATTTTGATGAGGAAAGATATTCAGAGTAGTAAACAGATTAGATCACAGGCCAGCAGTTTGCAACCTGTTTGCACAAGCATGATTAGTGCATTATCAAATAATGAGGGGCCTCCATGGCCTACTTGTTAGAGTCAAGAACTTGAAAGCACATGGCCCGTCTCTGCATAGGTTCAAATTCCTGTATCTTCATGAGAGGCACTTTCCTGGTTGACAAATGGCATGCAGATTGTTCTCAACAGCTTGACCAGCCTTTATAGGCTCCATCATTATGACGCATGCTTTGCAATATAACTGATAAACTGTTCATGGAATGTTAAACCATAACAATGATCATTATCAAATGATGAGAAATTATTTCAGTTGTTATATCGGGGTAAATACTATTGAGCCAAAAGGAGAAATTGGGGGTTGTGAGCAAATTCTATTTTGTCATGATTTCTTCCATAATGACAAATGGAGAATCGCTTATCAGCCACATTTGTTTCTTTATCATGTAACAGGTGGAATGAAAAATACATGGGTAATTAAAAGAATAAAAGAAAGAGTGTGGTTCAGTGGTTAAGGTGTGTGAATTTTGACAAGAGGGTCACAGGTTCATTCCTCACCAGTGGCACTGGGATTTTTTGTGGGAGTGTCCTTAGGAATCACACTGCAGAGCCCTGCCTAGTACTGGTTATATACAGCCATAAAACAACTGAAATAATGTGGTCAGCCCTGCCTAGTACTAGTTATATACAGCCATAAAATAACTAAAATAATGTGGTCAGCCCTGCCTAGTACTGGTTATATACAGCCATAAAATAACTGAAATAATGTGGTCAGCCCTGCCTAGTACTAGTTATATACAGCCATAAAAAAAACTGAAATAATGTAGTCAGCCCTGCCTAGTACTAGTTATATACAGCCATAAAATAACTGAAATAATGTGGTCAGCCCTGCCTAGTACTAGTTATATACAGACATAAAATAACTGAAATAATGTGGTCAGCCCTGCCTAGTACTAGGTATATACAGCCATAAAATAACTGAAATAATGTGGTCAGCCCTGCCTAGTACTGGTTATATACAGCCATAAAATAACTGAAATAATGTGGTCAGCCCTGCCTAGTACTAGTTATATACAGCCATAAAATAACTGAAATAATGTGGTCAGCCCTGCCTAGTACTAGTTATATACAGCCATAAAATAACTGAAATAATGTGGTCAGTCCTGCCTAGTACTGGTTATATACAGCCATAAAATAACTGAAATAATGTGGTCAGCCCTGCCTAGTACTAGTTATATACAGCCATAAAATAACTGAAATAATGTGGTCAGTCCTGCCTAGTACTGGTTATATACAGCCATAAAATAACTGAAATAATGTGGTCAGCCCTGCCTAGTACTAGGTATATACAGCCATAAAATAACTGAAATAATGTGGTCAGCCCTGCCTAGTACTGGTTATATACAGCCATAAAATAACTGAAATAATGTGGTCAGCCCTGCTTAGTACTGGTTATATACAGCCATAAAATAACTGAAATAATGTGGTCAGCCCTGCCTAGTACTAGTTATATACAGCCATAAAATAACTGAAATAATGTGGTCACAGTGTTAAAGCCCATATGAACAAACCAATTTTTCTTGGTGCTGGCGCAATAACACTCACTTATCTGATGAAGGGCCCTTGCTAGGTTATAGAACGTCTCCTGGCACTCTCCCCGCAGTTCAATATAATTGTTTAAGAACGCAATCCCCTAGAAATACAAAAGAGAATAAATGAATAAATCTTTTGACATCTTCCTTTATGTTGCAGTAGTGACAAGTCAATTTAAAAGCCATAGAAGAAAAAAAGATTATTAGGCATCTGTGCAGTTTCTTAAAACATAAGCAATTTCTCCTTTTCCCACAATGTTTAGTACCTTATCAGAAGATTATTTTTCAATTTCATCACATTTTGAAATGTCGTCTGCAAGCCCTTTAGTTTGAAACAGTCGAAAATTTGGCGTTTGGTAAGGGCTTAACGTTTTTTGGACAGGGTAGGTAATACGGACAAATGATTTTGCCATCCCTGCTAAATGGTAACATGTTGAGATCCCAGAACCATCTTAAAAATTCAATGCAATTTACAGAGGTCCCCTCCCATATCCTAGTAGTTAGCTTACCTGCGTTACAAGGTAATGTCTTTTGGCTGCAAATCTCTGTGAGGCACAGTGTATAAAGTCTAATCCCATACATAGATTCAACAGGGGGTCAGTCGGCCGAGATCGAAAAATGTGGGCATATTCACCTGAAAATAACAGCACAAAATTGATTGGAAATGGCAGGTCTTGTTTCATTTTTTTTTTTTCAGAAAAAAAATCACACACATTGCTAGATTGGGGTGGGGTGGTGTTTCATGAGAATATTTTGCATTAACCCTTAGAAAGCTAAGTAAACTTTGTCTGCATTCCAAAACCTTCAATATCTGCTTAATTTTGGTGGGAAAAGATAATCAAAACAGCAAACAAGGTCGGAGCACAGGCCAGCTGCCAATTTACTTGGCCACTGGCCTGGATCTAATCTGTTGGCATAAGTATCAAGTCGGTCCAACCACTGTAAGTGTTAAGTTTATGTATTTCAAAAGCATACAATTTCATTAGTACTCTTTACTAATCAAGGAAACAGAGTAATATTCATAAGCAGCAAAAATATTATGAATTTCTTCGCATAAAAAAGTATGGCAGACAAACATGAAGCCAATCGGTCAGTCTGGGTATTCTACAAATGGGGGAAAACTGGTATAGGCAAGGTGTTACAAAATGAGTTTTGGCAGAAAATAGAAACGGTTGGAGCATTCACGTTTTTACATATGTTCTATGATATACAATATAGTCCTTACCTAATGAATGTTTATAAGAGCCTGAAGCCATCGAGTTGTGCCCATTCAGTATACCTAGCGCAATGTTGGAAGGTTCCTGGTAAGAAAAATAAAAACATGGGACATCAATAAAGTTGAAATATTTCCTTAAGCTCAGGCTTTAATAAAAATCTCTTCTGTATAACATTACAACATACAAGAAAATAGGGACAACAGAGTTTTGAAAAGCTTCACTTTCTGCAAATTTTCAATTCCTTATTTGGAGATCAATACCTGGATCCTAATATGCCGAGAATGTGCAAAAGAATGACACATAAATGAAGAGCAGTATTTTAAACTTCAGTATAAACTTTAGTCTTCTATAAACTTTGCAAGTAAGTACAATTTCATGGGTTTTTATCAGAATCATTTCAAAGATATGCTTCCTCTGAGTACCATTACAACAGGATTTAATAAACCCATTACCAATATTTCTCGGCTGACCTTGTTTTATTGCTAAATGTCAACAAACCTTAGCATATTCACTCTTTTAAATGCATCATGAGAACATGCTAATGTCTCAGTTCCTCTGTAAAAGGGACCTTAAAGTACTTTTAATTAAATAGTCAATTATTGTAGAACTTACAAAATTTTAGCTTACATGAGTGCCAGTATGGCTTTAACACTTGTTTTACAATACTCACATGCATCATCCTGCGTAGACAGAACCTGTTGTGCCGTACATCATTACACATCATGACAACTTGCATGAAAAGATTCCAGGCATGGGGCTGTTCTAGAGACTGTATACGAAAATATCAATCATTATCTCATTACAAAACAATAACGACATTCAACCAGATTGTTGCAAATAACTCTGGAAAACATTGTGAGAAAAGGAGAAATTGCTCTAAACGAGCAGTTTCTCCTTTTCCCCCAATGTTTTCTGCCCTATCAGAAGATTATTTTTCAATTTTATCATGTTTTAAAAAGTCGTCTGCAAACTCTTTCAATTTGGGACAGTCAGAAATTTGGCGTATGAGAAAGGGTTAAGACATTATTTCATATTTTGCGACCTGTCAGGTCATGGCCAATAGCAGACGACAATTATAAGAGTAAAAGAAATTCATTTCAATGTTCTTCACAGGTTACAAAGAGGACAAAATATACAATTTGTAAAGAGATGGAACCAAGTAAACATACATTTAAACATTGGGCAGTGTAGTTATCAGGGATGTGTGTACCATTTACAATGGGAACTTGAAAATATGTGTAAGCAAAGAGAAAAAAGATAAGGAAAAATTGAAAAATCCAGGCTCATGAAAGTTGATAGATTTGGTGATGCATGGTGACTTGGACATTCTCTCTATAATCTGTTTAATATTGAAATACTGTTAAAAAGCAAATTACCAATTCGCGAGGATGTGATGGCATAAAAAGGATTTAGATCAGTTATCATATTTCCAATGCTTTGTAGAGTAACACCGAGTTGGACCATTAGCAACATACCATTTCATTGTAATGGATAGAAACGTTCTGTTACAAAAGTAGAAATGCATGTAGTCAGATATATCACTAATAAGCCTTATTTTTTACCTCAACCAAATTCTTACACCTCAAACATTTTATTTAAAAAAGTATATGCTCTTGACTAATTATTTCTATTTTTGTCACAATGTTTTCATCTTAAATGTAGAAAAATAGTAATTAAGACTTCACTTTATTTCATTTAACCACTTCTTTTATCATAATTATTTTCACTTTTTTTGAAACAAAAGTTTTTAATCTTTATATAAAAAATAATTGCATTCTTAAACCCATTACCAGATAATAACGACATTTGACCAGTTTGTTGCAGACAACTTTAGAAAACATTGTGTGAAAAGAAGAAATTGCTCTTAACAAGCAATTTCCCCTTTTCCCACAATGATTTCAGCCCTTTCAGAAGAATACTTTCCAATTTCATTACATTTTGAAATGTTGTCTGCAAACTCAATTTGGGACAGTCCAAAATTTAGCATGTGGTAAAGGGTTAAAACAATAAAATATAGTGCCTTCAATCAACTTTTTTGAAGGCAAGTAGACCTACCTTTATAACAAGATCCCTGGCAAACGAGTAAGCTCGCAGAGAGTTCTTTGTTAGCAAAGCTGCATTCAAGATGAAAAACTCAAAGTCCTGAAATGAATCAAGTAATGAATAAAGTAAAGCCCCAATTTAACCCATTACCAAACAATAACAACATTTTACCAATTATTCGCAGATTACTCTTGAAAATATTGTGGGAATAGGAGAAATTGCTCTTAAAGAGCAATTTCTCCTTTTCCCACGTTTTCTGCCCTATCAGATGATTATTTTTCAATTTCATCATAATTTGAAATTTCGTCTGCAAACTCTATCATTTTGGGACAGTCGAAAATTTGGCGTTTAGTAAAGTGTTAAAGGCAATCTCCAAATATAAGACTTTCTCTTAAAATGGACCATTCTATGTCTTAATCTAAAATATGATTTTAGATATTAACAACCTCAAAAACGTCTCATTATATTTGTACGTAGAAAGCTTGGTCATAATGAGCCATTGGCCTGTAGAGAATGAAAACATAGCCGGAGACCAAACCTTACCTAAAAATAGAATTTTTCATAGGTTCGAAATGAAACTAACAGCAGAATAAAATTATACGGTATAAAAGGACACAATTTCTTTTTCATATTAGTTTAAACTTATTCATTTTACATGGATTGTGATGGAAGCTTGTAGCTTATTTAATTCACTCTTGATGACTGTTTTCTGGATACTAAACCAGTAGTTGCGCAGATTTTAGAGCCAGTCCTTTTCATCTTGAGCTGAAATCATTGTATTAAAAGCATAAATGGCTTGTTATCAATTTAATCTCCTTTTTTATTAGTCCTCCACATCCATTAAGTATATTTCTCTTATTTGACGGCTGGAGATCAATGTGAAAAAAAAATAATATCATTTTCAATACGGAATGGTTTAATTATCAAGTCAAATACCTTGTACAAATGAAAAACACAGATAACCTTAATAAGTCATTCACATACTTACGGCAATTTCATTGTCAGTCTTATGAAACATGGGACACAGCATCCCCAGTAGACAAATGTCTTCAATCTCACTGTACATGCCCCTATCATATAGTGCCTGGCAGAGCTGTGGAATACATAGTTGGTTTCTTTTGTATACAGTTTATCAACAGTTTAAACCTTATAGTGCTGGAACCGACTACATGCTTATGCAAACAGGTAAGATAACACGCCAGCCGCCAAATAAATTGATGGCTGGCCTGTGATTTAACCTGTTTGCTACTCAGAGTATCTTTCCTCATCAAAACTAAGCATATAATTATGGTTTGGGATAGCAGATGAGGCAAAATAAAATAGACAAATGGATTCTTAGGGATACTGGTTAAAACAGATTTCCCAGATCATTAAGATTGTTTTTAAATCTTACCAGTTAAAACAGATACAAAAGATCATTTAGACGAAATGGATTCATAAACTCACCAGTTTTAACAGATCTCAAAAGATCATTTAAACAAATGAATTCTTAAACATACCAGTTTAAACAGATTTCTCAGATCATTAAAATGAATAGTTTCTAAATCTTATCAGTCAATAAATAGAATCATAAGATCATCATGACAAATGTTTTCTAAAGATTAACTGTTTAAATAGATTCCCACAAGATCATGGAGATAAAAGGATTCTAAATCTTACCAATTTAAACATATCCCATAGATCATCATACCCAATCAAGTGTGTTTTCATTTGGTCTATTTTCATGTTACTCACTGCAAATCAAGAAACATTTTTAAAAAATTACGTCAAATTTATTAATTTTCGCATACACTGTACCCACAATAGATGACTTTATTGTTAGAGGCAAAAACTTTTTTTGTTAAAATGACATCAGATGTTGCTTTTATACCAAGTGTAATTCACAAAAATTAAGTAAATACAATGTTAAATACCAATCAAACTACAGTACACTTCAATTTGCTGATTAATCCATGAAGGCCTTTAATGCAATAAAAACATATATAGTATACTATTCTAATACATGAATGTTTGTCTAAACTACAAAATTCAATTCATTCAAATTGCTTCTTTTTTCACCAAGTAAAACTCAATAATAACACAGATTATGGCTCAATTAAGCAATTCATGAATATAAATCTAGCAAGTTTTTATTTATTTGTTTAAACTCATCTATTTTACATTGATAGTGAAACACATTCTTACAACTTAGATAAATCACTCTCAATTCTGCTTTCTGGATGCATAATCAGTACTCACAGCCAATGTGGATCAATGAAAGGTCAATTAGCAGACCTGAATACTCATTTGGTTCAAACCAACGACCATAGTCTATTGAGGCCAACACTCTACCCATAGACCACTGTCTTCCACCTTATACTTATCTATGTATACAGTCTTAGACTGTAAAACTGGAGAAAAAAGATTATATACACAAACCAATTAATTGATATTTCAAAAAGTGTCATATACTAAACTTACTTATTTTCATCCGATCCTTTCCTTTGCTTTCAAAGTATGCCATTATTGTGTCTTTTCTGTGCTTGTATGTTCGGATTGCTTGAAGATAACCCACTGTAAAAAAGAAAACCAGAATTCAATCATTAAAATTAGTTCAACTTAGAATGAAAACTATTACCCAATAAAATCCTATTTGAAAACATTCATTATAAAAAAATTAATCCCTAATAAAAAGTTTTGATCTGAGGAACTGAAAGACCCCTTATGACACAGCATTATTGGAATTATTAAGATGTGTTTTATTTGGGTTTCGATTCTTCTGTTACATATGTATTGTATATTTGTGTGCTAAGCTTTCATTCATGGAGGAGGACCCTTCACTTAACGGATGGCAAGTGCCAGACAAGACAAATAGAATTATTAGCATTCTATTAGTCAGCCAGGAAAAAAATTCTTGAAAAAAATCAAAATTCTGCTACAGTGATTTGAATCCACACAGAAAGAGCCTTGAAATTTCTATTACAGTGATGTCTCGTTAATCCGAACACATCCGTTCCGAACAAAATGTCCAGATGACCGAATCATCCGGACTAATGAAGCAGAGTATGTTCTTATACACATTAAGACATAAACAGTCTGTATGCATGTGTATACTTATAACCCTTTAGCAAACGCCAAATTGTTGACCGTCCCAAATTGAAAGAGTTTGCAGACGACATTTCAAAACATGCTGAAATTCAAAAATAATCTTCTGATATGGCAGAAAACATTATGGGAAAAGGAGATATTGCTCGTCACGAGCAATTTCTCCTTTACCCAGAATGTTTTCAAAAGTCGTCTGCAACAAACTGGTCAAATAATTCCGTTCCCTTACAATTTCGTTCGGATTGCGAGACATCCGGATAATCGGGATCCGGATAAACTAGGCTTTACTGTACAATACTCTTACCACAAAGCCATGGATACCATTAATTGTTAATGTAATAAAGTAATCCTCCTTTCTTATAGTATAGAAAGAAAGTCAGGGGTGACATAATCTGATTTTGTGTTTCTTGGCCCTGAACGCCAAATTATTTTCTGCACTTGTCGGGATAATGGTCAAATAGTAAACTTCAGTGAAAATTTACTTGTCTGTGAAAGCTTTAGGACAATCAGGACAATACCTAAAAGTAATTTTGGCACCCCTGGAAATGTCAAGTGCTTTCCCAGATCAACCTCTACAAACCTGCGATGTACAAACATGTTGTATTTTAACCATTTCTGAGACACTCACTGTTTTCTGCCTCGACCTCTCTCCACTCTTGGAACAGAAGCTGTTTAGCACAATTGTAAAACTCTTTTATTTTACCCTGGGCATGTAACAGGTAACATTTCTGAAGCATCATTTGTTGCTCCTGTCAAATAAATCAGAGAATTTGTTTTATTTATATGAGGTTTAACACCATGTCAACGGTAGTTCAGTTATAGTACAGCTTTTCTTGGATTTCACCAGTACTAGGCAGGGCTCTACAGTATCTTGCTGAAAGAAGCTCCTATGAAAGATTTCTGTGGTGGTGGTGAGGATTAAACCCGGCATCCCCTGTGTCACAAGTCCTACACCTTATCCACTGGGATATGTAGGACCCAAATCAGAGAATGGTAAAGTTGTAACATACTAACAAGAGAAAGATTTTCTAGGAGTACTTTTTGCATGAGAGGAATGACACTATTTAATTGACAACTGACACTATCTGATTGACAAATGTGCAGATTTAAAAGGCACAAAAATCCCAAAAACATGTTACAGCCAAAATTAAGTTATGGGATGGTATTTTAAGTAACACTATTTTAATCAGTAGATACATACCTGTTAACCATTTTCAGTGGCAATGTACTTCCTAAATAGGAAATGTACAACAGATACATTGTCACACTGTAATATGTCTTTAATAGCATGGAACACAAAGTTTAATACTACTTACTGTAATTGTAATAATTATAAAACAACTTCAAAAAGGGAAAGTCAAAAGCTCTGGACCTAATTTAATCCTCAAAATATTCATTAACCAAGTCCCCAATATTGGAATTTTTAACTTGCTATACTATTGTGAAAAAAAGGATAAATGGCTAATTATGAGCGATCTCTTCAATTACTCATAAGGAGCAGTGATTTTAAAAGACTTCTGCAGTAGATTTGGTAATTTCAAGCAACAGCAGATAAAATACATTTCTCATAAGGAGTTTTAATTAAATCAAATTAAATTATCAAGTCCACAAATCGTGCCTTGCCTGCGAAACGGTTCTATCTGTTTTTTCTAAATTTTACAGGAGAGCTAAAAAACCTTCTCATTTACTTAATATTGCTCGATTTTCTTTTAAATTTTGTAAATATGTGTTAAACAAAACTTTGATAAAGCAAATCATATTAGATTTTAGCATTCATTTTGAAAAAGATGGATTTGTTGAATTATGTTACTTAGAACTGTTTCGCAGTTAACTTTTTTCTAAATGACAAAATTTATTTACCGCGAAACAGTTCTATCTGATAAAACCAATTTGAAATATTGCTTGTAACTTCTCAGAAACATTATTGTAATTCCCTATCTGCATTGTGGGGAAACTGAACTATTTCAAATGCCCCAAAAGCATGCTTTTCAGGCATATAATCATCAACTTGTTAGGCAAATACCGGTAGTTTTTCTGTGCTTGTTACATTTGTCAGGACTGTGTATTTTATTTAGGAAAGCAAGTCAAATTCAGCACATAAATACACCTTTGGGCTTTTCAGTATGATCTTCAGCCAATATTGTTTTAAACAACCACTCTATTAAGCAGCCAACCTTCCTATTTAAGACTAATACAGATGACTCACAATATTTGTTTTATAGTGTATTTCAATTTGCACTAAAAGTGCCAGGGGACCTCTGTGGCCGAGTGGTTTTCAACTAAAATCAATCAAACATTAATATTTTCATAAAGATTTTAAGCATGCTTGTCTCTTTAGATTTTCATTTTTTGTACAGGGTTCAAAGTATCTTCAGACACAATTCAAAAACATGTTCAATGTTCAATACTGGTACAACAGAAACTTGTTGGGTAAAAGAAATTGCTAATACATTTTTAATAGCAATTTCGCCTTTTGTTTAAGTACTATTAATTGAATTTGACAGCAGACATGTCAACAAACAGGCTTGTTCGAGCAAATTGTTATCAAATCTTCATGCATCTTTATAACAAAAGTCTAAAATGTATTGGGAAGAACTCAACAGATGCAGAGCTAGTCATAGTTCTGAACACATTTTCTGTCTCAATTATAAAGGTAAAGGTTTTTTATTATAGTGTCACCCCTATTAAAAGGGCCAGCCAGTTTTGGCTTATGAGACACTTTTCACTGATTATACCAAGTACCTCCCAACTTCTATCACTATGGCAGGGGCCAAGTGGATAGGTAACCATTAAATTTAACTAGCTTGTGGCTAATGAGCCGGCTATTTCGGAACAAGTCTGATGAGAAACATTGTCCGGACCAACGCCTCCCGTGGGGCATGAACCTTCAACCTTCCCGTTCTGTGGCAGACGCCTTAACCACTAGGCCACGGTGACAGTATATATACTTATATAATTCTGTTATATAACATACAGAACAAAATACATGTAGCATGAAGATTCATGTGGGGCATACACAGGTAACTAATGAAAAATGGGATACTTGTTAACCCATTCCCTCACAGAAAAACCATTTAAGGAGTCAGAAAATGATCAAAGGTAAATTATCTAGTATCTACAGATTAACTTAAACATTTATATACACAAATAATTAAAAGTTGCAGTAAGTTAAAGAGGTGATAAAGCAAACTTAGCATCAGGGCTTCCTTATTGCACAGAAATAAGAAACGGGTCTCCTCCATATAGAATACTATTACATCATAGCACTTCTAATTATGTCAGCACTTTATGTTGTTTTTGAATGAGCAGCAGATAATTTGAACCAAATATCAGACTGTGCTTTCTGTGCAGTTTGATCTTTAGTATTCATGTAAATATCCCATTATGATCATTAGTCATTTTGAAGGAGTCTAAAGTTGATAAAAGGGAAAACTACTATTCTGTGAGAGATAAAGCTGTCAAGTTTATAAGAACATGTTGGATAATATCAGACAAAAGGGCACTTCAGTCAGTCACACTTTATTATTAAAATCTTAATAGTTTTAATTAGTATTATTACACGAAACAACTTTCAAAAGGTAATTATATGAAGTATTATAATTTTATGCAATGAAGTATTTACAGTTATGTTTACATCTAGTTTTCATGTAGTAATAAACAGGGGTGTGGAATTATAGAATTTTTCAACTTGTCCACGGACAAGTTAGACCCAATTTTCTACTTGTCCGAATCTAAGGTTCACTTGTCCAATGAAAAGAGTGTGAATACCGTATAATGTTTAATTATTGTTTTATTGAACCTGTTATTATCAGTAGCTGGACTAGTGCATGTTTAGAGGATCCCATACAGACGATTCTAAGAAGTGAGAGTGTCTTTCCTTTGTAATGCATCAATTTGCCTTTGCTACGAATAATGCTGTAATGTCGTATTGGAGCTTAGGGTACTTTGGATAAATAGAACAGAAGAGTTCAGATTGGTCACCTTTATGCAACCAGATCCCGCTGTAACTTTATTTTGCACTTTCCTGATTCATTGAACTACCTGAATTTGTTCATTTTGAGATGAAATACAATGTTTACTAGAGTGTCAGGAGGTTGCATCGATACTTTTAACTTATCAAAGAACTTGTTTCGGCTCTCCTACTATGCAGAATGTTTACTTGTTCTTTCCAATAGCAATTTAACTGCTTCCACTGAGAGACATCACTCTTGGTAAGTAGTTTGTGAATCAAGGGACTTTAAGTGGTAGGAACATGGGTTATATTTTATTTCAAAGACATGAAAGATCAAATTTGAAATAAGAATTGAAAATGGGCTTTATGTTTCAGCAAAATCCACTTGTCCTGGGACAAGTGGAGCTGGAAAACCTTCTTGTCCAGTGGCAAAAAAGTCCCGGGTTGGACAAGTCGGGCAAAGTAATTCCACACCCCTGATAAAAAATATATATATGATATAGAAAATATGATGTGCCTTTGGTATAATTCCTGACACACAAAGAAACATCAGGTCATTGTATTTGTCAGCATTAATCAGAATAAGATCTTTTCAAAGCTGAACAAGTTTTATACTGTTTGGACTTGTAATTGAATCCCAAGATTGTCTTACACAAATGAGGAGATTCAATTTGCCGTAGCTTCACCGCAATGGTCATATTTAAAGCAATACTTATTATTTGGATCATAAGAGTGTATGCAAAAACTTTTTAATCCAGATATATATATATATTCTATATCTCTCATCATTGAATTACCCAGGTTGAAAATGGTAAAGTTGTATGTGGTTAGTCATCTTTTATAATACAAAGAAGACCAAAATGACTTAGGTGTAAGTAAAACCTCTTCAAGTTAAAACAAGCTAATATAATGTCTTCATGGATTTTGGCTAATGTTTTATCCAGTTCTTTCGATTTCTGAGAGCATTTTTTGCTTTGCAAATCTTTATTGTATTCAGGTAACAAACTTGTTTATCTTGTTCTCATGCAATATTAAATGTACAACAGGAATAACACTATAATCTTTACTCAGCTGATGAAATCCAATATTGAATTCCGTTTTGAAAGTATTTCTGTAAATATTTTACTGATATTTTTGCTAAAATGTTTTTGTAAAAATTCTCACAGTATAAAAAATACATCTTAGTTACACTTAAACCAGGTTCTTAATATTCTTTACCCTTTCCTGCAATAATTTGATACAATTGCAGTGGAAAGAAAGTAATATGATCCCTAACCATAGAGGAATCTAAGTAAATAACTAGAGTTAGAACCGTTTCGCAGGAAATATTATTGCCATTTGGAGATAGAACTAAAGGACAAATCATTAATAACTTCTTTATTTATCAAGATAGCACCTTGAATTTTTGTCAGTATATGTGTCAGAGGTTTAAGAACATAATTCCATCAAAAAGTGATTTTGTGAAAAAATGTTAGTTAGAACCGTTTCGCGGGCAAGGCACAAAATAGACAAAGATTAGATTGCAAGCCAATCAGATTGTACTTTTTCGGCATAAGACCTAAAAAATAAATAAGATCTAGATTTGTCAAAACAATAAATGTTTAATACAGCAGCTTTGTGTAAAAGGAAAGTCAGACTCAAAGTAATAATAAGTTTACTGAAGTATTTTTTTGCCCCCAAAAAAAAATAAAAAAAATGAATAAACACCCTTTCTTACCTCTTTGCTTAATCTGTGTTCTTCAAACTCTCCTGCAAAAGAAATAAAACTTGATTAATATCCAGAGATGAAACCATTCACTGAAATGGGAATTGCAAGCCACATAAGCTGATAATAACATCTTAAAACCAAATTGGGAGAAAAATCAAAAAGTTTATTGACTTTTCCCCAAAATGGGAAAATTATCCTTTTTGCTGGTGTTTAAAAAATTACCACATCCAATGCATAATTCTTTGGATACCGCTGTGACAAAATATATATTGCCATACCTGTCTCAACATTGATGGAGGAAGACTTTTAATGGTACTGTCCTGTAAGGGCCAGTCATCTGAATAAAACCATCAACATTCCATAAGTTATCCACAAGTCTGACTCACATGAAAATTCAAATGCCAATACCGCAAATTGAACCCACATGTGTGTATGATTTCAAGTTATTTTTAAATTCGTATTTATATGGGTTTTACATTGCAACAATATCATTTCAGTTATGTTGCCATGTCCAACTCTTATTGATGGTGGAAGACCCCAATACTCAACTGCCTAATAGGGCTGCTAAGGCTGGTAGAACAATCAGCATTCTGTAAGTCAGTTGGGAGACTACCTTTAATGAAAATCCATATCCCTCTCTGGAATTTGAACCCACGTTGAGAGGGGCAATGTGATTCCAAGTTCTGTGATGTAACCACAAGGCCACAGAGGCCCCTTAACCCTTTCCCAAACAATGATGACATTTGACCACTTTGTTGCAGACGCCTTTAGAAAACATTGAGGGAAAAGGAGAAACTGCTCGTAATGAGCAATTTTTCTTTTTCCCTCAATGTTTTCTGCCCTATCTGAAGATTATTTTCAAATTTCATCGCATTTTGAAATGCCGTCTGCAAACTCTTTCAGTTTGGGACAGTCAAAATTTGGCATTTGGTAAAGGGTTAAAGGGCCACATACAAAAAATAGTGAATACCTTGGTTAAGGACCTCCAATGCTTCTTCATGTTTCCCAAGCTGTTGTTGTATAGCAGAAAGAGACATTTTGGCCCCAATGTGAGATGGAGCTAATGTGACCACAACAGAGTAGGCATTCACCGCACCATTCAGATCTCCAAGGTACTTCAGGCATTCTCCATAACGGAGCCAAACTGCTGCCTGGAAATTATAACACAGATAAGACAGGATAAAATAAGTTAAATGTTTGTATGAACAGGCAAAAAGGAGTGCTTAATGCAAACTCATATGAAGTTTGTCTTGTAGAAAACACCATCCATGAATCTGATCTATGTCATAAACCAAAATGAACTAAATTTATCTCACCCCATGCGAAATTCATATTTCCAATATTTTTGTCACACAAGTCTCCAAAAACAGGTTATTTCAGATTGATAAACTGTATCAAATAACACTTTATCATATATCATTCAATTTGTATTGTTTATAGAGATTATTCATTTATTGTGGTAACAACAAGTAAATGTTATGCCAATAAATTATTTTAACAATGAATTACTTGATATAGGCAATTAATTCCATCATGTCACTAGTGCTAATTTTTACCAAGGACAAGGTGCTGTATAACATTTGTGAAACCCTTCATTAACCAAATTACACAGAGGTACAAATCATGTGGTAATGTGACATCATGCATATAATATGAAGTTTTGCACTCACCATTACATTCGCTAATCATAGATTTTCCATTACCTTTTTAACGTGTTTTTTTTTTCATTTCTTTTATTTGTTTATTTGAATCCATAAAAAAAGAGAAAAGAGGGTCAGTATCATTCAATAATAAGTGTTATCTTGCTCCCCTTCTGATTATTATACGTAAAATTGTGAGAGGTCCTGAATATAAAGCAACAGCTGCGGAATGAAAAAATATGAACAAAATACTTCTTAACAATACGGCGAGGAAACCATTGGAACTAAACAAGAAATTTCTTGTGACAAGCAATTTCTCCTTTAATCACAACAGTTCTATGTCTTTTGCTGCAGGGGAGTCAAACCATGGTACTTTAATGTAAAGGGTGTAAATTCTCATTCTAAATGTAAGACTTTGGGGAATACACTACAGGTACCTCCATAATCAACCTGGAACAAAAGGTAAAGCATGCGTTACTTGTGCATCTTTACACACAACCTACCAAATGATAATTCTTTGTTTTCACGAGTAGTTTAAGGAGTGGAAGGGCCTGTTTGTAATATCCATTATCCATGAAGGCCTCGGCCACATCTAAGTACAAGTCACCCGTCTCCTCTATGCTCTCTTCAAACAGTGGGGCCAGTACATCCTATGCAATACGAAGTAAGTCAATATAGATGAAAAAGCAAATAGAGTACAGTGAACCCTTGTTTATCCGAACACGTCCGTTCCCAAAAAAATGTCCGGTTTACCGAATAATCCGGACTAATGAAGCAGAGCATGTTCTTATTCACATTAAGACATAAACGGTCTGTATGAGCGGTGTATAGTTATAACCCTTTAGCAAACGCCAAATAGTCGACCGTCCCAAATTGAAAGAGTTTGCAGAAGACATATCAAAACGTGATGAACTTCAAAGATAATCTTCTGATATGGCAGAAAACATTGTGGGAAAAGGAGAAATTGCTCATCACGAGCAATTTCTCCTTTACCCACAATGTTTTCAAAAGTCGTCTGCAACAAACTGGTCCAATAATTCCGTTCCCTTACAATTTCGTTCAGATTGCAAGACATCCGGATAATCAGGGTCCGAATAAACGAGGGTTCACTGTATACAACAAACTGGTGTATGCCAAACCATAGAGACAGAATGGGAAGGAATTAAGTTATAATGCTTCAGTGCGGTTCTGTTTATGCTTAAGAAAAGAGTTGGGGGAGCAATCTGTTTTTTTATGTGTAATCATTGCATCATTACACCTTCTATACTGATGTGCAATGAAACATCTCATGTACAACACTATCAACACATTTCTATAGGTTTATTTGTTTTTTGTAATACTTTTCAATGAAATGTTGTGCATATCAGTATGTTAAAGCTACGTTCCTATTGCGTAATGTATCTCCGATTTAAAAAAATTGAAATGGCAGGAATGATTTGAGAATTGTATACTTGACGTAGTTCATTGATTAACTTGTAGCTATCAAGGGACATGTTTGTTGAGAAATGTTGTTTTCTACAAGTTTATATGGCTTTGCAATAGTTGTAAAATGCATAAAAGGTTCCATGATCACAAACAATACATCAACCTTATGACTTAAAGGTGTTTGTACACAGATGAATATATTTGAAACATTGAAATGGTCATTGAAACAATACAATTTTTGTATTATTGAATGCTGTACAAGTAAAAGTATCATCTGAAAACATAATTGAACAAGGAAGCATCAATATATCAAAGTACAGTCTAACTTGTGCTAAGCAGCCACCCTTTTAAGCAGCCAACCTGCCTTAAACAACCACTACAGAAAATCCCATTGTTAGATTTATAGTGTACATTAACTTGCGTTAAGCAGCCAACCTGTCTTAAACAGCCAATTTGCTCTGTCACATAGGTTGGCCTCTTAACACAAGCTTGACTGTATGTACAGTCTATATGGGGTAGATTTCATAATTGTTGCATCCCTTTTGGATTCAAATTACATATTAATGCTCTAAAAACTTGAATACATTTTGCTTCCAATGGGTATTCTCCAGTGCCTTTGACATAACAGTATGGCTGTTGTACAGTTTTAAACAAATCAAGTCTTGACTCCCAATTTAATGTTCAACGTAAAAGCTCATGGAAAATCTGTCATTGATTTCACCATTTGTTATTAGTAACATGTGATTAAGGTTTTCCATTCAAAGATAGAATGAAATTAACAACCATCATATATGAAATTGACATGTTACCTTGATGAGTTTGGAATACTTCAAATAAATCATACAGATGGCAAGTTTGATCCTCAAATCAATGGGGAGTATATCTGGAATTTCACATCTGGAAAAAAATATCAATCAACTTATCTTTGTAGATGTATAAATCTCATTTTATATCTTTTCCCTAACTGCATGTTGTAACCAGCTTGCAGGAGATGTGCATTAACCCTTTACCAAATGCCAAATTTTCGACTGTCCCAAATTGAAAGAGCTTGCAGACGACATTTCAAAATGCGGAAAGAAATCATATTATAGAGTAAAAAACATTGTGAGAAAAGGAGAAAATGCTCATTACAAGAAATTTCTCCCCTTCCCACAGTATTTTTCCAGAGTCGGCTGCAACAAACTGGTCAAATGTTGTTATTGTTTGGTAATGGGTTAAAACAACTGTGATAAGAGGAGAATGTGATAATCTGGATTGTAACCATATTATTGCATAAAGAAGAAGTTGATCCAAAACTCATTTACTTTCAAACTTCTTTTTTTGAATTTTTGTTAAACCTTTATAGTGCTTGAACCAACTGCATGCTTATGCAAACAGGTTTGATCCAGGACAGAGGCCAAGTAAATCCTGTGATCTAACCTGTTTGCTACTCTGAATATCTTTCCTCATCAACATAAAGCAGATATCTAAGGTTTTGGAAAGCAGATACTACAACAATCTATTTTTAGAATATTACCCAGGATTTCAAGGGTTAAGACATATGGTATATGGAAAAGGGTCAACAATTTCCTCAATAATATGTCACTCTGATGTAGCTGCAGACAAGTATGAAAGAAACCACTGCAACAATAGTCGCAATGGTTTCCATCACAAACAAAGATAAAATAAAAACTTAACCAAGGTATGACGCAGACAGCGACGCCCTGGCGAGTAGTTTAGCTCTCCTTATTCTTTGAATAGCCAAGCTAAAAACCTTAAATCAATCTGATCAAGATTCTGGAACTTATTCTTAATAGCAATGCTTAGGGTGTATTTAACAGTTTTACCTGATAGGGGTTAGGTCTTTTAATCTTTCTATATCTTTAAACTGTGAACTGGACCAAACTTCGTCAGGAAAGGTAAAAACAATCCCACAATGTTTTACCAAAACCTGGAAAAAAACAAGCATAATCAATGACAGCTTTCTTTGTCAAAGAAAGTTAAAGATAATAAACAACAACATATATTTCATATTTTTGATGCACCTAGCATTTGAAACAGTTTTTGAAAAATGCATATTTATAAACATATCATTTCATTTACAGCATTAATTTTTATCCTCAACAACAAATGCCTTTGTTTAAAACTTTTAATTTCAAAGTATCAAAAAATTTTAGTTCCCTAAAGAGCTAAGGAAAGAAATTGCTTACCTCAATAGATTTCATGAATTCTTTTTCAGGTATAAGCAGCTCAAGTAGAAGGTTTACGTCTGTAAAATAAGACATTACATTTGTAATTTAAGACACTCTATTACATATATTTGGACATAGTCGTTAATTAAGCTTTCAATAAGAATCTGTTGGATTTTTTTTATGATCAATTGCTTGTACACTGCAATGAGTAATGGAGGAAACCCTGAAACAAAACTGGTTATAATATGACCTTTTCCAACTGGATTAAATCAGATGTGTTGGGTAAATGTGAGTCAAAGACTCTCATTATCATACCTAAGGAGGCCACTGATTAAGGAAAAAGAATGGATAAACATTTAGGGATAAGTAAAGTCTTCAATATGGTAAGCCTAACATAATGTGAATTATAACAGAAGACAGAAATGTGCTGTTCAAGACAACTTATAACATTATAAAGAGCACAAGCCATGCATAATACTCCTGTATATCAAAATGACCACATTTTCCATCCTTGCACACTTTTCTTTATAGGGATAGCTTAATACAAGTACAATGTAGATTACTGGTCATTCCCAAAGTGAAGAAAGGGACCAATTTTTCAATAGCAGACATCAAATAACAGAAAAATAATAATCAATTTCATTCTTCCAATTCATTATGCTAAATTGTTCTTTCCATGTGACATTTTCAATTACAGTAAATCCTGTATATACCGGTAGTTGTCTGTCACATCTTATGCAGGTATTGCCCTAATAAATATCTCATTAAGGGGACTTGTAGACCCATTTGGATTGTCTGTAATTCCTTCAATCATGTATGCAATTTTTCTCTGTTCACACGCAATACAGTACTACAATAGAAAAAATATCATGTCTGTCTTATCTAGTGCCGCCTTGCATTGAACAGTCAATAAAATAGACATAACAATTTACCTTCTGATGATATTTGGGTAGGATGATCTTTGAAAGCTTTACTGATTGTCTCTATGGCTTGATCCTTCTGACCCATTTCCACATAACTCTAGAAAAAAAATCAAAAGAAAAAAATGCATATTAGTTTTAAAGGAAGTGTAAAAGTTATTGGATTGGTAGACTTTTATCACATCATTTCAAAAAACCTTAAAACAATAATTTACATTGTATGACATTTTATATTTTCTCCAAATATAAAGCTGAGGTAGATAACAGCTACACAATGAAACGTTTTTTTTAATGTAAAATTAGGTAGAAATTATTGTGCTGAAAAGAGAAATAAATCATTTTGACCATATGACACAATGTTATCATTTAATCAGGGAAATGTTTTATACATACATTGTACAACTACAAATGTGTATGCTTCAGACAATTTCTAGAATAACTGTGACTAAAGGCAATCTGGTTAAAAAATCTTTGAACTATTTATTGCAGCAAAATATTTCATAATGAAAATGTTGGCAAGCATTTTCAACAAGTAAAAAAAACCTACAAAGCCTACCCTAGTCATGGACCAAGCCAACTTGACGTACTTTTCCGAGTCATCAGGTGACAGTAGAGAGAGAACACTCTGGTAACCTTCCATGGCCTTTTTATAGTCTTTCGTCTTCTCATAAAGCTTTGCCCTCTCCCAGTGGCAATGTATCTTGTCCGTCGACACATAGCCAGCTGGAAAATACAATGGAACAGAAGATGCAGATAAGATGTGTATTGCCCATGCTAACTTCTTTAATTGTTCTCCTTATCTTATCTTGTTGATCATTTCATTCTTAACCCATTACCAAACAGTTACGCCATTTGACCAGTTTGTTTCAGACGACTCTGGAAAGCATTGTGGGAAAAGGAGAAATTGCTCTTAACGAGCAATTTCTCTTTTTCACACAATGTTTTCTGCCCTATCAGAAGATTATTTTTCAGTTTCATCACATTTTAAAATGTCGTCTGCAAACTCTGTCAATTTAGGACAGTCAAAAACTTGATGATTGGTAAAGGGTTAAATCATATACCGGTAAGAGTCATATCTACTTGACAGTATAAAAAGTCCACATACTAACATATTAGGGTCATATCAAACCAGGGTTCTCTAAAAGGGAATATGTTCAATAGTAATAAATATACTGTAAACAAAAACAATTTTTCGTTTTAGAGTTTGTGGATAGGTGCGGTACCTGTAAAATTGGGAAAGATCACGGCATTTTCTCTAAAATGGGAGTTTTTTCAGGTATGACTAAATTCAAACAAAACAAAATTACTCTTATTCTTCGTTTTCAGTTGTACAGGCCCTGAAACAAAATAAATAGTTACCACTTGTGTTACATTTAGTGATGAGTTAAATATCATAGTTGTGCCTGCTTTAATTTTAATGGTGACTTAAACATTATAGTTACCCCTACTGTTACATTGAATGATGAATTAAACATAGTAACCTCTAGCTAGTGTAACATTAAATGGTGAGTTAAACATTATAGTTACCCCTAATGTAAGATTTAAATGATGAATTAAACATAGTAACCTCTAGCTAGTGTAACATTAAATGGTGAGTTAAACATTATAGTTACGCCTACTGCTACATTGAATGATGAATTAAACATAGTAACCTCTAGCTAGTGTAACATTACATGGTGAGTTAAACATTATAGTTACGCCTACTGTTACATTGAATGATGAATTAAACATAGTAACCTCTAGCTAGTGTAACATTAAATGGTGAGTTAAACATTATAGTTACCCCTACTGTTACATTGAATGATGAATTAAACATAGTAACCTCTAGCTAGTGTAACATTACATGGTGAGTTAAACATGATAGTTACGCCTACTGTTACATTGAATGATGAATTAAACATAGTTAACTCTAGCTAGTGTAACATTACATGGTGAGTTAAACATTATAGTTACCCCTACTGTTACATTGAATGATGAATTAAACATAGTAACCTCTAGCTAGTGTAACATTAAATGGTGAGTTAAACATTATAGTTACGCCTACTGCTACATTGAATAATGAATTAAACATAGTAACCTCTAGCTAGTGTAACATTACATGGTGAGTTAAACATTATAGTTACGCCTACTGTTACATTGAATGATGAATTAAACATAGTAACCTCTAGCTAGTGTAACATTAAATGGTGAGTTAAACATTATAGTTACCCCTACTGTTACATTGAATGATGAATTAAACATAGTAACCTCTAGCTAGTGTAACATTAAATGGTGAGTTAAACATTATAGTTACGCCTACTGTTACATTGAATGATGAATTAAACATAGTAACCTCTAGCTACAGTAACATTAAATGGTGAGTTAAACATTATAGTTACCCCTACTGTTACATTGAATGATGAATTAAACATAGTAACCTCTAGCTACAGTAACATTAAATGGTGAGTTAAACATTATAGTTACCCCTAATGTAAGATTTAAATGATGAATTAAACATAGTAACCTCTAGCTAGTGTAACATTGAATGGTGGGTTAAACATTATAGTTACCCCTACTGTTACATTGAATTATGAATTAAACATAGTAACCTCTAGCTAGTGTAACATTGAATGGTGAGTTAAACATTACAGTTACCCCTACTGTTACATTGAATGATGAATTAAACATAGTAACCTCTAGCTAGTGTAACATTAAATGGTGAATTAAACATTATAGTTACCCCTACTGTTACATTGAATGATGAATTAAACATAGTAACCTCTAGCTAGTGTATAATTAAATGGTGAGTTAAACATTATAGTTACCCCTTCTGTTACATTGAATGATGAATTAAACATAGTAACCTCTAGCTTGTGTAACATTACTTGGGGAGTTAAACATTATAGTTACCCCTAATGTTACATTGAATGATGAATTAAACATAGTAACCTCTAGCTAGTGTATAATTAAATGGTGAGTTAAACATTATAGTTACCTAGTTACCCCTTCTGTTACATTGAATGGTGAATTAAACATAGTAACCTCTAGCTTGTGTAACATTACTTGGGGAGTTAAACATTATAGTTACCCCTAATGTTACATTGAATGATGAATTAAACATAGTAACCTCTAGCTAGTGTAACATTAAATTGTGAGTTAAACATTATAGTTACCCCTAATGTTACATTGAATGATGAATTAAACATAGGAACCTCTAGCTAGTGTAACATTGAATGGTGAGTTAAAACTTATAGCTACCCCTACTGTTACATTGAATGATGAATTAAACATAGTAACCTCTAGCTTGTGTAACATTAAATGGTGAATTAAACATTATAGTTACCCATAATGTAACATTGAATGATGAATTAAACAAAGTAACCTCTAGCTAGTGTAACATTAAATGGTGAGTTAAACATTATAGTTACCCCTAATGTAAGATTTAAATGGTGAATTAAACATAGTAATCTCTAGCTAGTGTAACATTAAATGGTGAATTAAACATAGTAACCTCTAGCTAGTGTAACATTAAATGGTGAGTTAAACATTATAGTTACCCCTACTGTTACATTGAATGATGAATTAAACATAGTAACCTCTAGCTAGTGTAACATTGAATGATGAATTAAACATAGTAACCTCTAGCTAGTGTAACATTGAATGATGAATTAAACATAGTTACCTCTAGCTAGTGTAACATTAAATGGTGAGTTAAACATTATAGTTACCCCTACTGTTACATTGAATGGTGAATTAAACATAGTAACCTCTAGCATGTGTAACATTAAATGGTGAGTTAAACATTATAGTTACCCCTACTGTTACATTGAAAGATGAATCAAACATAGTAACCTCTAGCTAGTGTAACATTAAATGGTGAGTTAAACATTACAGTTACCCCTACTGTTACATTGAATGATGAATTAAACAAAGTAACCTCTAGCTAGTGTAACATTAAATGGTGAGTTAAACATTATAGTTACCCCTACTGTTACATTGAATGATGAATTAAACATAGTAACCTCTAGCTAGTGTAACATTGAATGGTGAATTAAACATAGTAACCTCTTGCTTGTGTAACATTAAATGGTGTGTTAAACATTATAGTTACCCCTACTGTTACATTGAATGGTGAATTAAACATAGTAACCGCTAGCTAGTGTAACATTAAATGGTGAGTTAAACATTACAGTTACCCCTACTGTTACATTGAATGATGAATTAAACATAGTAACCTCTAGCTAGTGTAACATTAAATGGTGAGTTAAACATTATAGTTATCCCTACTTTTACATTGAATGATGAATTAAACATAATAACCTCTAGCTAGTGTAACATTAAATGGTGAGTTAAACATTACAGTTACCCCTACTGTTACATTGAATGATGAATTGAACATAGTAACCTCTAGCTAGTGTAACATTAAATGGTGAGTTAAACATTACAGTTACCCCTTCTGTTACATTGAATGATGAATTAAACATAGTAACCTCTAGCTAGTGTAACATTACTTGGTGAGTTAAACATTATAGTTACCCTACTGTTACATTAAATGGTGAGTTAAACATTATAGTTACCCCTACTTTTACATTGAATGATGAATTAAACATAATAACCTCTAGCTAGTGTAACATTAAATGGTGAGTTAAACATTACAGTTACCCCTACTGTTACATTGAATGATGAATTAAACATAGTAACCTCTAGCTAGTGTAACATTAAATGGTGAGTTAAACATTATAGTTACCCCTACTTTTACATTGAATGATGAATTAAACATAGTAACTTCTAGCTAGTGTAACATTACTTGGTGAGTTAAACATTATAGTTACCCCTACTGTTACATTGAATGATGAATTAAACATAGTAACCTCTAGCTAGTGTTACATTAAATGGCAAGTTAAACATTATAGTTACCCCTACTGTTACATTGAATGATGAATTAAACATAGTAACCTCTAGCTAGTGTAACATTAAATGGTGAGTTAAACATTATAGTTACCCCTACTGTTACATTGAATGATGAATTAAACATAGTAACCTCTAGCTAGTGTAACATTAAATGGTGAGTTAAACATTATAGTTACCCCTAATGTAAAATATAAATGGTACGATAAACAGTATAATTACCCCTAGAGTAACATTTTATGGCCTGTTGAATATCACCCTGTTCAACACAAAGTTCCGCAAGCTTTATCCATTCATCTGCATTAGAACCATCCAAGTATGCAGCTATAAGCCAGTACTGTAAAATAATGATATAAACAAATAGCATCACACACAATCATCAAACCCTCTTTTAAGTAATCAATGAACATTCTTGAATTCAGAAAAAATAGAAACATACAAAAACACTCAAACAAAAGCTAAGCTAACTTCTTCAAAGAAGACATTGCAAATATATGACCTTTGCTGAATGTTATTATAAATTATACATGCATGTTTATTGGACAAAATAAAATTACAATTCAATATTATTTATTTACTGTAAGTTAAGGATTAAGCCCGTATTCAAGTAAATTTTTTTTGTCATATGCAATACAAACAGACATGCATAATTTAAAATCTAACACTAGTATTCTGTAATATATAACCGTAACCCTATGGTTTCACAAAAATGTATCAAGGAATTAATCCTCTGATGGTAAGCTTAATGTCAGGAAAGGTTTCAGTTTAATACACTAGTAAAGGTAATATAACTTAGTCCCTGAACGTCAAAATATTTTTTTTCCCTGAACTTACGAAAGTTAAGGAATACACATTTATCTAAAATTTTAGCAGAAAAAACAATTCAATACTAGCTAATTTAAGGCGTATTCTCTATTTTATACAAATCCAGTGGCAAGGCTACATGATCTAGATAAAGCTTGCATATATGTCAAGCTATAGACAACTGGCCTGCGATACTCAGAATACACTCTGAAAGCAAACATCCACATTCTTGCACTGAAGTGTTTACATCCAACTAGCCGGTATAACATACGGTCGGCCATGTAGGACTTACACAGAAAGAACATGGAATAGGGGTAACTAATTACCATACAGTGGATGTGTCATCCAGTTAGTGATACTGCAGGGGTTTTCGTCATTATCTACATTTATAGAGCAATTTCGGTTACTCTATTTTTATGAATATTTGATTAGAGCATAGCTGAATACCATACGCCAAATCCACATTTTACATATATTTCTATTGCATGACGTCCAGGAACTTTAATGCATAAATCAAACAATATCAAATGGGAGTAACTTCTCACAGGAGATCTTTTGTTCTTCTAACACAGGCTGTTAATGTCAAAACAAGATTGGAAAACCTCTATTAGCCAAAACATCTTAACCTTTTACCAAACGCCAAATTTTCGACTGTTCCAAACTAAAAGAGTTTGCAGACGGCATTTCAAAATGTGATGAAATAAAAAAATAATCTTCTGATAGAGTGGGAAAACATTGTGGGAAAAGGAGAAATTGCTCCTTAAGAGCAATTTCTCTTTTCCCCGCCATGTTTTCCAGAGTCGTCTGCGACAAACTTGTCAAATGTCGTCATTGTTTGGAAATGGGTTAAGCAAAGATTTTGACAAATTCAATAGACTGTATTTGTCAAGATACAACTGTTACATACATGTAAACATTTCTGCATTTCACCCAAATCCTCATAAATTGATCCCAGAGCATGGAAGGGCTTGCTTGCATTGGGAGCTGGAATAAAAAGCAAAGTCTATATTCATTTAGGGATTTGTACATTGTGGAACATTCAACAACCAATAACTGCATACTAAAGACTTTCCTTCTTAACCCTTATAGAGCTGGATCCGATCTCATTTTATACAACCAGCCGCCAAGCCTTTGATCTAACCTGTTTGTAACTCTTAGTATCTTTCCTCATTAAAATTAAGCAAATATTTCAGGTTTTGCAAAGCAGATGACAGAAAAATCATTTTCCCTAAAAATTACATTTAAGTTTTTATAACCTCGAAGTAACTTATGAATCACAGTTTTCAGGTTTCACAAAACAGATCATTTTTCTACTTGTCTGTCAGAAATTATTTTTGAAGATATTGCTACAAAGATTATGACCGCTGGCACAATTTCAAGGACAAACCTTGTCGAATAATCTCCAAACACTGTTCAATGGCCGACTCATGGTTTCCCTGGGCAAATGTCATGAACACATTGCCCATTGCTTTATTGAGGTGTTTCGGAATATCACATCTACGTCTTCGCTTCACTGTCCTCTGAAAAATAAAGGTATAAACATTTATGCCTAAAATGTAGTGATGTTTACAAACTTGACATGACTGTGCTTGTTTGCTGGTCAAGTTACCGTCAACCTTATATTTCTTTATCTTTTCACTTCCTTTTTTAAGGCATATTGCAGACTATGAAGGGGCACATTTAAACACTCCTATCTTATAACATTCTGTGCTTTTGTGTATGAACAATTATCCGTTTTTCCAGTAAATGAAATATACAATAAACAAACAAAAAAGTTAAATATCAATTATTCAGAAGCTAAACTTAAAATTATTGAATCATGGTCAGTAACAAAATTGTCTTTAACCCTTATAGTGCTGGAACTGCCTTCATGCTTATGAAAACAGATTAGATCCAAGCCAGCCGCCAATTAAATTGGCGGCTGGCCTGTGATCAAACCTGTTTGCTACTCTAAGTATCTTTCCTTATCAAAATTAAGCAGATATTTAAAGTTTTGGAAGTTTAGACGACACAAAAATCTATTTTTAGAAAATTACCCAGCATTCTAAGGGTTAAGTAAGGAAGAATTCATATGCCACAAGAGCATACACATAATGTTCTGTAATCCTGTATATGTATATCTAAATTTCTTCTTACCCTCCTACGTTTAACAAGGGAGTCTATCTCTTCTGAAAAGATACATAAGTATATTGATTACTCCCTCTTCCTGAACTTGGTTCATAAGCCAGCAAGCCTAGGAGAAAACTGGAAAAAAAACTAAGAAAACTGAAATAACTACCTATATAAAAAAAGAAAAAAATGAAAATGAGAAAAGAAGATAAATTAGTGCCAATGAAAACAACAAAGCTATTGATGATAGAGAAACATGCCCTTCAGACAAAGATTTTTTCAGAGCTATTGTCCCTTTTCGGAGAAAAGGGGGGTTAAGCTTGGAGAAAAAAATAATGATGGAAATATATTGAATTAACACTACATATCTGCAACAAAAACGAAAAGCAGCAATGTCGATTCGAATCAAAAACATGAGATATAATTCAAACATTGCCAAAAAAGAAGGTCCAGAACCGTCCTTAGGTGGGAATTAGCGATAACATGACATCATGATTAAAGTTGGGCTTGTCTACTAGGTACCATAATCCTGATAATAAACTAATCAACTGTTCAGAAGTTCCAAACGTTATGAACCTAAAATACTAAAATAATTCATTCCCACAAGAAGTATGCAGACTCGACAATAGGGAAGTATTCATTTCGATAGAATTTTTGCACCCAAAAATAATATGCAAACAAACTGGTGATTCAGATTGAGAACTACATATAGGGCATCTTATTGTGAAAAAATAACTGTAAAATTAAACAAGTAATTTTATGCAATTGTTTTAATACCTTGACAAAGATGGATAAGACTTTTCAATATTCCATAATAGGGGCCTGTTTAGCTGAACAGGTTTACATGTAAGGAAACTTGACAAGTGGGCATCGGCATCCAGTCTCAACTGAGAAAACTAGGTTTGAATTAGCATTAAAACTCACTGCCTCACACACTATTGAACTTATGAGAGAATAAAGACAAATACTGGCCATACTTTGATCCTCATCTGCTGAAACTTCTTTATCATCCTGAGGAGTTGCCGAAGTCTTTTCTTCCTGTTCACCTTCGTCATCTTGTTCCATCAACTCGCTAAACTCGAGAAATGTTATTTTACCTACAAAGAAAAAACAAAATAAATGTGTGTGTGTTTCCTAATTTCTTTAATGTATTTATTTCAAAGACCTTTTCCAGTGATAATTTTACCTCTGCGTCCCGCGTCATATACACATAAAAATTGCTGGGGACACATCATTTCAAAAGATATGTGTCCAGCCGGAAGCATTCTCATCAGCACAAGTAATGTTTACAATGTAGTAAACATCATAAAGCATGCTGTCTCATGCTTTCTTTCTATCAAATCTGCATTGTTTTGAGTCATTTAAGCTGAGATTATCATTAATAAAAAGTGTTATACTATTTGACATGATCTTATAACTTGGATCATTGGTACACAAACGCATAGTTTTACCCTTGGACACATAGTTTCAAAAGATGCATGTCTAAAAGAAAACAATAACTTTTATTTCTAAAATTTTTCTGAATCCATAAATGCAGAGTGATATACTTTCAAGCGCACTTATTCATGGTTTTACCTGACCCTAACTAATGTAGTAAATGACCCCTAATTTCAGGATATGACCCCCTAAAGATCATTGTTTTCAATTCACAGTTCCATTTATTTAAGGGGTCAGAAGTCCCAAAAATTAGCATAAATCAAGGGGGCATGGGAAAACCCTGCTTATCATAAATATTTAAAAGCATTTTTTTTTTCTTAGTTGTTGTTCATTTGTTTTCAAGATACTTCACAAAGATTACAATGTTCCCTGGACCCAAACCTGCTATTTTTGGCCTTGGTACTGATATAAGAATAAATTATTTGTTCAGCTTTCTCAATTATTCAACAACATTAAGCTTTTACCAAACGTCAAGTTTTCGACTATACTAAATTGAAAGAGATTGCTCACGACATTTCAAAATGTGATGAAATTTGAAAAAAATCTTCTGATATGGTATAAACCATTGTGGGAAAAGGAAAAATTGCTTGTTACAAGCAATTTCTCCTGTTGCCACAATGTTTTTGAGAGTGGTCTGCAACAAATAGGTCAAATGTTGTTATTGTTTGGTAATGGGTTAAGCTATGCGTAGAAAATTGGTTGATTAGGAAATATGCAAGACTTTATTTCTTTGAATTAGGAAGAGGTCCAGCCAGTATAATTTTGGGAAATTCTATTGCTGAAATTGCTATATTTTGAATCCAAAAAGCTTGTGCGGCTTTGAAGTTATGGAAAATTCAGCAATTTCAGCAATAGAACTTCCAAAAAATTTCTGAATGTCAAGGAGCCTTTCATTGGCCCCTATCATATTACAGGGAAACGCCCTGATGTGATATGGAAAGGAATTTCAATTGGACTTTATGAAAACCCAGGAATGTCAAACAAACACATATACCCAGGAATGTCAAATGAACAAATATCAAAACCCACCAGAGAGGTATTGAAGCGTCACTTCCATATTAGGCATCTTTGCCAGTAGTTTGGATGTATCATCAGCAATCTGAGAGTTTGTTGAAGTTTGATCGTCGGGTGGAAGCAAGCCACTGGTATCTTCCTCTCCTGCCACTGGTTGCATCATAAGAGCGTCATCAATATATATGTTCATTATGTCCTCATCGTCTGACCCCATCAATACCTCTTCTTCACTATCGCCATCATCATCAGACATCTGGATCAAGCCTCGTACCTGTATAAAAAAAATTGTGTGAGATTAATATAACAAAACTTGCACAAGTCCATTGTCAGTTCTAAGGTTAATTGAACTGTCACATTGAAGAAACTTAAACATTATATAATAACAAAAATGCATTCACTTATAAAGTATTGTTTCATGGTCCATTTATGTATTTCATTGGTTAGCTATTATTTAAAATTGTATGTTCTTTATGTCATGCATGGCTCAGTGGTTAAGGTGGTTGATTTAGAATCAGGGTCCTGGGTTTGAGCCCAACCTAGTCAAAACAATTCAACATGAAGATTGCTTTCTATTTTCTGATGGGGCAATCTAACGTCGAAATTTCTAACAATCCAAATGTAATACTTTTTTAATTCTAATTTTCTGATTTAAAGCACAAAATTTTAATGGCCATTCTAAGTCAATTGATATGACAAGATATGTTAAATAAACTTTTATACCACCAAACATGGCATCAATTACCGTTAAACAATAAAAAACCATGCGCATAAAAAAATTATCTGGAGCGAAAAATCATCAACTAACGTTAATTAAACTGTTCTTACAAAGTTATTATGCGGAATACAGACATGCTAAGTGTATGTATTGATTAAAAAAGGATTAACTGAAAACTGTGAGTAAAATTATTTTACTCACAGTTGTCAATTAATCCTTTTTTAATCAATTTAATCATAATAATATGAAATAATTTGATAATTTTTAATAACAATGGCAATATGGTTCTTCAAACAGTGTGATAAATTTTTGACGCAAGCGGCCACCATTAAATGAATGGTTTCGAAAGTTTGATGTGACGGGAGATATTACCCGATACAAAAATTTCTCAATATTTTTCAATCGCGTCAAATTAGTTTGACTAAGCCCAACCTTACCAACACCTCTGGTTTCATGTGACTGAGTGGACTTTGGCAAGATACTTCAGAGCTCTAGCCTTGATCAAGGAAAGCCTTGGGAGTCACGGGCATAGGACTTTATTCTGTACCAAACAGTAAACTGTATAAATAATGTGGATTTTTTTCAATCTTTAAAATGCTTGTCAAGTTTAAGGAATGACCAAATTAACAATGTACTTCAACGCATACATTCATTTTATCGGGCATTTTATTTCATGTTGCCACATTAGTTTCCTTAAATTCCAACAAATGAAATGGAATAAATGTTGAAATTGAAAAGCAACATTTTGGTCAAGTACGGAAGTTTCTGGTTACGAAAGCGTATCATCATGTGTTTTCGCGAGTGTTTACCTTCTTATTCATTTGATTCCATGTACGCAGCGTGTCAGGATCAACATCCTCCTCCATCATGTCAAACGGGTTAGAGACATTTTGCTTCGACGTTGGTGCAGACGTAGACGCGATAGCTTGATCCTGTTCCTCATTATTTTCTGAAGCTCTCCGCGATTCTGTAGAATCGGCCATCTTGGTTGTTTACGTTTTCCTCCGAAGCAAGAGAGCGATGTAGACCGGTTGGTGGATGTATGGGACTGAGAGTGAAAGTTGACGACTATATTTTATTCTAGGACTGAAACTATGGTAAATTTGCATTGAAACTCTCGTTAAATCTACGACCTCCGCAGTACTAGGCTTTATTTTGTTTATTGAATGTTTTTGTTCCATAAACTTGAACAGTTTTTTAAAAGGACCAGACCACCAGACCAACCTCTCGGACATCCCAAACTCTAAATTTGTATTTGAATGCAAAACATTGTAATGAAATGATGGAACCTTTTTATTTCCGGTCATTATTCTTTATGAAATGTCTTTAAAAGCATATGGTTCAAGTGGTAATCGTTCATGTAACAACTATGAAAAGCATGCAGTCTAATCATCTTCTTTATCTCCACACTACATAAGACAGACAATTTTTAGCATGGAATCAACTCCCGAATGATGAAGTGACCAAACGGTTTCAAGAATGCAATCGAAAAATGCTTTTAAGTTTAAAAAATATGTAGTATTCAAATTTGAATAAATGATATGAACAGTGTTCAAACTCTTCCAGATATGTCCAGGGCTAAAGACCTAAACGGGCTAATGTTTAATAAGGTCTTTAACAGGGCTTACTCTCGATCGTTTTTTGTACAACTTTCCCTGGAAAACCTACCTGCACTAGACTAGACAATGTGTCTTGCCAAAAGACATGCCACAGTGAAATGATTTATCACCATTGCAAATTGAATCGGCTTGGACAGTCTCTAGGCTCTGACACTCTCTAGGCTCTGACACTAAATACACCACCGCAGATCCCTCCAGTTCAAATTATATTTTATTATTAAAGTTATACTTGATCTATATATATGTTTCATTATCAAAAGAGTGGAAAAGCTGTGGAGAGCCTGTGGTCAGATAGTGATGATGACTGTATGATCCTGGACCATCCGCCCGTCAGTTGCTCTGCTGTCAAGAAAGATATTCCTGTCGTCAAAGTGAACAGCGCAAAGGTAATTTGAAAATTGGTCTCACTCCTAGATGAGTGGAGCTATAAGGAAGGCAAACAGACAAGCAAAAAGCTTTCAAAAGAAAACCTTTTCTTTTATGATAGTGGGTTGATACCTTTGTGACAAAAGGGTAAAAAGTGTATGAGGAGCAATTTTACTTTTGTCAAATTGGTTTCTAAAGACTTCTTCTGCTAATGCCTTAAAAGGAATGATAGAGTTGGTGATTGCATAAAATCTAGATGAAAGTTTGCCTACTGGCTGACTTACTCAATTCCGATCCTTCTATTCCAATGGTCCAGGGGAAGAGACAAATGGTGGGGTTTAAATCCTTAGAGAAGCAAGATTCTCCTTGCTATCCTTCTTTGATCCCCATTTGGTGCAAGAACTGGTTTTATACCAATATACATACACAACACATTTAGGATGGGGTGTATTTGAAGTTTATTTCGGTTTTCCTTCAGTCAATCACTTATGACGTTTTCTTTTACATTTTCCAATACATTTTTATGAGTCTTGGTATATTGTATATTGTGTTATTGCCATGAAGTGACAATATGCAGACTTAAGAGTTATATACCAAGTTATATAGTTTACAATGGTAAAGGTAGTGTCACAAGACATATACCATGTTATGACATAAGACGATGATTATAGATTGTATTAACTTTAAAGAATTGATATTTGTATGAAATAGATTTTTTAGTTTTCTGAGTAAAGACTTGTTTCTTGAACCAATTGTGTGTCATTCATACTTCTCACTAGATTAAACTATACTAATTTTCTCTTCTTCTCTTCAATACAGAAAAATGTGCAATGGGTTGCCTCTTCTTTTGGCGACTTTGGAGCTTTTGGGGACAGCTTTCCATCAAAGCCAGAAGTAAAGCGATCCCAAACTGTTCAACCTTCGGTGAAATCTGGTTTGCTATCACAGAGGTCCCTCCCTTTGAAAAGGAAAATAACAGAAGAAATGAGCGTGCCATTCTCAAGCCAGAAGCCTGTGTCACGCCGACCTAATAAGGCACCAGAGAGAAGTCTATGGTCAGATAAACATTCTCCTAAAACACAGGTAAGTGATTAGTAAATGATATTTAACCCCTTACTCCAATCATCCTTTTTATAACACAGATGTTAATGAGAACAAGTTATTTCCATTTTAAGGGTTAATTTACTGATTGGAATTTGAAAGACATAGCATTTGGAAATGAGGAGGTTTGAAACAACAATTTCTTTGTAATAAAGGATAGTAAGCGATGAGAAAAGAATAAAAAATACTTATTTAAAGTATTTTCCATTTGGCAAAGAAAATCATGGTTTTCTAACCTTTTGAAGAATATTGATATACTTTATTTAAAGAGGATTTAAATCATGGAAGAACTTTTGAAAGACTTTAGAACACATCAAATAAAACACAAATGTCTTGTGATAAGTATCTTCACTTCTATATAATTTAACTTTCGGGTTCAGACGTGATGAAACACTTCTTAAATTTCTAACTTGACAACCGTTTTATTAGTGATATCTGTTTCAAGTTGTCCCCAGTTTTATTTCTAACACCATTGTGACAAGCAAATAAGATTTATACATTACAATACTTCTTCCTATTAATGTACAGGACTCATTTTTTAGTACTATCGTATATGTTCCCTAGTTTCCTACCAGTACTATGCTACGAAATGTGTCTTGCCCAAGGACATTCCATGGTGAAATATTTAGCTTCCTTCGGGGATCAAACCCAGGGTGAGCAGTCTCTGGTCCCCGACGCTAACTACTATACCACAGTAGAACCCTGATTGTTGGACTATGTGCGACTATGTTTTTTTGCTGTTTCCCAACTGCAGTTTATTTCTAACATCATTATGACAAGCATATTAAATTCATAAGTATGACAACCTTAGACGGTTGTTGAACTATGTGCAATCCCTTACAAAAACAAAAATAAGTCTATTAACCCTTATAGTGCTGGAACTGGCTTCTTGCTTATGCAAACATATTAGTTCCGGGCCAGGTGCAAAGTAAATGTAACCTGTTTGCTACTTTTAGTATCTTTCCATAACAAAAGTAAGCAGATATTTAAGATATTAGAAAACAGATAACACAAAAATCTATTTTAAGAAAAATACCCAACATTCTAAGGGTTAATCTATGATATAATTAATTACATCTAGAATGATCTAGCTGTCCACAAGAAGAAAATCAGTGATGTAGAGCAATGGATTAATCTACACTTGAACAAAAAAGGGGTAGGTAGAGTTTTTGATTCAAGGACTTTTTACTTTATGAATAGACACAAATATTGAAAATGTTTTCAAGCCAGCCAACATGTGGAAATTCTCTCTTAATATTTGCCTTTTAACCAAAAAAAGAGACCAAACTTGGGTAGGTAAAATTGTTGCTTCAAGAACCTTTTACTACATGAGGTAGAACAAATATTGTAAATGTTGTGAAGACAATATGAGAAAATTCTCCATTTATATTTGTTGTTTAACCAAAAAAGGGGTAGGTAAAGTTGTTGCTTCAAAGATTCTTTATCTCATGAAGTAAAACATTGTACTGAAATGTCCAACATGAGGAAATTCTCCTTTTAAAATTGTCATTGATTTTAAAGGTTAAGCAGCTAAAGGATAAGTGCACCATTATTCAGATATGCTAGATGTTTGGACATTAAAACTAGAAAAATTGAGCATTCCAATATATTCAAAAATAAGTTACTGAATATTCAAAATGTTTACAAAAATGTTATTTAAAAGAAATAAATACGAACACAGATAAAAATTTATCTATATATTCATTTGCAAGATTATCTCCCATTTTCACAGTTACCTCCCATTTTGCTGTTGACTGGTTCCTCTGGTACTGGAAAGACAGCCACAGTAAAGGTGTTGGCCAGAGAACTGGGCTGTGAGCTCCGTGAATGGGCAAATCCAGTGATAGAAGCATATGATGCGGGATTTCGGGAGGACTGGAAATCTAGTATGTAGTTACATGATTGTTGTGATGTTGGTCACATGTCTTTGGATTTTTTTTGGATAAGTGAATTTCAATTTTTTTCCAGAAGTTTATCTATGTCATCCAAGGTTGATAAGTGTTGACTTTTACTTTTGATTGCTACAGTGGTCCCTTCTTTGACAACTGGTCAGAGCACAATACTTGGAATCACATGCCCCCTCTTAGAATGGGTTTAAATCCTGGTGATGAGATTTTTTTATTGTCTCTTGGTTGACTTACAGAATGCCCATGGTTCTACGCAGCTTAACCAGGCTTTATCTGCAGTCAAGTTTGGGATATTCCTCAATTGCAGACATTGCAACATAACTGAAGTAATGTAGGTGGGATGTAAAATCCTAATGAATAATAATGATATCACATATCAATTAACCAATATCATACTAATTGTGTACATAATACAGAACCTGCTAACCCTTTCCCAAACAAATTTTCGACTGTCCCAAATTGAAAGAGGTTACAGACGACATTTCAAAATGTGATGAAATTGGACAATCATCTTCTGATATGGCATAAAACATTGTTGGAAAAGGAAAAATTGCTCAATAAGGCAATTTCTCCTTTTCCCACAATGTTTTCTAAAGTCGTCTGCAACAAAGTGGCCAAATGCCGTTATTGTTTGGGAAAGGGTTAAGCCAAGTGGTTGAGTCGGTGTTCTTGTAACTCAGACTCCCAAGTTGGAGTCCCTCAAGCATCACTAGTTTAATGGGACTTTCCTTTAGTAAGACACTTCAGAGCATTGGTCTACCACTAGAGAATCCCAAGATTGCTGTAATAAAGCTGAGAAAATACTGACACTGCATTTAACCCTATATCAAATGAAAAGAGACATTAAATCTTGATAGCATGCTCAAAGCATTTGTTAGTTATGTCATGATCAATTGTTGATGGTGATTCTCAGATAGAAAAATTCCTCTTACCATGCATATTTTGTAATGTTTTGATACTCTTTTATTGATGGTACACTTGAGTTCTGCTTTAATCTGTTCAGTGGGCACCAGTGGTACAGTGGAAGAGAGCAGGCCTCTTGCACCGAGGGTCCCGGGTTCGATTCCCTGTTAAGCGAGTTGAAAATTGCCCAAGAATTGGCATGAGCACTGGTAGTATCCAGGAAGCAGTCATCGAGGGTGAATGGATTAAGCTTTAAGATTCCATCACAATCAATGTAAAATATATAAGTTTAAACTAACCTGTTCCCTGTTAATACAGGTTGCTGTATAACGCTGGTCAGCCATGACCCCTAATTTCTTTTTCAAAATCATAGATATATTGTTGATATTACTGATACATTTTCTGTCTCTGGAGGGCAGCATTAAAACGGGACTCCAGTGTATTTCATTATGCTTATAGTTCTATTCTGTTTGTAGGATCCAGACTTGAAATGGGTGTGTCCACTTCACAGCCTGCGATGTTCAGAGATTTTTTACTAAGGGCCAATAAATACAACACATTTGATATATTTGGTGGTAAAGTGAACCAGAGAAAAATCATCTCTGTTGAAGTAAGTGGATTAATGTTCGTTTGAATTAATTCAAAATTGCATGCAAGGCTTTCCTTGACCCCCAACTTATATAGGGAATGACCTCCTATTCCTGGAAAGGACCCCTAAAGATCATTATTACTTTTTTCCATTGATAATTAAATATATAAGGGGTCAAAATTTCCTGAAATAAGCCAAGTCAAACAAGTCAAATAAGTCAAGGTGTCAAGGAAAAACCCTGGGATGTAATACAATTCATGGTTTTATTTGTTAAAGCAAATAACTTGACTAAATTTTTTCTTTACCATATACATATACTTTGCAAAAGTTATGATATTAGATTGGAGCTTTATGCTGAATTTGATAGTTTATAGTCATATTAGAGCAGTATCTGTTGCAAATATTCTCTCGAATCAGTTGAATGCTCTTCTTCAATAATACAAATGTTCAATGATGAGCAATAACTAGAACTGTGTCATCACTCCAAAAACCCTAGGAAGGAATGTATGACCCTTGTACTCCTTAATTGAAAGCTTTAAGAGCACATTTTATCTAGAAAAAATTAAGATAATACAATTTTGTCATTACTAACTTTTCAATTAACTTCAGTTCTTGTCAATTTGAAAGAATGAAGTTTATCTTTCATGGGAATACAAATGTAGGTCAGTTTCTTTGTTTTTATGTGTATACATACATACTTAATATTCATAATAAATTATCTGTAAAATAGGGACACAAACAACCATGATGATAGGATTCGTTGAAGATGGCACGAAAGATTGCGAGAAATAATACTTCTACCGTGCATGAATACACAAACTTTGCAAGGAACCCATATCACACCAGAATGTGATAATTTTCTATGGTGCAATTTATTTAGTGAAATATTTCAAGAATTTCAAACTGAGAAATTCCAATCTTTCACTGATACGAAAGTGATAATAGATTATTTTCGTCATTTCAGGATTTCCCAAACTCTTTCTACAGAGATGCATCAACATTTCATGACATTTTAAGGTGAGAAGTCATGTTGGTAGGCATGAACATTTTAACCCTCAATATGGCAATTTGAAAATATATCAATTAATTTAAAAAAAAATCCAAATAGCTTGTATTGACATGACTTTGGCAACCTGCGAAAAAATGGATGTTATAAACAACTTAAATCAAACAAAGTTGTCGTGTATCAACCATTTACAAATAACTTTTAACCAAAGCAACAATTCGTTATCACCTCATTAAAGATGGGATTTTTTTTCTTGTTCATTATGAAATCAAAGAGGTTGATGATGGTGAAGTAGTGATAATTACCTTTTCTTTATAATATTGTGTAGAAACCAATGTGACAAAAGTTGAAACCGCTCACACCTTGATTCGAAACAAATAAACATGATTTGGGGCCTCTTTGGCCTTGTGGTTAGTGTCCCGAAATTGAAACCCATGGCTCCTATATGCATGAGTTTAAATCTTGGTGACGGCATTTGGGTTTTCATGAGAGGCGGTCTCCTGACTGAATTACTGAATGCCAATGATTCTTCCCAGCATGACCAGCCCTTATGGACAATCAAATTTAGGGTCTTTCTCCATCATTCTGAGTTGTGTATTGCAAAATAAATGAAACAATGTTGACGTGATGTAAAGCCCATATACATGTACATATAAATCAATAAATAATAGACATGATCAAATGGGCTAAATGGTCAATCTTATTTCAGGAAGTATGGACAAGTTGGTGGTAGTCCGCTGATATTTATTGTAAGTGACAGTTCACATGGAGATTCCAATGAGAGATTACTATTTCCTAAAAACCTCCAAGAGGAGCTTCATATTGACAATATCAGGTAAGTTCTTTAACAGGCTACTATTTATAATCATTCTAACACAAAGGGCAGCTTAACTAGTTTATCTTTAGAAATTCAGTGGAATCTTTTTTAAAAAAATAAACGAAAAAATGCGAATAAAAGTAAGAGAAAAAAGAATGTAAGATAAAGTAGAAGAAAACATAAAGATTATAATCTTGAGAAACAACAAAATTAATGAAAGCTGGGAAAAGCAAAAAACTTAAAAGTCATAAAGAATCTTGAAAATCTTGGAAAATGTATAAGTCAGACTGTACATTTTCTCTTTTCAGTTTTAATCCAGTAGCAATGACCAGTATGTCCAAGATCCTGACTAAGATAGCCTCAGAGGAGTCCCTAAAGGGGAGCCACAAGTTTACCGTACCATCCAAAAATGTGATAGAGTCCATAGCTATGTCCAGCTCAGGGGATATTAGAGGGGCTATCAACGCTTTACAATTTGCCTGTTTGAAAGGTAAGAAAATTTTAAGTTTAAACTTAGTTATTTTTCATTGATTGTGAATGAAGCTTAAAGCTTATTAAGTTCACTCTCAAAGAGTGCTTCAGGGATACTAAACTTGTACCCAGTTGGATTTGTGGGCTAGTCCTGGCAATGTTCATCTGGCTGCTTACAGGGATTGAAACTGGGATCATCGGTACAATAGGCCAACGCTCTACCACTGCACCACTAAGTCGCCAACTAAGGAATTTTTAGTATCAAAATAAAATCTCGATGTTTCTCTGCCCATCTTCAACTTGTGTTGTGATTAAATGTGATAATATAGCACATAATCATAAAATGGAATATGATGAATTGATTATTTGACTTTTTTCGATGATGAACGAATTTTGTCACTTTTATGGGTGTTATTGGTCATAGAATTTAGTATATCATCAAATTCCTCTTAGAAAATTTCTTTTCAACAGACACAGGTGACATCGACTTTGCGTCCATGAAGAAGGCCGTAAAATCTAAAGGCGGAAAGAAGACTAGAGACAAATCCAGCAAGAAAGGGGCAATAAAGAAGACTAAAAGTTTCGAAACTGATGCAGAACTGGCATCCATTGGAGGCAAAGACACCTCTCTGTTCTTGTTCAGAGCCCTCGGCAAGATTCTGTATTGTAAAAGTAAGGTTTAACCCTTTCCCAAACAACAATTTTTCGATTGTCTCAAATTGAAAGAGTTTGCAGACGACATTTCAAAATGTGATGAAATTGGAAAATGATCTGCTGATATGCCAGAAAACATTGTGGGAAAAGGAAAAATTGCTTGTCACGACCACAATGATTTTTAAAGTCGCCTGCAACGAAGAGGTCAAATGTCGTTATTTTTTGGGGAAAGGGTTTATCAACTTTCCAATTTTGGTGAATTTTTTGATCCTCCCAATAATTATTATTTCTATGTGAAAAGTAGGGCCTCTGTGGCCTAGTGGTTAGAGTACAGGACTAGAAATCCCATGACCCCTCTCTGCATGGGTTCAAGTCCAGGTGACCACAATAAGATTTTCATGATTGGCAGTCTCCAGACTTTGGAAAGTGATAAAGTGCTTTGTTTTGCCAGCCTATAATGTAGGTAAAAAACACAAAAGATATAGTATTCATATTTCAGCATACATTAAGGAACAATAAACATGTGTTGTTTTTTATTTTTAAGGAGATGAGCCGAGTGAAGATGGCACAGTTGCTTTGCCTTCACACCTTTCCCAGTATTACAGAGATCCTTTACTCGTCAACCCAGAGGTAAAACTTTAAACATTTTCCATTATATTTATGTTCTTTAACACATTACCACCTAGCGCCACTAGAGGAAAGATCAAGAGCTCAGATAAAAAAATTTATACTTCTGCAAATCCTAAATGTAAGAGAGAAACACTTGAAAGTATAGATGTTTTTTTTAAAAGGACTCTCTCACAGATTTGGAAATGAACTTTTAAGAATGATTTGTCTTTAACAGATAAAATGACAATATAATGTCTTAAGCAATATAAGACTAGGTTATTGACAGCTTTCTAACCCTGTTTATAACCGTACAGAAAAAAAGATGGATCATTTGTATTACAGACATTGCAAACCATTCAAACAGGTTTTTACAACAAGCTAAACCTAGAACAAGAGGTGCTCTTTTTGGCTACCTTTATCACTTGTGTCTTAGAAATGTTTAACCACTCTTGTCAGGTGACGTTAGCTAGGTGTGCGAGAAGGAATCATGCATATATTTATTAACTGAGGTTCCAATAGAAGCACTAAGAGGGTGAAGGTTCATACATGTATAACATTATTTGTCAAAATCACAGGGTTTCTGCAACTTGAAGTAAAGAAATTTAAAACCAACTTTGGATGAGTGAAATGATTGTTAATATCAATTTTTTAATATTGATTACTCTTAGACCACACATCTCTGAGTTAGTCCCTTTAAAGTTCCCGGACGTCATACAATAGAAATGTACTGTATAGGTAAAATTTGGATTTGGCGTATGGTATTCAGATATGCTCCAAACACATAATCATAAAAATAAAGTAACCAAAATCGCTCTATAAATGTAGATAATGATGGAAACCCCACACAGTATCACTGAATGGATGTAACATCCACTGTATGGTAATTAGTAATCCTTATACCCTGTGTTCTATCTGTGCAAGTTCTACATGGCCAACCGTTTGTTATTCCAGCTAGTTTGATGTAAACACTTCAGTGCAAGAACATGGATGTTTGCTTTCAGAGTGTATTCTGAGTATCACAGGCTATGTGTCTAAAGCTTGGTATATATGCGAGCTTTATCTAGGTTATTTAGCCTTGCCACCAGATTTGTATAAAATAAAAATTACGCCCAAAGTTAGCTAGTATTTAATTGATTTCTCTGCTGACATATTAAATAAATGTGTATTCCTTTACTTTCATAAGTTCTGAAGAAGAAAAAATATTTTGACGTCCGGGGACTTTAACATGCTGCAGTTGGGTTGAAATCTGTATATAGGAAGGAGAGGTATTTAACCCATTACCAAATTATAACAACCTTTAACCCGTTGTTGCAGACAACTCTGGAAAACATTGTGGGAAAAGGAGAAATTGCTCGTAACGACGAGCAATTTCTCCTTTTCCCACAATGTTTTTTGTCCTATCTGAAGATTATTTTCAATTTTATCAAATTTTGAAATGTCATCTGCAAGCTCTTTCAATTTTAGGACAGTCGAATTTGGTGTTTGATAAAGGGTTGAGAGGTTGGATATTTCTGTAATATTCCAGGATGTGATAGAGAGATCCCTTCTGTCCGGGGACTTTTTCGGTGCCTACCTACATCAGAACTACCTTGAGTTTTACACCTCCATTGATGACGTGGTCTCAGCCAGCGAATACCTCAGTGATGCAGACTATCTTACTTTAGACTGGGCGGTATGTATGTTTAACAATTTACTTTATAGGATGTCTCTTTTTGTTAACTCTATTCAAAATTGAAATTTATCTATTTAACCTTAGATCAAGCTAAAGGCAAAGACAGGTGGTAGATGTTGAATAAGAATACATAAGTAAATTGGTCATGTTTATATGAAACACATTATAGGAGGTCCTTGCTTTAATAGTAAAGCAACATCTGGTGGTAATTTCGAAAATGAATACATTAGTGACTGGGTCATGGTGGTGTGTATATTTAACAGTTTTATTCATAGAGGGTCTTTTTTAAAAATTAGTCCAAATTAAAAGCAACATCAGGTGCAGGAGGGGAATCACATGACCAATGTTTACTATCTTAGTTCTGTACAAGATGGCTGTGCCCAGGTATTTTTTCTTTTTTCACCTACTTTTGCCATTGACATTGTGTTTCCAGCATAAATTGACCACCAACCTTCCGGCTCTGGTGTTACATGATAACCCATGCTTTACAAATGGTGTTACGCCTAACACTCAGCAGAGAAATCTTTAATGATGGGCGCGCATGTCCTAAAGAGTCGGTTAAACAGAATGGAGAGTGTTGAATTTAAGTTGCAAGAATAAATAGATATGAATTTAACATGAATGTATATGAAATTTAAGTTTTATATATTATTTTGTTCCATTGTCCTATTTCCCAGTCCAGAGCAGCATTACAACAATATGCAGCGTCCGTTGCAGCGAGAGGAATTATGTTTTCGAATTCTCCCAGGGGGCGCCACAATGCAGGGGGGAGTGGTCTCGGGTGGAAACCTTTACATAAACCACAATGGTATACTGCATCTAAAACGGTAAATAGATCTAGCTAGGCTTTCATACATGTTACATGTTAACGGTTCCGTGATTCACTAAATCTTTAGCATTGCTGTACATGTTATATATGGTGACAGTATGCCACCAAGTGTTTGCCATAAAGCTGTCTTGGATTGAAACTTTTACATAAACCACAGTGGTATACTGCATCCAAAAAGGTAAATAGATAGTCTTTAGTACTCCCTACATGTTACATATTGTGACCAAATGTCCCTCAGAGTGGTGGTAGACGGAAACCTATTAATAAACTTGTCAGAGTTGTCTTGGTTGGAAACCTTCACATAAAGTACTTAGTCTTTGGTACAACACTACATGTTACATATTATGATCGTATTTTCCTCAGAGGGGCCTCCGTGGCCTAGTGGTTAGAGTACAGAACTTGAAATCACATGGCCCCTCTCCGCGTGGGTTCAAATCCTGAGAGGGATATGGATTTTCATGAGAGGCAGTCTCCCGACTGACTTACGGAATGCCGATGGTTCTTCCCGCCTTGACCTGCCCTTGTAGGCAGTTGAGTATGGGGTCTTCCTCCATCATTAAGAGTCGGGCATCGCTACATAACTGAAATAATGTTGATGTGATGTAAAACCCATATGAAAAAAAAAAAATTCCCTCAGAGTTGTCCACAAACCTAGTCAGAGTTGTCCTGATTGGAAACCTTCACATAAATTACTTGAGTATACTGCATTCTTGCTAGTAAGTCGTTAGTATAACCCTATATGTTACATATTGTGACCATATATCTAAAAAGGGTCAAGAAAGGGTTGTTCTGTGTGAAATCCAGGGTACATTAAATGTTGATAAGGTATACAGGTAACTGAGGAATTTTCAGTTTGTCGCTCATTTTTGAATTTGGATAGAATATAGGACTTAAGACTGCGATTGTTGGCAGCATATTGAAACAAAGTAGAATGACAAATTCATAACAAAGTTTTAATGTTAAAGTAGAGAAAGCTTTCATCACTTTGACCATTGATTTCTACTACAGTCTGTTAATGTATATGCAAAACATTGCAGAGATAAAGACAACAGCTTTGTACATATGAACAACGTTGGGAATGGAAACAAATCTTTACTCACATAAAGGTGCTTGTTCATAGATGTTAGGAAATTTGGAAGAAGAAAAATAATTTCTTTAAGACTGCACAGTAGCTGAACTGTTATTTGATACGCACTGAAGAATAGTCATTGAAAGCAAAATTATATTGTTTTTGATTCTTTAAGGTGTGTATACAGTGAATTAATGTGTATCTTCATCAGAAAGCATGACATTGCTGTTGAGGTCTACTGTATATGAACTGATCAATTGATGCTTCCTGATCTAATTTTGCTTTCAAACGCAACTTTAAATTGTATATCAAACAACAATACACTTGACATTTTTTTTTGACCCTTCAATTTTCCTATTCTGTGAATAAGCACCATTAAGTGCATAAAAGAACCAAGTGTGAGTACTTTGAAGACAAAGTTGAATAAATATATCAATGATAAGCTTGTACACATCTGCCAACCTAAATATTATGGATATAAACGGTTAACACCATTGTAAAATTTGTGAAATATTAGTGAATTCTATTTTCATTTCAGGCCAGACAAAATTGTGAAAATGCCAGACATTTATTTAGATGTAAGTATGCAAACTTTAAGCAAGGCAGTGGAACACTTTTACCTAGACCCGAGAAGTAATTAGCTTTTTGAGATAAACCACAGTAATTACAGTGACAGAGTTCTCTCTGGCTAAAATTTTCTTTGCGCCAACACTTGCGCCAAATTCAAAAAGTTGGAGCCAAATAAAAAAAAATGGAGCCAAAATAGTCTTCTGTAGAAGGGGGAATCCTTCATCCGGGGTATCTACCGTGTTCTCGAGTGTTCGTTTGTTCGATTTATTTCTTTGGACTAAATCCTCTCTCACACTCAACATTTGAAACAGGACATAGCAGAAACATGAATATCACTTTGGCGTCATATTATAAACAACTTTTTCCTGTCCTCCAAGCCTCAATGAAACTACGGTTTTCAGATGTCAATTTGATTTTTAGTGGGAGGCATGTTCAACGACTTGGAAGATCGATTTAGAGTCATTCTTGTGTTGGATCAGAATTAAATATCACTTAGAGAAAATTGAAGATTTAATATACTGAAATGTCTGTGCATAAAAGAGTTTCAGTCAATTATCAATCAACACAACTGACTTTGCCGATGCTTGATGTCAACTTTTTTAAAAGAAGCGTGAGGGCAAAACTTTTGATTGGAAAGCAATTAAAGTAATCAAAGTCATAATTTCCATATAATTGAAATTGTAAAGGCTGGCAAATTACTTAATGATGTACACAAGATAGTGTCACCTTCAACAAACTTGACAATCAACAGATAATGGACTGAACAAGTGTGAAAACAGGATTATCCCATATCGGAAATCGCATTTGATAAACAAGCTGGTTCCTGAGTTGTAATTCAAAGTACTGCGATTATGGGAACCATCGATACATGGTTCTCGGCTTCACAGTAAATACAAATCGATATTGACTCGAGATCGGCAACCACACGGTAAACAAACATCAATTTCTCACGGAAAATAGTCGGCGCCAGCAACTTTCGCCAAATTTGTTTTTCTTGTGCCAATTTCTTAATTTTGTCGCAAATGGCGCCATTTGCGAAGGCCAGCGTGAACCCTGCAGTGAGTACGGGACCGGGGACAGATTTTTTTCTTTGAGATATCCAATTTTTTGAGATAATGAAAATTGCGATTAGCTTTGTTTTTTCTTATATAGATAAAGAAGGAAAAAAATGGGACATTGAGCTTACCTCGACATATCGAGAAAATCGAGATATCCGATGTCGAGATAACGAGAGTAGACTGTATATGCATCATACTATTCTTTTTAACTGTTTAACTAAATTGTTTAAGCTATATATATATTGAAACCATTACCAGTTAGATCATTGGTTTTGAACTGTATTACTAGTGCGTAAAACTGAAAGCAACTGCAGACATCAGCCTAATTTATGAAGGACTTTCTGCTTCTATGGCAACATTATTTTTTCTTTAACAGTTGAGTTTTAGTCTTGTATTTTTTAAAGGCCCAGTGGTTAAGGTGGCTGTCATAAAACTTGGGGCTTCTAGGTTTGAGCTCCAACACTATCTCTGGTTTCATTAGAGTGTCCTTTGACTAGACCTTTCACAGCCCTAGCCTAGTAATGGTAAATCCAGGAAAGATGTAACATAAATGAAAGATTGTTGATATGGCAATTAACTTCCGATATACAAACTTGTATTTTACAGCTCAAAGGGTCCCACCCACAGTATTACAGACAGAACTTGTACCTTATATATCCCTGATAAATACAACACTACATGATACAGGTAAGCCTTTTGACATATCAATGTGTGTCTCAGTGGCCTATAGGTTACAGTGTAGAACTTGACATTTTAAGGGACACCTCATTGTGAGGGTTCTAAGGGAAGCCCTGTGTGGTCTAGTGGTTATTCTGATATGGTGTTTAACTTGTTCAAAGGGGACGGGGTCTAGGCATCCTGGTTTAGAGCACTCTTTCGGTTTTGTGGAGGTGTCCTTTGGCAAGACACATCAGAACCTTGTCTAGTTACTGGTGTATCTCATATAAGTAGAATTGTAACAATAGGTATAACCTTTAACACACAATAAAACCCGAAATCAAAAAATCACAGTAGCGATAGATTTGGATTGTCACTTGTCATGAGAGGTAGTCATTTGGTGATATGATATGATACTCATGGTTCTACCTGGATGAACCAGTGCTTGTGGCAATTAGGGTTTTCCTGAATCCATCATGAGCTAGACATTGCATTATACATTTGATAATAATGACATAATGTTACACCCTACAAACAAACTTCAAACTTCATATCACCCTCTTTGAGAATGCTTGCTGATGCAATTGATGAAAGGCTTAGTCTTGAATCAAGAAAAATATTTTACCCATTGTTTCTTAATCTCTATAAAACATGTTGGATGTATTCAACGGAAGATGTTTTTGGTACAGTTTTGGGAAGAATCAAATTATTTGCTTTAGATTTTTAATGAATTTAATTTTCAGGTCAAATCACATTTCTTCATGAAGTTTGCAAATTTTCAAGTAAAAGAAAAGACAGGTAAAGTAAACAGACTAATTCTTGACATCGATTTAACAGACAGTCAAGTTAAAAGAAAAGTAGAAGGTTTTTTGGTCTTACAAATGATTTTATATTTAATGCAGATTACCACATGTTGACGCATTTGCTTCTATGATTACTAGTTGTAATGCATATTTAGATTGAGGAATCACTGGTAAAAGTTGTCATAAGCAAGTTCTTCTTTTTCCTTTGCGTTTTCTTCATGACATCACTCCATCACACAGAAAAGGATTTATATTCTACTTTATGGTTGTTAGGTGCATGTGTTCATAATTTTGACCACATAAAAGCTGCATATTAAAGTAAGGATAATCCTGACAGAAATATGTGTATAAACATATGCTTTGTACCATTATTGAAGTCGTTTAGGCAAAGTAAGCATTGAATCTTGATATTTAATGAATGTGATTAATGCTCTCTTCTTGCATCATGCACCAGTAAAACACTCAATGAATGCATCAATGCAAAATTGGTCGATTTAACCTGTTTTGTGACTGCTGCATATGAAAAGCATGCGAAGACAATGTTTAAAAGTATGAAAAATAAAATCTTCTCCCTTTGGTACTGTTTGGATTCATTATCATAAAAGGAGAAATTCCTAGTTATGAGCAATTTCTTCTTTTTTTCAGATATGTGTCATATAATCTGCTGAATGTGATATACAGTGAGAAAATGTAAAGCAAATTTGTGCTAAATGGAATCATTGGAAGATAAAGGGATAAAAATCAGTCAATATTTCTTTATTTGATCATGATTTGAAAATGTTTCAGTTGCTAATAAATTATCTGTGCCGTGAAAAAGCGATAAACAAAAACAGATGAAATAAATCAATATGTGACTGCAAGCGATTGCCTAAACCCATTACCAAACAATAATGACATTTGACCAGTTTGTTGCAGACAACTCTAGAAGCATTGTGGGAAAAGGATTGAATTTGATCTTGAAAAGCATACACTTATACATACATCAATATGGTTTTGATAAATAATGATGTTGCTAGACACAGTTTTCTTTCTCTGAATAAACTTGACATTTGAAAAGTCATTCCCTTGCAGTTCTTTCACTTTGAAAAAAAGGTTAGCTGTTTTAATGATCTGATTAATTTTTTATTTCTTTTTAAGGTAAATGATAAAATGTTGATATCAGTTTGTCAAAAGGGTTTCTACCCAATTCAATAAAGAAAATGTAATCCCTAGTTCTAAACCATTTTTATGTCCTGTTGATTTCAACTTAAACAACGGATTGTGTAAAGATTAAATTAATCTCTTCTTCCTGGTCTCGTCCTGCCATTGTTGGCAATAAAGTTATGGGTTTTCCTCCATTCATGGTTAGTTCTGCTTCACAATTTAACTAGATAAAAGCTATTTATAACTTAAACAATTCAAAATGGTCTTTGGTAAAGCAACAATGATTATAGATATCAAATTTTTATGTTGATTACTCCCAGAGCACAAGTCTCTGAGTCAGCCCTTTTAACCCTTTACCAAACGCCAAATTTTCAACTGTCCCAAATTGACTGAGTTTGCTGACAACATTGCAAAATGAGATGAAATCGAAAAATAATCTTCTCATAGGGCAGAAAACCTTATGGGAAAAGGAGAAATTGCTTGTTAAGAGCAATTTCTCCGCTTCTCACAAAGTTTTCCAGAGTTGTCTTCAACAAACTGGTCAAATGTCGTTATTGTTTGGTAAAGGGTTAAGAGTAAAGAGCAATTTTGCCTTTTGACACGCTGGGTCTATCCACCTCTGATGTAACTGTTAACCCTTCCGCTGCAAGTTGTTTATTTAAACCAAGTTTTGTAATGAGAAATGATAAAAGAGAACTACTTGAAGGTTATACCCCAAACATGTGCTTGTCAATATCATGTTTAAGTAAACACAAAATATTTGTTCAAGGCTGAATTAAGCGTTTGCTAGATTATCATTCTATTGAACACTTCTCCATGTGTAGATGCCATTGAGTTTGCAGGAGATGATCTCAAGACACTAATGCATAAGGAGAATTTAGTATTTTATCTCAGAAGAAAACAAAAATTATTTTGATAAATGAAGAATATCTCCCATAAAGACCATTATTATAGTTCAATGCAAGACTTGTCTTTTATACATGTACCATGAATGTCTGGTCATTGATGTTAGGCTTAAGATTGTATTATGGGCCGGAGGAGTAATATATTGTGGAATTAAATTATGTTATTGCTATAATTAGCCTTTTCCAAACATGAAGCACTGCTTTAATATTGCGCTAAACCCTTGAAATTATCCTATATCAGAACTTTATGCTGTATACTTAATTTAAAGCTGAATAACTTATACAGCTTTAAAATGGCATAAGACAATCCATGGATTTTATTTTTTCATGATGAATTGATTATCAATCTGCTTCAAGAGGAGGTCAATAAAACTTTGGTTGTGCTGAAAAAGGTTTCTTGCAGCGTTTTCGAATTTCATCTGTTTCATATACCTTATTAACCCTTAGAATGATGGGAAATTTTCTAAAAATAGAATTTGTGTTGTCTTCTTTCCAAAACCTGAAATATCTGCTTTATTTTTTATGAAGAAAGAAGAAAGAGTAGTAAACACGTTAGATCACAGACCAGTCGCCAATTTACTTGGTGGCTGGCCTGTATCTAACCTGTTTGCATAAGCATGGAGTTGGTTCCAGGGGCCCGTTTTATAAATGTTGAAATAAAAGGACTTGTTGTTTTAGACTTACGCAAATCTTAAGCGTAAACTGTTTAGTAAAACGGTACCCAGCACTTTAAGGTTTAAGAAGCCACTGCGACATAAAAAACAAAACACTTCTCATGATGAATAATATGCTTGATTTCATTTTCAATCTGTCTCAAAATCCCTCTATAAGGCAGTGATTTAAAGATCTGACTTGGAGAAAACTTGTGTTGAGGTAATGGGTGATAATGTTAATAATTGATTTGTTGTGAAAGACAGTTGAACAAACATGGATCATGCAATTGATGACATCTCCTGATAACAGAGATTACAATAACAAGGTACAGTGCTGAATGTCTTTTAAACGCACAGTCTCATTTATATAGAGAATAGGTGGTTGGTGTCCTGAATGGAAATGCGGGGTTTTCGCATAGCCCCTTGATTTATGCTCATTTGGGGATTTTTTACCCCTTGTATATATGGAATTGTGAATGGAAAATACAGTGTAATGACCTATATTGGTCATATTTGGGAGGTGGGGGTCATTTACTATTGAAGTAGGTGGTCAAGGAAAACGCTGTAAATGTTATCAGAATATTATCTAGTGTGCCAAAGGTGAAGTGGGTAGGAACTTGAAGCCAAGTCTGAGAACCTTTTTAAAGTCACCAAGCATCTATTCTGTACATCCTGTCTTTTATATGGTTTCAAAATAACAAACAAAAAATGAAAACGGCACATGAAAAAATAGAGAAACAAAAAGGAAAATAAATTAAGTGTTGAATCATTGGTCAGTGCTGGATATCACAAATGTTTTACAACACCATGTTATTTCTCCGAAACTAACAAGATGAATTGAATTTGGCTTTTTCAAATCTAAGGAATCGTTATAACATACATCTATAATACATTATGCTATTAAACTCTCCCTTTGAAAGATTGGGTAGAAATCATTTTGGTCAAGAAAAGGAACTTCTAACAGTGAGCAAGTTCCTTATTTGTCTGAAGTGTTGAATGGAGTCTTTATGATGACATAGATGTGTAGTAGTAAGTATTTGGTGTTGTATATTTGAATGTTTCAATACTTGATGGGTACTAGTACTATAATATTGTCAAGTACCTTTGTGCATGGTGAGTTACACAAGAAGTATGGATGAATGACTTGGTTCCATGACGAAAAATATAAGAAGAAATGTTTTAAGTGATGCCGGCTATATGGTAGACCCTTGAAAGAAATACATGTAGATGTCTGCTGGCATGAGAGCAACAATTGCTACTTGAATGCTAATAATTAATTGATATTGTTGCAGTTATGAAAGACTCGACGAAAAAGATGTGGATTTGAATGAAGATGACCAATCACAGGCACCAGCCAATCAGAATACAGAACAACAATTAGATAATGATGATGTCATAAGCAACAGCCAATCAACTTTGAAAGTTTCTCAGGAAGTTGAAGAAGAATATGAAATAGAAGACTTTGATGACTGAATGCAATGTGTGTTTGTTTCTTTTGTATTTATTAATGTCAGAATGGTTTGTTTCTTTTTGATTGACAGTTAATCTTGTTTTAAGTGACCACTCGAAAAGGAAACAGAATTATGGTGTATTAGACAACTTATGCCCAAGTCATTCAGAAAGCTTAAGTATGATCTTTCTGAATGACTTGCATCCTGTATTAACCCATTACCAAACAATAACGACATTTGACCAGTTTGTTGCAGACGACTTGGAAAACATTGTGGGAAAAGGAGAAATTGCTTGTGACAAGCAATTTCTCCTTTTCCCACAATGTTTTCTGCACTATCAGCAGATTATTTTTCAATTTCATCACATTTTGAAATGCAGTCTGCAAACTCTTTCAATTTGGAACAGTCTAAATTTTGGCATTTGGTAAAGGATTAAGATAACCTCAGCCAGAGTATATTTTCAAGTACTGTTTAAGAGTGGTCGCTTTAAACAAGATTGACTGTAGTCCATAGATGAGAGCAGTGCTCCTGGGTTAGAGTGTTGGCCTTGGAACAGGAGGAGCCTTGTTTTGAATCTAGTAAGAAGGTGTATGTACTTCAGGACTTTTCAATAGTTCATATTTGGCATGATTACTGGTTATGTCGTATTCAGGATCAACAGTTATTAAGCTAAGTTTTAAAGATTTGTTTCATGATTGGTATCACATGAATATGTTTTGGAAATACAGTAGTTTTAAGTAGGCAGGGATTGAACATTGTCAAGTATTTGAAACTGATGTATTAAAGGGATTAGGTCAAAGTTTGTGTTCTGCGAGAAACAAACATTAAAATATAATTTAGACAATTTCCTCATCAAACAAATTTATTTCTTTTATGATTATGAGATACTCCCTCTTTTTGCCAAAATTGTTTCTGTTTTTTTTTTTTGGTCTTTTAAAGGTGCTTCAAAATATGAATAAATTAGTATGAAGGGAGTTGTTAAAAGAATGAAATTAGTGTAAAGAATTTAAGAGCCAGTTGATTTGCTACATGCTTACTTTGTACCGTCCAATTGGTGTATGGTTTTCTTCCTATATGTACAGCATGGATATAGGCAATAATAGTTAGTGACAGAAATGGGTTCAGATTGTCTTAGGTAAGGTGTAGAAATAAATGTATTGGCATAGCTGCACGCACATCCATTAATACTGAAGCCAAGCCTATTATTCTATTCATCCTGTTACAAGCCTTTCAAACCCTCAAATTTGGTAAACAACATATGAACCAGATGTTATGAGATGCAACTCACAGGGTGCAAATAGATATGGCATTTGTTGGAAATATAAAGTTATTCTTCGGTGCAAAGATGAACCAAATAGTTCCAATGAAAAGCTATAATTTATTCAAAACTTGTTGTTTATTTGATCGTGATAGGTAAAGTGGTAGGCAATGAAGTGCTTTCTTTTAAATTAATGAAAATATCAGATATAGTAAAATGTATTTTTATTTGATTACGTGAATTTCAGATTGTACGTTATTTAGAATACAGTCAATCTTATATTATGTGACCAGCATGAAACATTGAATGAAATATTGTCAAATATTTTAACACTTATAGTGCTGGAACCGACTTCAGGCTTATGCAAACAGATTAGATCCAGGCCACCCACCAAGTAAATTGGCAGCTGGCCTGTGATCTAACCTGATTGCTACTCTGAGTATCTTTCCTCAACAAAATTAAGCAGATATTAAAGGTTTTGGAAAGCAGACGACACAAAAATGTATTTTTCAGAAAATTACCCAGCATTCTGAGGGTTAATATGAATTACCTTGATAAGCCATTCCTTCATACTGGAGATTCTATATGAAATACATTCAGTATCAAGCTGTTAGATGTCTTTGATTCCATTCCTGTCATATTAATATGTGTTCATCCAAGACATGATTTTTTGTTTTTCTTGGGATTTAATGTATGTTTCTTGATAAGTGCTAACATTATATTGGTGGGAAGAATCTCTGTTTAAAATGTTTGTTGTTGTTGAAAATAAAATTGTTGAATGTATGTCTTCGGTTGTGTTACTGTATATCCTTTTACACTGTTATGTATAATTATAACTAATTTTTTTTTCTCAAATATTTATGAAAACATCCTGATGATTTTACATAGTAATTGGAAGTGGATTTGTTAATGTGAGAAAATTGCCTTTCAGAAAGGTTTTCGGGTTTTTTTTCTATAAAATTCTCCCTTTATCACAAACAGAGACATATATGTCTCTATCAGGAATGTTTTTTTTATCTATCATCAACTGCAATGGCTTGTTAACTCATATTATTTACGTAACAAAATGGTAATAACTTTTTTTTCTTCTTTATTTTCAAAAGGTTTTTGACATAGACAGATCTGAGAGTTTAGGGCTTTATAGCTATTCTGAGGTACCCTATTCCTATTTATATTTACGTTTACGAGGAAATTGGTCATACAAACCTTTGTGAGACAAGCCCCTGAAATCTAGACCGCAGATGCCCCAATGATTTTGAGAAAACAACATTATATAGCAATATTGAAATTTTTAACCAGTTTGTTGCAGACTTCTCTGGAAAACATTGTGGGAATTGGGGAGAAATTGCTCAAATGAGCTATTTCTCCTTTTCCCACAATGTTTTCTACCTATCGGAAGATTATTTTCCAATTTCATCACATTTTAAAATGTCGTCTGCAAACTCTTTCAATTTTGGACAGTCTGAAATTTAATGTTTGGTAAAGGGTTTAAAACCCTGTTGGAAACCCCCCTAATCTCCTTAAAGGTGTGACAACTATGAAGATTTCAGGAGGCTTTGACACAAGTTGGTAAACAAAAGATAATTCAGTTTTGCATGCTATTTTGGATAGTGCACTAACCCTAATAGAAGGATTGCACAGACTATATTCTGATAACATCAACTCTGTTTTCAAGATAGGTCAGTATTGCACTATCCCTAAATTCTAGATAGGTTAGTATTGCATTAATTTTATTTTCAAGATAAGCCAGTATTGCACTAATCACTGTGATAGGTCAGTATAGCACGTAGCTTTATTTCCATATAGGTTAGTATTGTGTTAACCCTATTCTACCGATAGATTAGTCTTGCACTCCGTTTTCGTAATAGTTCAGTTTTGCAATGACTACCTTTTCAAAATAGTTCAGTTTTGCACTGACTACGTTTTCGAAATAGTTCAGTTTTGCAATGACTACATTTTCAAAATAGTTCAGTTTTGCACTGACTACGTTTTCGAGAAAGTAGTTTTGCAATGACTTATTTTTCGAGATGGTGCAGTTTTTGCAATGCCTTCGTTTTCAAGATAGTTCAGTATTGCACTGACTTTGTTTTCGAGAAAGTTCAGTATTGTACTTACTTCGTTTTTGAGAAAGTTCAGTTTTGCACTGACTACGTTTTTGAGAAAGTACAGTCTTGCACTGACTACGTTTTCAAGATAGTTCAGTATTGCACCATGTTTTCGAGATAGTTGAGTTTTGCACTGATTTCGTTTTCGAGAAAGTACAGTCTTGCAATGACTATGTTTTCAAGATAGTTCAGTATTGCACTGACTACTTTTTCGAGATAGTTCAGTCTTGCACTGACTACGTTTTCATGACAGTTTAGTATTGCACTGACTACGTTTTAGAGAAAGTTCAGTTTTGCACTGACTTCGTTTTCGAGATAGTTCAGTATTGCACTGACTACGTTTTTGAGGTAATTCAGTTTTGTACTGACTACGTTTTCGAGATAGTTCAGTTTTGCACTGACAACGTTTTCTAGATAGTTCAGTTTTGCACTGACTACGTTTTCTAGATAGTTCAGTTTGCACTTACTACGTTTTCGAGATAGTTCAGTCTTGCACTGACTTCGTTTTCGAGATAGTTCAGTTTTGCACTGACTACGTTTTCAAGATAGTTACGTCATGGACTGACTACATTTTCTAGATTGTTCAGTATTTCACTGACTACGTTTTCTAGATAGTTCAGTTTTGCACTGACTACGTTTTTGAGATAGTTCAGTTTTGCACTGACTGCGTTTTCGAGATAGTTCAGTTTTGCACTGACTGCGTTTTCGAGATGTTTAAAGTTATTCAATTTGATAAAACGCATATTTCTACGAAAATCATATTCAACGGCGTTGCACAACTTTAATCAAACACTTTTATTCAATTTTAAAAATGATACAATGATATACCACTCTCTTTAGAATACACGATAAAGAAAGAACAAACAAGAAAAGAAAAAGAAACATTTGTAAGCAACAGCGAGCAGTATTCATAACTTATGAATACTCATAACGAAACCAATTTCAGTTTTCATACTTTGCTATCAAACCCTGCTAATCTTTTCATCGTTTACCTGTAACGAAATCTTATAAAATTACAAATGATAGTGACTTGGTCTTGTATCTGGTGACTTAGCATTTTTGCTGTAGTAAATGTTTTATCTCGGTGTAGGTCGTATGCTACGTGCTGATGGTTTGTTTACAAAACCTGCCCGCATAATGCATGATAAATTGTGATGGTTCAACTGTTTAAGCCACAACATGCTGTACTTTGCTTAGCCCTCATAGTGCTGGACTTCATGCTTATGCAAACAAGTTAGATCAAGGCCAGCCACCAAGTAAATTGGCGGCTGGCCTGTGATCTAATCTGTTTGCTACTCTGAGTATTTTTTCTTTTTTCCTCATTAGAATTAATTCAAGGTTTTGAAAAGCAGACGAAACAAAAATATGTTTTTAGAAAATTACCCAGGATTCTATTCTTTCATTTATTTAGGGAATTTAACTCCTGTTCGACTGTCCAATTAAAACGTATTCTAATTAGCTTTATGAATTTAGGTAAGAAACCATTGTCATAATGAGAGAAATTGCTCTTCACGAGCAATTTCTCCCATTATGACGATGGTTTCTTAAACATTTCTTATCTTATGTGTTAGACAAGTAACGGTTTGTATGAAGGAATGGGTTGAATTTGTCCTCCCGGATGGGGTTCGTGTTATTTTGAAATATCTTATGAAGTGTTTACTGTAGGCAAATTTCGTAAATGTTGTCAGTTTTTATTCCATATTTGGCCATTTAACCATTTCTGTAAAGATGACTAATTGATTTAACATTGAATTGCTATGCTTTAGTAGCTAAAAATGAGTCGATTTGATATGATCTTTTATACACTATACTGTTACAAGCAATTTCTGTCTTTATTTATCAAATGTTTTGCTTCATTTGCTTAAAACAAGTACATATATATGCATACTTCAAATGATCATTTACATAATGTTACATAATACTGGAACTGACTTCATGCTTATATAAACAAGTTAGATCAAGGCCAGCCGCCAAGTAAATTAGCGGCTGGCATGTGATCTAATCTGTTTGCTACTCTTGTTTACTGTAGGCAAATTTTGTAAATGATGTCAGGTTTTATTCCATATTTGGCCATTTAACCATTTTTGTAAAGACGACTAATTGAATAAATATTAAATTGCTATGCTTTAGTAGCTAAAAATGAGTCGATTTGATATGATCTTTTATACACTATAACGTTACAAGCAATTTCTGTCTTTATTTATCAAATGTTTTGCTTCATTTGCTTAAAACAAGTACATATATATGCATACTTCAAATGATCATTTACATAATGTTAAAAGCAATATTAACTCTCAACTGTTTACAAAATTTACATACATGATGGTAAAATGATAACACTCTATGTAAATTTGAGAGCAGAAAAGGCGACAATTTAGACTGTCATCCAGACAGCTTCGTGCAATTAATCAAAAATACATAGTCTATGTTACTCTCTTAATCTGAGATGAAAGGTTCGAACATTTCTCCATCTTCACTGTAATATTGTAACAAAAAACACAGGCATCTTTACATTCTGTAACATTTTTTTTATTTTACTTTACAGTCGGTAACTAATGGCTACCTGACTGCTCTATCTGATCTTGAATAAAGCAGGGTTTCCCTGTCAGTGATCGAAATGAGCCCACATCCAATTCCACCACGGGATTTTGAGACTCGTCCAAATTTATAGCAACAGCAGACGACGATTATTAGTCGTAAAAAGAGAAAAAGCTTGGTTTGATGCAGACGTTTTGAGGGTCTATAAAGGAAAGGGTAAAAGTAAGTAATTTGTTGAGTTATAAATAACTGGTCTGGAGCAGTGGTTTTGTTGAGGGTTCATAGCAAGATTGTAGTAAGTGATGCACGTTTGTAACAGACTTACTATAGTATTGCAATGAGGCACCCTTGTATTCAGCAAATTTGCAGTGGTCTTATATCGCATATATTATATTCAATAGATAACTGTTTATCATGTATGAGGATATTTTACCCAAGGAAACAGGATACAGGTTTGTTTATTTTGAATTCGTTTTAATTTTATTTGATAAGAAAAAGAGATTGGTGATATGGTTTCTGTCCCAGTCGGTCTGCCTGCCTACCTACCTGTCCGTCTGAGATTGGAGGATATATCGCTTCTGATGAGCCGTTGTTATTTCATTATAATGATAAGTTTAATCCAATGCATATGCAGTTGAATTAGTATATTTATTGAGTTATCTGCTGACAAACTATTCTTTCAAACTAGTTTTGACCTGAATTTATGTTTACCATAGCTATGTTATTGTACCGTTTATGCTAATTTTCTATTCTGGATGATCCAGGCATAGATGTTTTAGTATGCTCCACTCTAACAGTAACCAACATGGTATGGCCCAGTTACTAATGGCCATTAGGCTGTGTTTACTCCTGCCAACCTGTGTACACATAATTCAAACTTAAGTGAAACCATTGTGATAAAAAATGAAACTGTTGTTTACAAGTAAGTTCTCTGTTTATTACAATGGCTTCTACGAATTTTCCCCAAGAAAATGTTATTTCTCATGCTTTATGTGTGTCGCCTGCTGTTGCTTGGATCTGTCTTAAAGTGGCATTAAAAGGAATGGTTTATGGTTGCTGAGAATTATCTACACAAATCATTTTACTTGACTTAATATGTATTTCATATAACGTTGTAACATTATTCAAACATTGTTCGTATATTAAGCATTTTGTTTGACTGAATATGGTATTGTTCCCTTATTAACAAGAATTTTGTGCAAATTGAAAGCAAAATAATCACAGCATGAGAAATTGATTTTTTTGTGATATTCAGTAGAAAAAAGAATACGACAAATTGAAACTATCGCGAGTTCATTTTGAGCATTATCTACTTTTGTCAACCTGATTTTTAAAGTATTCTGCTGCAGGTGGAATGATTAGAGTGTATAAAGTAATGAGTAATTGTCCTGAAGAATCAACTAATGTATTCTCTCTTTTTTGGTATAAACCCTTCAGCTCTTGTTTTGCTGTAACCCCTCCGCCCATCCCCCACAAAGAAAAAAAAAACAACGAAAACCTACAACCATAATACCCTTGGCAATCTATTCAAAATAAGCAATTTATCCTTTTATCACAATTATTTCTACCCAGTACCTTGAAGGAAGTTACTTTCTCCATGCTTTTATTTTCCTTTTTGTCTGCTGTTTCCACTGGGGGAAAGCATAGAAATTTCTATTTGTTACCCAGACGCTGATATTCAGCTTTTCAATCCTCTAATTTGAAAGCATTTGTAGATGACACTGGTCTAGAGAGAACTGTTATGCAATCTGTCCTTTTTGGAATATGGGTATAATATAAAAAGGGAAAGTTAGCATTTCCAAATTATACAAATCAAATTAAAAAATAATCCTTACACGAGAGCTATAAATTTTGCTTTATCAGCAATAAACAGCAGGCTGTTTGCATTTCGTAGTAATCATTGGTGGAATAGCGTGATAGGACCTTTGCTTAAGATAAGGTTAGGTTACTTTTTTTTGAAAATCTGAAATTGCAGCTTTGGTTTGACAGTAATAAACTTAACACTTTATTTTATTTAAAATCAATGTGTGATGATAAATTCTTGTGTTGTGTTTATAGTTGGATCGATGCTATAGCTGAGATAGACCTTCGAGTAGTATTGCATTTATAACTCATTCCGTTAAACCTCACTGACTCTAAGTCTGTAGAGGTCTTCAAGACTTGTTGTTACAAAAGTATATTCATCATTTCGTCACATTTTCGTCTTATTAAAAACACAGGATGTATTTTATTTCTTAATCTTTTGTAATTGTCTACTGTTGTTGTTCTCAATTAACACCAGTCAAAGACGTCCGCATGGTGGTTGTGGATGGGAAGACTACAATGTTGCGTTAATCCTTCATTGAGATGTTTGTTTAGATTTTCCTTTTCTTGTCATATCTTTTTATTAAGAGCAAGCCCATTAATGACACAATTTGAATGGTGATAACAACTGGTCCAAATCCTTTCATATTTCTATCTCTTGGTATTGTAAGAATTCGGTTATAACAAGGCAAGTGTAATGATAACCTTTACGCTAGTGCACAGGTTGACTGTTGTAGTTTACATTTGTTTCTATATAGCTCCGTGGTACAATGCTTAGGCCTACCCCTAAGAATGCTGGGTAAAAAAATATATTTTTTGTGCCGTCTGCTATCCAAAACATTAAACAGCTGCTTAATTTTGTTAAGAAAAGATACTCAGGTTAACAAAAAGGTTAGATCACAGGCCAGTCGCCAATTTACTTGATGGATGGCCTGGATCTAACCTGTTTGCATAAGCATGAGGTCGGATCCAGCACATTTAGGGCTAGAGATCATTGGCCTGTCATACAATTATTCCTATCTTTACATCTACGTTCACAACATTGTCGTGATTCACGAATCTCAAAGGTAACACAGTTCTTTGTGACTGAAAAACAGAAATGTGTTAAAAAGTACCTTACATATTTCACAGTTAGGACTCCGTTGACATTCATGTCTGAGTTAATTTGTTGAGGTACCCACACCCTCTTTATTTTAACGTGTACGAGGCAATCTTTTGTTCGAATCTTTGTGACGCAGCCCCAGAACGTACTACATGTATCACGTGACCCCTCTCAGCGATAGCTCAAATCACGGTAGCAATAGATTTGGATTTTCATTGTAAGTAGTCTCTTGGCTGACAAACGAAATGTCGATGGTTCTACTCTTCTTGGCAGATAAGCCTGGGGTCTCCTCCCATCATAGTAACAACTAGACATCGCGATATACCTGAAATACTGTTGACGCGATGAAAGGTCCTAACAATCAAACCAATGGCCTTTGTTTTACATGAAAGACACAATTTACAATGGTTTTATCAAGATGAGAAGATGGATAAACACAAAGGGGAAGACGTTTCATTCAGATTACGTATAGCTTCTGATAATTCCAATCTGCACTTGATACAGTACTGGAAGATTGTCTCCCAGTAAGATATGAAATGTGAATGTTAAAGGAGACTTTTTTCTGAAGTTATTCATAAACCTTCTCTTTATTCTTAATTGCACTTAATACAGCGTTGGAAGAATGTCTTCATGTAAGAAATGAAACGTTCTTTTGAAAGAAAAAGTTGTTTACTTAAGAGATTTTTCATTTTCTAACATTTTCAAATTGTTTTTTTTTCATCCTTCATAATTTATCGTCTGCTTTTGCTTTGAATTTGGACCAGTCAGAAATCACCACGTAAGAGATTAAACAAAGGCTTAAGGAGGGTCCGAACGTTTATAAGTGTACACTTAACATCGTCAAGTCTGATATCTCCATTATAGACATCGCAATGTCCTTCATGGTGTAGATTAGTCCGAATGATCCAGACGTAGATACTTCATTCTACAGCTGTAACACATTGTCAGTTTGGATCATCCGAGTGAGGTGTAGATAGAAGATCATATCAGACCAGAAATGACAGTTAGGAGATCCAGATAAAAGACATATTCCCTATGCCAGCCTACTTAATGCTTGTCTAAATCCTACGGCTTCGAATAAACTTACTCACTAGCATTGTCTCGCGACAAGGATTCTGTCGAGTTAACTCATAAAAGGACAAGCTTATCTTTATTTCGAAATGTTGCATGTGCAATACCACTTATTGGACACATTTTAGACCACTGCAACACCAAGTCAACCACTCTTTTCTATTTTATAAGTAATGTGCGCTCAATTCAATTATGATATATCCAACTCGATTGCAAACGCCATGAAACACTGAGCTACTAAAAAGGTGCCCCTTCACAGCTGAAGCAATTTCAAAGTAGAAATGAAATGCCGTTGAAACAAAACATTGTTTTGTTTTGTTGTATGAAATACATTCAAATTGGGTTTTGAAAGCATTCTTAATTCATGAAGCGTAATTGTCTAATTATGTACAGTTTCTATGCGATAGATTCAAAACGGTTGCAATGCTTTTTGTTAAAAAAAACATACTATTTATTCTCTGTATACAGGTTCTAAATACTTTTAAATATACTAAATATTGAGTGTCCTTTCGATTACTATACTCCTGTGTGAACCATACAGCAGTACAGCTGTTGTCCAGTTCTAAAGAATTTTTGTTTCAAACTTCCATATTTCCCCACATCTGCGAACAAGCAGCTTTACCTCACAAATAAATGTATTTCTCCTGTTGATACAGCGTTCCCGTTAGGCATACACTGCAAATACGACATAGAACTATTGTGAATTTCATAGATCGAGGGTTCAATGCAGAACTATAGTAAGTGCTTTATTAACATGAAACACTTACTATAGTATTGCATTGAACCCGACATAGAGTGTGTGAGAGAGTTGCATGTATACTACTAGTTTAAGGTCCGTTTTTGCATGGTCTGGCTGCGACACTATCAAACATTGCCTCGTATAAAGGTTCTCCAAAGTCAATCTTACTTAGTACGTAAGGGGACACGCGTTCTATGAAATAACATATTGCTATGTAATCTTTGGTGAGATCAGGAGCCTGTCTTACAAACGCTCGTACGAAGTATTTCTTCGTAAACATAAAAAAAAACAATAAGGAAATTGAATTCCGTTAAAAAGTTGTAACTAAACTAGAACTGAACATGATTCATTCCTGTGAAACGTTCATCATAGTTCAAACTTATGCCTATTTTTCATTAATAGGGAAACAAAGGTACATTCGAGGTTCAAGGGTTACGATAATTATGTAAACGTAAACATAAAGTTACCAATTTTTGTCAGACAGGTCCTTAGACTTTTACAAGTTCGAAACAGGTACATTCTAAACAACAACAAATATCAATATGTCAAATTTTAACAAAAACATCACATTCCGATCAATCTAATATTTGATAGGATTTGATAGGATTTTCAAAATTCCAACGGACCTGCCTATGAAATACATTGTACATTGGACGGGGTAACCGCCTATATAGCCGTGGGTCTTGGGCTCTTGGCCCATGCGTGGCTCTTGGCCCATGCGTATACCCCGCACTAGTCTAGTGCGGGGTATATGCACAGGCCAAGACCCCATGATACAGCCTATTCTGCCTACCTTTGCATGCCCCGTCTACCCTAGCAGGGTTTATGGTACAGATCCCCAAGGTTATATAGTCCGTATAGGATATCTCTACACCTTACCAGTGCAGGAATGCATGCTGGGATGTAAGGTCAGTGGTGTTCTTGGATTATTGGCAAACGTTTTTTTAAAACCTATTTTTCCTAAACAAAACAGTTAAGGTTAACCGTGTTCCTATTTTTTTTTTGTGAGAGTAAAATTTATTTACCGCTTTGATTTTAAATCTTTTAAACCAATTGCCGTGTCTAACGCTAAAAAAGGGGACTACTGGTAGAAAACCAAAAACGAAGATAGTTTTTTATTATATCCACACAATATTATTTCTTATTTTATCATAAAAGACGAGGAATAGTTGTCTGAAGACTTCCGACTCTTCATATTGGCAATTTCGATCATTCGACGATTCTTCCTTTGTTGAGTCTCTTTATCAATTGAATCATTAGACACGTCATGGTTTGGATAGGAATATACAATATACAATACAATAGAACTATATGTGTTCACGTATGTGCTTTATTTATTATTTCAATATTCAAAGATACTGGTCAAAGGGATAATCTCACATAGTGTGTTGTGTTAGTACGTTTGAACGGTTTACTAAATCTGAAACGTAAATGTGCTGAATCACCAAAACACGATTATGAAATGAGACAAGAAGTGTCTGAATAACAAGAGCCATAGATTGTAATTTGGGAGATAGTTCTTCACTGTTGCAGATAGTATGGTTGTTAAGATATGTAAGATAGGTGCATGTATGTATGAACACAATGACACCAACAGTAGGAGATTTACGAAAGCGCGGTGACAGGACAAATTGCTTGTCTCTCTTGTCATTGTGTTTTCTACCAAATCGTTTTTGTTCTAATTCAACAATTACCGTCTGCTATCGATTTCAATTTGAATCATTTAAAACTCCATGAATGTGAGAACGTTTAAAAAACCATCTGTTGCACATATTTGCAGGCATCAATGAGTGAAACACGTTAGACGGCTTAAGAGACTGTTGTAAGACCTTGACTAAAGCAATCATCAATCACATGTAAACCATCACCAAAGGGCGTCCAACCAAAGATGAGTCGAAACGAACATTATAGATTCGAGGAAGCGTCCAGTATAGAGTTCGGCGAACCAAGATCAAAACGTTCGCGCGGCGAACGCATCGTTTTTGTGTTACTGGTGTTAGCACTTATTGGTGCACTGATCGGCGTCTGCGTTTACTTCACGAACAAGACGAACGATTTGGAGGACGAAAACTCCGAATTGAAAGCGAACGCCGTTTACCAAACGGCAACGACGACGGCAACGTCATTACCAGACGTTCAAGCTCTTCAGACAAGGATAGACTGTATCCCCGAGGCTGAAGGGAAGTCTGTGGAGGCCACCGAGGGTTTGTGTCGGGACAGACGGTGTAGCTTTCAGAAAACGGGTGTTCCGGGAATTCCGGATTGCTATTTCCCGGAAACGCTCGGGTATTCCGTGAAAGACTATGAGGAGACCCCGCTTGGGTTTAGGTTAAAATTAGAAATGGCGGGAAATGGTGGTCCGTTTGGAAACGACTGGAAGCACGTCGATTTCGATGTGGAAATGAGAGGAGAAAATATCATCAGATTCAAGGTAAGTCTGCACTAGTCTTAACAAAATCAAATGTAACAAGCAATGTTAGAAGCAAATATACTGCATGTGGTACAAATTTAAAGAGCTGTGTCCAAATTTTAAGCACAATGGGATCAATTAATGCGCTGGGGAGTGCTTATTTTGAAAATCAGACGCCGTTGCCCCACAACGTTATAAAGGCATGGGGAAGAGCCAGCTGGAACCAAGTCTAAGTCTTCACCAACATGGTGGTGGGATCCTCTATGTTTTCTTGGCCCATAAAAACCTTTCGCGGTTTCCCGGATCCGCTGCTGACGACGTAGGACTAGGTGTACATACAATGTGTCTTGGCTGCTCTCAGTTGGTGGCCAATCAAATAGTGTATCAGTCACAACCAATGGACCATATAATATGCTGTTGAGGTCTGTAACCTATTTGGTACTTCCATCTATGGCTACATAATAAACAAATTGAGTAAGATGCAATGTTGTAACTCTTGTTGTTGAAAGTTGGTATAAGAGCAGCAGAGACACTATGCTGTAATACTATTTCTAATATGGAGTAAATGAACTTGGTCTTTGATTAGTCAAAATAATTTGACATGAATGATGAAGATTGCTTTTATTTTCTGATTGGAGATATTGTCCAATGCTATTTCTCAATATTTCCAATCAAATCAAATAAGTTTGACTAGGTCTTTGATATCCCAAATGACAAGACAAACAACCATTCAAGGGAAGATAATTATTCTATTAGGATGAATTGCTAATCCTTATTTAGTCAACTTGTTTCCAACCTATTTTTTGCTCTAACAAATACATAATGCTTGATATACCTTGCAAACGTAACATGCAACATATCTACATAAACCTACTTATATATGAGACATTGCTTTGAAAACCTACCTGATAAAATAAGATATGTCTTTGAAAAAGAAAACATGTATTGGCATAGAGTATAAACATGTTTCCGATTTTCTTTTTTTGACTGATCTCTTGTGCTGAGAGATGTGATAAAACGACTTATCAATAAAACTAAAGAATTTGTTTTGTCAGCAAATTATTGTCTTTTATCAATAGAAATGGTTTTCCCAATTCACCAACAATGTAAAGAAATAGATACAGTACATTTACACAATGTAGCATTCAGTGATTTCCTTTTGTCAGCCAGTTTTAACAAGATAATTACAATACAGGGGATTGTAAGCTTTAGTAAGTGTACCCACATTTAGGACGTCTGGGGAATACTCCCCCTGGAAAATTAAATTTCCTATGTTCCATCTTGGGCAACCAACTGATGTTGCCATCAAGGAAATATGCATAAAACCTCAGGAAAAAGATCATGAAACTGATAAATGATGCTCAATATCAACCTTAAATTTTCATTTGCTATAGACAATGAGTTCACAGGTACTTACTTTATGTACAGGTAGCTATGCGCCTGCAATACATATGTACATTTTAGAGCATTTCATGATCTCCTTTAGTCAGCATATTTCCTCTATCTTTGGCTCTCCAAAATCATCTTCAAGTAAAGAGATAAGATAAAAGTTGTCTAATAGGTGTCATCCTTAATCTGTTTGTCATAATGCAAGACCATTGTAAGGCCCTCAAATCTGATCCAAGCTAAGGCTTATCTTGCACCATTATCTCGTATTGAGGGCTCAATGCAAGACTATGGTAAGTCCTTCACATTTCTGAAGAAATTACTAAAATGTTGCACTGAACCCTCAAAACAAGATAACAGTGCTATATCAAGGTACTCCACTCAACAAGTTTAATCTTATACAGCTGGGGCAAAGTACACATAGAGGGTTCAGGGCACTGACTTTCTATGAGCTGCTTGTCAACAGATTTGTAGAAACTTTGATATTAACCCTTTCAAATGGTCTTAGCCTTGCAAATGAAGTAGCCAAAAACATGACAAAAGTAGACATTGCTTTTTTTTTCACACCAACTGTCAGTGGTGTTCAATGCTAGTTTGTTACAGCATTTATCGGAATATAGCCAATGGGTATGAATTACAGCTTTAAACTATCATCAAACTAATTCTGGAAAACATTTTTTTGTTCCTAGCCAAGATACATTTGGGACTCAAAACCAGTTGTGACCAACAGAGTAATTGTTCCAATCAACAATTTCTCCTTATGTCACACTGCTTTCTACCCAATATCATAATAAAGTGTTACGTTTGTATCATTAGAATTGCAATTTGCTTTTGTTTGGTGCATAACTTACCCATTCAGAAAATTGGCTATATGGCATGGATTGATGTCTCGCACATTCAAAGAAAAACAAAAGTAATTTTTCCAATACTTTTAGTTGGTTGTCAAAGAACATTAGCGTGGATGGTACAAAAATTATTTCCAAAAGACTTTGTCTGAACTTTGATAAGCTTAGTTTATACTCAACTTTAAACAAATTTAATGATTCTGCTTTCTGATTGGTTAATATTTCAAACAGTAGAAAGTTCACCAACGTTCATTGACAAATTCATCTTTACACTTGTATATGTTTTATTATAACCCATAGTTGTTAAGGTTGTCTTTGCCTAACTTTGCTTGCATAGGAAAGTGGTCTAGAGGTAGAGCATATAAGTGGAATGTTTTGAACAAAGCCACAATTTGATTCCTGTGAGTAACAGCCCCATTTTCCAGCTTTTCATTTATTCATAACCCTTCAGAGTTCTCATGCATGGAGAAATTTCGAGCAAGCTGGGCAATATAGATAATTGATTTTGTCACCCCTGGTTCTAGTTATGTATCAAGGAAGCAAAAGCTAGAGCAAGTAAAATCTTAAGTTGTTTCACAAATGATCTTGAATAAATGAATTCTAACTACTGTGCTTCATTTGGAGTTGAATCCATTTAGCCAAATCTTTATTTGTCTCCCCTTTCAGTTTGATGATCCCATGTTTGAGAGATACAAGGTACCAATATCATTAGATCTCCCAGATACAAAGGTAGACAACCCAAAGTTCAGTTTCCGTATCACAAACAATGAAACCTTTGCTTTCCAAATCGTACGGGTATCAACTGGAACAGTGCTGTAAGTACTATTCTCTTCATATTTTCCAGAGATTTCAAGCTGTTTCTAATTGCCAGTTTCTAAAATCTTCTTTAATTTTTTAGCTCACCTGAGCACGTAGTGCTCAAGGTGAGCTTTTGTGATACCGAGATGTCCGTCGTCCGTGCGTCCGTGCGTGTGTCAACAATTGCTTGTGAACACTCTAGAGCTACATTTATGATCCAATTTTTATCAAAATTGGTCAGAATGATTGTCTCAATAAAATCTTGGCCAAGTTCGAAACTGGGTCATGTGGGGTCAAAAACTAGGTCACTAGGTCAAATAATTTAAAAAGTTTGTGAACACTCTAGAGGCCACATTTTTGGTCCAATTTTGATGAAAGTTGGTCAGAATGATTGTCTCAATAAAATCTTGGCCAAGTTCGAAACTGGGTCATTTGGGGTCAAAAACTAGGTCACTAGGTCAAATAATTTAAGAAGTTTGTGAACACTCTAGAGGCCACATTTATGGTCCAATTTTGATGAAAGTTGGTCAGAATGATTGTCTCAATAAAATCTTGGCCAAGTTCGAAACTGGGTCATGTGGGGTCAATAACTAGGTCACTAGGTCAAATAATTTAAAAAGCTTGTGAACACTCTAGAGACCACAATTATGGTCCAATTTTTATCAAAATTGGTCAGAATGATTGTCTCAATAAAATCTTGGCCAAGTTCGAAACTGGGTCATGTGGGGTCAAAAACTAGGTCACTAGGTCAAATAATTTAAAAAGTTTGTGAACACTCTAGAGGCCACATTTATGTTCCAATTTTGATGAAAGTTCATCAGAATGATGGTCTTAATGAAATCTTGGCCAAGTTTGAAACTGGTTCACGTGGGGTCAAAAACTAGGTCACTAGGTCAAATAATTTAAAAAGCTTGTGAACACTCTAGAGGCCACATTTATGGTCCCATTTTGATGAAAGTTGGTCAGAATGATTGTCTTAATAAAAATGTTGGCCAAGTTTGAAACTGGGTCATGTGGGGTCAATAACTAGGTCACTAGTTCATATAATTTAAAAAGCTTGTGAACACTCTAGAGACCACAATTATGGTCCAATTTTTATCAAAGTTGGTCAGAATGATTGTCTCAATGAAATCTTGGCGAAACCAATAAACGACTTTGAGATACATTTTCCAATTGTTATTATTTTAATTTGCCCAACCAATTGTTACTGTCCCTGCTTTCACAAACCTAAATTTCCTTCATCTGAATTCTCTTTGTCTTGGTGAACATTAACTCAAGAAGACAAATACAATACACATAAAAAAATGTTAACAAGCAAGAGCATTGGCTTAGAGTATTCAATGCAATTAGCACTTAGAAGAGTTTGAAACATACCAACCACTCTGTCTTAAATATACCTCTTTTTCAAACAGAACTCAGGTGAGCGATAAAGGGCCATTATGGCCCTCTTGTTTTCCAGTGTTTTTAGGTCACCTTGTTTTTGTTTTCTTGTTTAACAAAGTTTGTTGTGCAGTAGGGGTCTTGATTTAAGAGGTAGAGTTAAATGTGTAAGCGGGCCGGATAGCTCAGTCTGTCGAGTGTTCACACAATTTGTGGAGGTCCTAGCTTTGAGTCCCGGTCTGACTACATGTTTATCACACCTTGGTTTCATTGGCACCAAACTTAAATGACCAACAAAAGCTACAGGGATAGATACTCCAGATTGGTTCCACAAATGAATTCTGTTCCCAGGATATTTGAGATATATTCCAATTGTGTAGGGGAGTACGTAGCAGTGGTTTTAATTTTCAAGGTGTAGTAATGTTAAAGGCCCATTAAAGGAGATTAATTAACTATATTAAAAACTATATCATTTGGTAAACTGTTGGACAGATTCAAATAGTTATCACCAGAAAACGCCATTGGCACAACTTAAATGTGAAAGTAAACCAGGAATAACCAAGATAAGCAAGTTTTATAATTCAGATTTCCTAATTCTTCACCTCTGACCTTGACAGTTGATACACACATTTTTTAACCAACCAATCAGAATTCGTTATTTTGAATATGTAAACAAACAGGTTGTTGATAAACATGATTGTATTGGAGACAACTTTATTTCAAACACAAAATAGCTTATTTTAAATGAGTTTTTGATAGGGTCTCAATGCATTCCTAAACTAATTCTCATGACTTTTATGAACATAGTGAAAGAACTCAATATATTTTTTCAATAATTTATTTGTACTCCTCTCCTTTGATGTGCCTTTAAAGGTTATCATTAATTAAAAAAAATCTCTGAACTAGCACCTTTTAAGGATGCTTTTAATTTTAACCTGACTGAAATACATTGACAAGAGTCACATCTTTAGCAGAATTCTTGCATATATTGAAACATCTTACTTAAATTTCAAACAAATGAAAGATTTGATCTACTTAAAATTCAAACAAATGAAAATTTGATCTAATTAAAATTCAAACAAATGAAAGATTTGATCTACTTAAAATTCAAACAAATGAAAGATTTGATCTACTTAAAATTGAAACAAAGGAAAGATTTGATCACTTAAAATTCAAACAAATGAAAGATTTGATCACTTAAAATTGAAACAAATGAAAGATTTGATCCACTTAAAATTGAAACAAATGAAAGATTTGATCTTAAACTTGATACAAGGACATTCCTTATCGAGATTATTTGTTTCACATGTATATATTTTTAGTAAGACTATAAAAGGATATAAGAGATTTGACCTTGAACTTGATACAAGATCCCCTAACCAGTTTTCTTTTTGAGACGATTTATGTACAACTTAATTCAGACTAAAGCATACAAGAATGAAAGTTTGACCTTGAACTAGATACAAGGGCCTGTTATGCATCATTCTTTACAGATGGGATACAGGGATCGGAGGGCTGATACTGTCCGATCAATTTCTCCAGATTAGCACTCGACTTCCCTCCAATAACGTGTACGGGTTTGGTGAAAATCGACACAAAAGTTTTAGACATGATCTTCAGCACACAACCTGGCCCATGTTCTCTAGGGATCAGGCCCCTAACTGGAAGGTAATTATTGTTGCATGGTATTGTTTATTTTATGGTATTATTGCCTTTGTGCTTATAATGTTTTGCAGATTTTTAAATGCTGCCAGTGGGTGGCAGTGGTCCAGTTGTAAGCCTTGGCCTCTTGTACAAAATATGACAGAATAAAATATCAACATAGAAGTAGAAGTTCCAAGGGTCCCAGGTTTGATCCCATTGAGCGGCCAGGAGAAAATTGCCATAACTAGCCCACAAACCAGTGCAAGTGCTGGTGTAGTATCCAGGAAGCAGTCATTGAATATAAGCTTCAAGCTTCTGTCACAACAAATGGAAAATAAAACAATTTTAAACTTAAACTACTGCTAGCTAAAAAAGCTTTTGTCAAGATGAAAAAAATTGACCATTCGATTTTAAATCATAAAATAATTCAAACCATGCTATTGCTTTTGAAATCCTTTTTTTATTGGCTTCATTGTTCAAAGTTTACTTTCCTCTCATCAAATAGCATGAGGAAATGAAAATACAAATATCAGACACAAGACCTAATTATCTTAACGCTTTCATTTGAAATGTTATCCCTTGTTTCAATAGAAAACAACAGCAGACGGCAAATTCATGTAAAAAAAAAAATCAGCATTGTTTGCAATGAAGGATTGAAGTAATTGTGACCTTTGGAAAAATTTCTCTTTATTAACAATTTAATTTCTTAAGTCCACCAAAAGTTAGTCTAAATGATGACATATAGGGAAATGTTAATTGAGGGTATTCTCTATTTTACAGGATTCAGCAAATCTTTATGGAGTTCACCCCTTTTACACATGTCTCGAGAATGATGGAAATTCTCATGGTGTATTTCTTCTCAACAGTAATGCTCAAGGTAGCCTGTCTTTCTGTATCTGTGTGTGTATGTATGTCTTTGTGTATGTTTGTGTATATGTCTGTCTGTGTGTATGTATATCTGTATGTGTCCATCTTCTTAGCCAACAGTCTACTCAATACCCGTCCTTCATGGTGTATTTCTTCCCAACAGTCACACTCAAGGAAGTGTGTATGTCTTTGTGTATGTGTGTATGTTTGTGTATGTCTGTCAGTATATGTCTGTGTGTATGTATATCTGTATGTGTCTGTGTGTCTATCTTCTTGGCCAACAGTCTACTCAATACCCGTCCTTCATGGTGTATTTCTTCCCAACAGTCAAACTCGAGGAAGTGTGTATGTCTTTGTGAATGTCTATGGTGATGTTTTGAATTATTTTTTATTATTTACCTATTTGTCTTTGATTGTGAAGGAAGCTTAAAGTTTGTTCAAAGTCACTCTGAATGACTGCTGTATGTATGTTTGTGTAAATGTGCCTGTCTCTGTATGGCTATTGGTATGTCTCCATGGGTCTATTTATCTGTTTGTCTTACTGTAAGTCTGTAAAAATGTGTGCCTGTCTTTCCATTCCCTTTATGTCTGTCTGCCAACCTTCTTGACTGTTAGTTTTGAGATCTTTCTAGCCAATAACTTACTGTCTCTAATTTGAAATAGAAAAGGGCTTTTGATATTCCAAATATCAAGATGAACTGTCATCTATAACATATCTTGTAACTGACTTCCACATGAATAAGTATGAAGAAGGACTTTAACTATGTACATTGTATTTTGTTATGTAGATTACAGTTTTACTCCCTCTCCGATGTTGACCTATAGAACTATAGGGGGCGTTCTGGATTTCTACATGTTTCTGGGGCCTGAACCAGAGGCAGTGGTACAACAATATACACGGGTAATTAACCATTTAACCTAATGTATATACTAAACTTGGATTTAACCCCTGAATCCATAATACCTCAATTAACAAAATCTCTCACAGAGGTCTTTAGAAACCAATGTGATATAATTGTAAATTGCTCCTTCTGAGCAATCATTCCCTTTGTCACAATTATTTCTACATGTTTCTGGGGCCTGAACCAGAGGCAGTGGTACAGCAGTATACAGCGGTAATTAACATTTTTACCTTGTATTTCAAAGGTTCAGTGCAAGACTAGTAAGCGCTTCACATTTGTGAGGACTCTCTATAAAGGCTTGCATAGCAATTCTTCCTTTGTAACAATTTTCTGCACAATTTCATGAAAAGAAAATGTGATTTTTTTTCTTGCTTTTTTTTTCTTGTCTAACAGATGCACTCAATATGGATCAGTCACATTCCCTTGATTATGCTTAGCACAGAAAGATGGGGGAAAGGATGTTAATTAATTTTTAAACAGTATTTTATTCATATCACAGTGCCTAATGAACCTATCCATGCTAGTATTTACTCACTAGTGCTGTTCAATTAGTTTTCCAAGCCAATTTCCCACATGGGCAGAAATGATCAGTGATACATACAAAACATAAATAATTGAATTGACACCAAGCGAAAGGATTTGGCCATCAGTAGGAATTGTCCAGTTCAAAATAGAAGAAAAGTGAAGTTATGATTAAACAATTAAATCAAATTCATTTTTCAAAGGATGGATGAAAAGAGAAAGAAAAAATAAATTGCCAAGAAATAAATGTTCAGTGGAGATAATATATGAATTACAAAACTACATATTTACTGGTAGGACTGGCATGTATTTGTAACAAACTTTTCTTTTTGTAAAAGGATCTTTTTTACAAAGTTTTCTAGGCATTGATCCAGGAGTAGTCTGTCGGCCTCCAGACACTAGGGTCATGGGTTCAAAGCCCGTGAGAAGCGAGTTCGGCCTTGTGACCTTTCATTAACCGCATTCGGGGCAAGCACTGGTTATGTATCCAGGAAGCAGGATCGAGAGTGATTTGTCTTAGTTGTAAGAACTTGTTTCACAATTGATGTAAAACTAATAAGTTCAAACTAACCTATTGGTTTGAATCTTGATATCAGCAATAACATATTTGCTTTTACAGTGGATTGTCTATGGAAAAGACATGTTTCCTTTTCTTCGACTTTTAAGTGTTAAAAGGAAATTGTTAGAAACAAAACAAAAAACCCAAATTTGGGAAAAAGCCACAAGTACTTTGATTAATCATTTCCCATATTTTTTGGCAGGTGATAGGACGACCCTACATGCCCCCATACTGGTCGCTTGGGTTCCAGCTATGTCGCTATGGTTACAACAGTCTAGAGAAACTACAGGAAGCTGTCAACAGGACCAAGATGTACAACATACCACATGTGAGTACAGTCGAGACTCGATAGTCCATACGTCGGTAATCTGTATTATTTGCCATCCGAACAGAATTTGTAGGGAACGGTCCTTACCTTCATTAATTCACCTGTTTAATCCGGAAAAGTCGCGTTCCTGTTCCGGATAATAAAAGTCAGGAACCAAGCCTAACTTCTTATAGTTTATGCGCACCATCAATCCGGAAACCAGTATAATTATTTTTTTGGGGGGGTTACCTACGTTTATTGACGATATGGTAATCCAACATTCACACCTTTGGCAAATTCGCATGTATGCTTGATCATAAAATGTCACCAAGTGTAGAGTAATGAAAGGTGTTATTTGGTTGTAAATCAGTCATTTAGTCAGTTAACTGGTCTAACCTAATTGTAATTATCGTCGCATGCAGAAAGTCGAGTTTGTAAAAGGTGTTAACATGCTGCATTGACAGCGATCAGGAGACAATGTCTGGCAATCATTTTCAACTATTACGTTTTTTACTTCATAGTAATTATTATGAAAAAAGGTGTATAGGTAAACATTTCGATGGAAACTCGCCGATTGTTTATTCTGGATTATTGGTTAATACCAACATAACTCCTTGGAATGAAAGTGTTCATATAAACAAGGCTCGACTGTAGTGATGTTCTATCTGCTGCCCTTGTATGGCAGTTTGAGACTCAAGGGATCAATGCAAGGCTATAGTAAGTTTATGTTTATGAAGCACATACTATAGTTTTGCATTGAACTCTCAATCTGCTCTTATTTCACAGTAGCTTAATTATTAATTATAAAGAATGAAAACTAACTTTAATTTGTTGGTAATAAATAAGCTTTCATAATCAATTTTGATGGCATCTGCTGATTCATTTAAGAGCAGAATTGCATTGGAATGAAAATTATAATAAGCAAGTTAGTGAACCATGATTCTGGTGTTCTTTTCACAATGGCAGCAATTTATACTTTCAAAGCCATTGGCTCCTTTCCCACATGACACAATTGGTTAAGTGGCAAGAGATGAATTAAACATATGACATAGACTCTTTAAATTCGGAAGATCATTCGCTAAGCTTGGGGTCTTGAACATTTGATACCTATATAGGGCTTATTTGTGATATCGATATAATTGGAGCCCATAAAAAGAACTTTCCCAATTGGATTTCTTTATAAAGTCATACTGTTGTTCTAAAAACACCTGATTTTTCGTTTCCCAATTCAGCAATTATACAACTTACCGGTACAAAATTAACAAGTCTAGGCCTCATCCCAATTAAAGGGGAAAGGGAAAAAAAGCACTGCTTTTTTCAATGATGGGCTCACTATTAAAGGCCCATTAAAGGAGATAAATGGTTTATCAAACTATGTTATTTGGTAATTTTCAAGACTGATTCAAATAGTTACCACCAGAAAACACCATCGGAACAACTACAATGTGAAAGTAAACCAGAAATAATCCAGATTAGCAAGTTTTATAATTCAGATTTCCTGATTCTTCACCTCTGACCTTGACAATTGATACACACATTTTTGAACTGACCAATCAGAATTTGTTATTTTGAATATGTAAACAAACAGGTTGTTGATAAACATGATTGAATTGGAGACAACTTTACTTCAAGCACAAAATAACTTATATTAAATGAGTCTATTTAATAGGGTCTCAATGCATTCCTAAATTAATTCTCATGACTTTTATGAATATAATAAAAAAAACTCCATAAATCTTTTCACTATTTTATTTGGTCTCCTCTCCTTGATGTGCCTTTAAGTGTTTATTTAGGCTCGTCATCTTGGAATAGATGAAGAAGAATGCATGAAATTCTGTTAAACATGTATCTATTTAGCGTATTTGATTATGGAATTCACCGTCTCTAATTTGAATGTATTGATTGTATCATGTATGATATATCATGGGCTTATGGCCTCTATACTAGAATTAAAATTTGTCTATGGGTATTTAGTTAGGAGCAGGCTGGAGATAGGCACTTGTTTTACAAGAAATAAAACCCATTCCCATGGTACAGGATGATGTTGATGTGATTGGTCCAAATTGAAAGCTACAGCAGACAAAAAGAATAAAATCTATGTAAAATTACATGTATTTGTTTGTTCGTTTAATTGTGCTTATATATGTCATACATTATCAGGTTACAGGTAATACATAGATAAAACGTTATCACAGAATTGGATACCATATTAAAAAGATCTAAATCCTATTTGACATATCATAGATTTAAGGGAGTTGAGATTAAAAAAAAAAGCACTTTCAATAGGCAAAAATGAGACATATGTTTAACAGAGGATGACCCATGAAAGTTTTTCAACTTATTTTCTATGAGTCCTATATATTGATTCAAAGATTCCAAACTGATGGCCTTGTGTACTATGTTAAGATATTTGGTAGAAAGCATTGTGACAAAATGATAAATTGCTGTAAGTTCAAAGTAAGGTATACTGGAATATGAGGTTTAAGAAAACTGCTATTTTACAGGACGTCCAATATGCTGATATAGACCACATGGATGAGAGAATGGACTTCACCCTGGATAATGTCAACTTTAATGGTTTGCCAGAATACTTTGACAAACTTCGAGACAATGGAATGAGAACAATTATCATTCTGGTATTTTTCTTTTAACTCTTGTATAATTTTTCATATCTTATCTTATTTCTTTAACATTTATTGTTAACCCTTTCCCAAACAACAAAATTTCGACTGTCCCAAATTGAAAGAGTTTGCAGACGTTATTTCAAAATATTATGAAATTAAACAATATTCATCAGAAAGAGCAGAAAACATTGTGGGAAAAAACTGCTTGTCACAAGCAATTCCTCCTTTTCCCACAATGTTTTCTAAAGTCGTCTGCAACAAAGTGGTCAAATGTCGTTATTGTTTGGGAAAGGGTTAAGGAAGCTTGAAGCTTGATAAGTTCACCCTCAATGACTGCTTCCTTGATACTAAACCAGTACTCGCGCTGATTTGTTGGTTAGTTCAGGCAACTTTCACCTCGCCTAGTGGGGATCGAACCGGGACCCTTGGTATGAGAGGCGGACGCTCTACATTCAGCGCGAGTACTATGTATCCAGGAAGCAGAATCGAGAGTGATTAATATAAGTTCTGAGAACTTGTTTCACAATCGATATGAGATAAATAAGTTTACACAGAAATTTAGTGTTCAGTGCAACTTTGAGGCAATGTGATGAGACCATCTATTATTCTGATTTTTTCATGCAATTTCTTGGTGTTTTTTTTATGTTTTTTGTAAAAACTTGAAAATCTTACAAAGATTAAGAAAGTACTCCTCCCACTCTGGATTCTGCGGTCTAGATACATAAAAACTAACATGGCTGAGGTTTGCTTTTGCAATGATAAACAATGATAACCAATGCAATAGTATAAAAGTCTATAACAACCTCACCAGAATTGAAATATGTTGTGGAAACTGTTTATGTTGAAAACAAAAGTAAACGTCGGTTGAATAATTATGAAATTGAATTTCCTTTATGTGATTCGGAAGAAACACACCTTTGTATATGAATATATTGCTTGTCAAGAACAATTTAGTATTTTGACATCATGGTTTCTTTATCTAACCTTCTCTTGCAGGTATTTTGAATTTTTGTTATGAAGGAAATGTATAAAACAACTCAGACTTTCTACTTTGAATCCAGGATCCAACCCTGATCACCAATGAGACAAACTACGAACCTTATGACAACCTCACCAGAATTCAAGGAGCCATTCAGTGGCCCGAACATTTCAATGCGAGGGAGGAAGATAGAAATATTAATAATGCCATTTTGGGTTTTGTGAGTATTGCTAAGCCTTTGTCTTTATCAACATGTTACTTTGAATGTTCCCTTTACTCCATAATACCTTACTTTGCCCCATCTGTTGAAGAAGAATTGAGATAACAACTGTGATTAAAAGATTTATTTCTCCTTATGAGTAATTTATCATTTTGTCACAAAGATTTCTTTCAAAACTTGCTGGATTAATGTTTTTGGACTAAGGGTGCGTCAGCACCTTAGTCCATTGAATTTACATACCACTTTTTGCGGAACGGTTCTTTATTGATACACAAACAGCGGTCTGACCCCAATTGCTCATTAAACATCCGCCTTCAGTGTGCGGACTAATACCTTCTTGGAACTAGGAATGTAGTCTGGATTTACTCACTTTATTTTGCTCTATATTATTCTAACTGTTGCCTCATAGGAAATCGTAAATTGTCCAGATGTTCGAAAATAGACTATCGTTCAGTCTGCGTTCACAGAAATAATAATTATAGTAATGGTGGTAAAAGGAGCAGCTGTTTTCCTTGAGATATTGCCCAAAGAAATTTTCAAATGTATCCTCAATCATCTTGCTTAAAACGCACCTTAGTCCTTCAGCGCTATCAGCGCTTTAATTATTTTAGCGGGAGGGGGAGGAACAACTCATTATTGTATTCTGCTCTTGCTTAATTAAATTTGATTGGTCAATCAATAATTTACATGTTTGGGAATGGGCTAGCTAGTTGAACTTGTTCATTTTACATCAATTGTGCAAGTCCTTATATCTTACATTGATAAATCCCTGTTCTGCTATCTGAAAGCATTACCAGTTCTCGATAGAATGTAAATGAATGAAACGTCGGAAGATGTACCCTGCTTTTTGCAGGGTACAAATCTACAGTCCACCACTTAGGGTCACAGCATTTATACTGGGTATTTGGTTACAATACTAACCCTTTCCAAAACAATTACGACATTTGACATTTGTTGCAGACTACTTTAGAAAACATTGTGGAAAAAGGAGAAATTGCTCATAACGAACAATTTTTCCTTTTCCCACAGTGGTTTCTGCCCTATCAAAAGATTATTTTCCAATTTCATCACCTTTTGGAATGTCATCTGCAAACTCTTTCAATTTGGGAAAGTCGCGAATTTGTTGTTTGGGAAAGGGTTAATTAGATTTTCAAAGCTTTTCCTTACAATGTTGACCTATCATGGTTTAAAATGCTACACCTGTTTATTTGTAGGTGTGGCCAAAAGGTAAAGTTGTGTTTCCAGACTTTTTTAAGGACGGAACCAAAGAGTTGTGGAAAAGACTGATTGTGAAGCACAGAAAGACTATTCCTTTTGATGCAGTCTGGATTGTATGTAACCTTTACCTTATCCTTTGTTAATGGTGCTTGTTCACAGATGTGAGGAAATTTGGAAGTTAAAAATTGATTTCTTTAAAACTGCACAACATCTGTACTGTTATATGATATGTGGTGCAGAATAGTGATTTGAAGCAAAATCAAGGTCATTTTTAATTCCTTCAAGTGTGTATTCAGCGTATCAACATATATTTTATTCCCAAAGTTTGACACCGCTTTTGTGATCTTCTGCATATAATCTGTATAAATCTTTTTGGCAAACCCTATATTGTGGGAGCTCTTTAGAATCTTGTTGGAAAGACGTTTCTAATGAGTACACACAAGATAGAGTTTAGATTAGAAATAAAGAAATATAAGGGTTTACCTGTCAATTCTGTAACCAACTCTATATAAGAGGTCAGTGAATGAACCTGCCAATTTCTTGCACCATGTCTATATAACAGTTCAAACAATGTGCTCTACTTTCTACAGGATATGAATGAACCTGCCAATTTTGGTACCAACTTGGAGAGGCCATGGAACTGGCCAGTGAATGCTACACCTTATTGGAGTCTAGAATGTCCCACCAACAATAGATTTGAAGACCCTCCATACAGAACAAGTATGTAACAAGTTATTCTTTAAAAATTGGAAAGGACACTTATCCTGTAACCATGGCCATTTTGTGACCAATATCTAGGTGCTGCATAACATTTGTGACATACGGCACTAATCTTATATCGCACAATCATGTGACGAATATTCAGGTCATATACATGTACGTCATGACTCAGGACGTCATTTATACATCATTCTCTATTTGTTTACTGTTGCTAGATTGGTTTTCTGGGTTTTTTCCCTTTATTGTGTGTTTTATTTTCAATTTTTGATTCTTGATAAGAATCTATTTAAGGGAACAGGATGAATAGAATACATGGTTGGTGTCTTTGAATTGGAGATGTTATTGGGCTCAGCTTTGGCCTGATAACATTTCTAATTCAACACACCAACTATCTATTCTTAATATATTCACACAATGTTGTATTCTCTTTTATAGTCACATCATTGTTAATTGTCATCCCTTTAAACAATTTCAAAAGTTTTCTGTGCAAGGCATGGGTTCAAACCAAATTTTCAATGTGTGTGACATAGTTGCAATTTGCTGAAGTAAGATCTAGCTTGATATTGTACCAGTTTTTCAGAGGATGTTTATATCTAAACCAAATAGGAATCAGAAAAAAAACATCTAAGAACCACCTCAGAGATTAGACGATTGCACTTTAGATAGAGACCAATTTACTTCAAAAATGGTGAAAGCCATTGCATTAAGGAAGGTCCTAAACTGGTCCTATTTGTCCCTTTCATTGAAATAGCGATGTTTAATTCAGTATGGCTCAGCTATCCAATTTCCAATTTCAATTTTACATTCCATGCTCTTTAATTGGTATCTGTTGCCTTTTTTTAAAAAAAAAATAAGAACATAACATCCTATGTAAGTTCCAAGTTACTAAATTCTACAATTTTACATGTTAAACAGAGGCTGCCTATGTATTTGATGGGGATGAATTACCCATGGAGAGGCTGAGTGCTAAAACAATATGTTTGACCACCAGACAGGGAAACAACAATGAATACATGCACTACGATGTACACAGTCTCTATGGATGGAGTCAATCCCCACCCACTCTCGAGTAAGGTTACTTTACCCAAATACTTTTATATGTTGTTTTTTTTCTATTGTTCAAATTTTAATCCTTATATGGGTTTTGGTTGTGATTGTTCAAAATTGAATAAAGCAACAACAGAAAAAGATAACAAAATTAATCAGTAAACTACCAATTTTATAGGAGTCAAATGAAGTTTGGTTAAGTTTTCAACATTGTACATCTTCATGAACCAATAAGTTCCTCCATGAGTTTATTTTTCTTTCCAACTCACTTACTGATTTGCCGTTACAAAACAACTGTTCAGCTTAGAGAGAGATAGTGCTTTTATTAAAAAGCTGACTTTTCTAAAAGTTTATTTATAGCTAGAAAGAACATTTCTTACCTCTTTAAATGATCTTGACCCCTTTACTTTTAGTTACTTCTTGATGCCTGAGCAATTAAACGAGTGGTAATTTAACATCAGATTGATTGAGTCCTATTTAAATAAAGATTTTGATTCTTCAATGTGATAGCTATAATAAAAGAAAAAATTGTAAGTAACTTAAACTCAGAAACTGTTCAATATTCAGGGGTGCAAGAGAGGCAACCAACGAGCGAAGTTTGGTACTGACGCGATCCACATACCCGAGTAGCGGTAAATACGCAGGACATTGGCTTGGAGACAACGAGAGTGTCTGGCCTGACCTTGTCTACTCTATCATTGGTAAGTTTACTTTCTAGTGTCATTTGATTTACTTAGATCTCTCCTTTTATCAAAATAGTTTGAATGGGACATCTTAAAGGAAATATTATTTGGCATCATGTTGTCTAATGTTGCTGTCTTTTTTAAGTTGACATTAAACAATTCTGAACAGATGAAAAGAAATTTAATTTATTTCTACAATCAACATGATGAAACAAGTTATTACAGCATGTTTAACCATTTTCAATTCTGCCTCTTGGATACATATTAGGCAATACTCTGTGTTCTTCCTCTATGGTATTAATAGATGTCAAAGGCTTTCCTTATTTTCCTACGACATTTGATTAAATCTATCATTCTATTTTTCAGGAATGCTAGAGTTCAATCTGTTTGGAATACCGTATGTAAGTTGATGTTATGAACTTGTATCATTCAGGGGAAAAAACATGTTCAGTTTTAAGGGTCTACCTCACAGATGGTGTTCTTTGAGCAAAAACCGTTAAAACGACAGATTAAACAATCCTCAATCCTCGCCCATAAAGCAATGGTTTCATCATTCTTAAGTTGCTGAATACCTGTGTTTTTGTTTAGAAAGTACCAGTAAGCATGCCTTTCAGTACAATGATTGCTCCCATTTTGGTTATTCTCCATGATTGAAATAAGATATACAAATGCACAAGCAAATGTATGAGAAACCTGTGTGATGATGGTATCTCTATGGGTAACAAATACTAGATCATTGATTACAAAACAAACTCTTTTAACAGTTGACTAATTCACAAAACCATGAAAGAGAGTTGAAAATGTATCACTTGCCAAGTTTTATGTAACTATATTGATCTGCGATGTCAATTTTATCCAAAGAAGACAATTTATTTCTAAAAGATAATCAGTTTTAAAAGATTGTATAAGAAATTTATCAAAATGATCTTCATCATCATATTCAAACAAACAAATCGTTTGTTATGCCTGTTAATGCGGATAAAAAAAGATTATTAGGATAGAACTTAAAATAAATGAATTTCCAACATAACCTAACTGAAAATTTCCAATCAACCAAACTTTAATAGAAATGTTTTTCTCCCCAGGTTGGTGTGGATATCTGTGGTTTCTGGGGAAACAGCACAGCGGAGCTTTGTAAACGCTGGATGGAGCTTGGGGCCTTCTACCCATTTAGCCGTAACCATAATGGAATCAACAACATGGTAAAATATAGGGTTAAAACTTTTAACCATTACTCATTTAGAACATTGTGACATGCAAGCAACAGCTGAGAATGATGATGAAGTACAAAAGATAAAGTTATGGGTTTTTTTACCCATCCTCAAAAAAAAAAATATTGTGACTGGTCTGTGTGAAAATCAAGTATTTCATATAAATTTGTTGATTATAAACTACTGTGACATACTGTGGTATTGCTTATCACAAATAATTCCTACTTATCACAGTGTTATCTAAAACCATTCTGTTGTAGGTGATTCAATTTGAATCAATACTAAGAAAGGGGTTTATCAATACATGTATCTTCATTTAATCCCATTTCATGCATACTGGGAAAATAAAGTAATCAATCAGATAAGGTATAGGAGCAATGGAAAATTACTTATCTTTTGCTTTTCCAACTTTTGTTTCAACCAAGGGAGATAAACCATTGACAGCTCAAATGTTTGATATCTTTTCTAAGATATCTTTTCTTTGTATGCTACAGATTAGCATCTGATAGAATGCTTAAAGTCTTTCTTAATGCCTTAAGCAAAAACTCCTGCAACTTTTTCTTTTATGAGAAACAAAAGTTATTTGCATCAATGCATATCTTCAGGGCTTTAGTTCAATGCAGTCTGCGAATTTCTAACAAGTCCAAATTAAAAGGGACATCAGATGGGTTAGATAAGTGTAGAATCAAATATAACATGCACATTATTCTTACATCAAATTGGCTCCTAAAGAGTTAAACAATCCTCTTATTATGTTTGCTTATTATTAGGTTTAGTTATTATTGTAGGAAATGAGTTAATAAGAAAACTGATATATTTTTATCTAACAGGAACAGGACCCGGGTTATTTTGGAGCTGAAGTGGCCAAGGCATCAAGAAAGGCATTGGAAATCCGCTACTCACTGTTGCCTTACCTGTATACACTGTTTCATAATGCACATGTGTTGGGGGATACTGTGGTCCGACCGCTGTTCCATGAGTAAGTCTGCTATATTTGTTTGCCATGAGTATTACATGTATGGGACATACTGTGGTCTCTCCACTGTTCCATAAGTTAGTTCTGTATACTTATTTTCCATGAGCATTGCATGTATCGAGTTCTATAATGGTCCAACCACTGTTCAACGAGTAAGTCTTCTATATTTAATTATTCATATTTTTCACATGTATTGGACATTGTTTGGTCCATCTCCACTGTTCCATGAGTAAGACTGCTATATTTGTTTTCCATGAGTAATGAATCAATTGAGTTATAAAGTGGTCCAACCACTGTTCCATGAGTAAGTCTGCTATATTTGTTTTCCATGGGTAATGAATGTATTGAGTTATAAAGTGGTCTGACCACTGTTCCATAAGTAAGTCTGCTATATTTGTTTTCCATGAGTAATGAATGTATTGAGTTATAAAGTGGTCCGACCACTGTTCCATAGGTAAGTCTGCTATATTTGTTTTGCCATGAGTTTCACATGTTTTGAGGTATATAGTTGTTTTACCTCAGTTCCATGAGCATTTATAGTAAGATGTGTTTAAAGGGATGTAAAAACACAAAAAGAACAAGCACTAAAATAATCATTTTATTCCAGATTCCCGCAAGATCCAGTAACCTATGGAATTGAGAGACAGTTTTTATGGGGACATGGTTTCCTGGTTGTGCCTATTCTAGAAGAGGTTTATATTTATAGCTTATTCTTTCCCGCATTTAGCTAAATCAATTGTGCATGTTGCCAAACTTGTCCAAAAGCCTTAACAGACAACTGAGTTTTTACCGAAATTTGCATGATAAGCATTATACGGACAAGCCCAGCAAAAGATTTGGCATTTACGTACAGGTCAATCAAATTCAGATTTCGCCACCCCTGGTTTTGATTAACGTAGGAGAGTCAAAACATTGTTTTCTCTTTCAAAACTCTGGACTGTTCACTTTCATTTCCATTGCTTCATAAAGACGTACTTTTGAATATCTATAGCAGAATACCCATGAAATCACTGTGACAAATTCGGGAGTTGCTCTTTACAAGCAGCTCCTCCCTTTGTGGCAATGATTTCTATACATATCAAAAACAGTTTTTTTGCTTTTTTAGATATCTTTCTGTTGTCAGCTGTTGTCTCTTATACAAGGTTTTGCAACATCATCCAAGTTGAAATTACCGAAAAGCACCCATTCCAAAACTATAGTACCCAGGGCTGGTCATACTAAAAAATACTTTATGACAGTGTCTGACAGCAGTATAGGATTACCACTTCCAAGAAGATTATTGCCCAGTGTAGCGTTTCACTAAACAGCTTACACTGAGAATTTACATAAGTTTGAAACAACATATCCTTTAAAATCAATATTGAAAAAGAGTAATAATGCACAGTAACATATCATTGATGTCATCTCTTACATGACATGTCGCATTACAATATTGTACATTTTGTTTAAGATAATACATACTTTCATATTGGTATTGACTTACACAACTTTAATTCTAAAGTCATTTAGTAATACGGTACTATGGTTTGGATCCAGGTATTACTGTGATATAAAAGATGCAGAACAAGCAAAACAAAAATTAAAAATCTTATTTCAGGGTCAGACTCAGCTGAAATACTATTTACCAGCAGGCAGCTGGTACAACTTCTATAATGGGAAAAGTATTCAGGGGCCAAGTAATATGACAGAGGAAATTGATGCCGACTCCAAGATCCATCTTTTTGTTCGAGGGGGTACGATTCTACCCAGGCAGGAACCAGCAAACAATACACATTATAGGTCAGTATTGGTCATATTCCTTTTGCTTTTGAGATCTTGAATTCCCATAGACTCCAATGTTAAATCAAGTATTTTCAAGGCTCTGCAGAATAAGATTAGGATTTTCTTTCCTTGTTATGTGCGAAAATATCAAGTTGGTCCTTTAGACTCTCAAAAACTGTTATAAAATGGACACCTCATATGCCTTTTTTTTCTATGAATTAATGTGTACTAGTACCATACCAAATTGAGCACACAAGCTGTTGAAGCTGGCCGGGGCACCAACATTTGTGTTCATACATCTCAAACAAATAGTCCTGCAATCGGCAATCATAACAAACTCTGAGAGCATTACAGGACCGCCATCTATACAGGAAACACATCAATATTCTACTAGGTCTTAATAGTAAAACTATTCACCAGGGTACCGTTTTACTAAACAGTTTACGCTTAAGATTTGCGTAAGTCTAAAACAACAAGTCCTTTTATTTCAATATTTGGCAAAGCAATATTGCAAAGTAACACATCATTGGAATCGTCTCTCCGAGACGCTTCCAATGATGTGTCACATTGCAATATTGTACTTTCATTAAAGATACTATCCATGTTTATCAATTATGACTTACACAAATATTTTCCGCAAGTTGTTTAGTAAAACGGTACCCAGAAGCCAAAATTCAACATTGCTAAATGGTACTCCTTTTATGCACTACGATCCATAAGAATTCCGTAACAGGTGCGACACCTAATCTGCAAAGGGTTAACCCTTTACCAACCGCCAAATCTTTGACTGTCCCAAATTGAGAGAGTTTGCAGAAGACATTTCTTAATGTGATGAAATTGAAAAATAATCATCTGATAGGGCAGAACATTTTGTGGGAAAAGGAGGAATTATTGCTCGTTAAGAACAATTTCCCCTTTTCCAACAATGTTTTCCAGAGTCGTCTGCAACAAACTAGTCAAATGTTGTTATTGTTTGGTAATGGGTTAATGGCTTGTGAAGCAGTTAGAAATACAAAGACCTACTATAGTATTGCACTAAACCCTCAAGCTGATTACCAAGTCGTTTTAATTTCAGTCGGAGAAACAAGATGAAATTGTTGGTAGCGTTAGATGGCAATGGCGAAGCTGACGGAGAACTGTTTTGGGACGACGGAAACTCTGTGGGTCAGTGCTTGGTTTGTCTTTGTTTTTTACATAACTTTATCTTTTATTGCAAAATCAGTTTATAGCAATATTCATATAATACAATTATTATATGACAAACAACATATAAGAGCATAAATGTTAGCTTCAATTACTCTATCATTCTTGAATTTCTTTTTATATGATATGTATTTAAATTTTACACTCTCTTTTTGAATTGTTACTATCTAGAATGTATTGTTGTATTTATCGACCAAACTTTGTTAAGAGAACAAAGAAATTCAGTGTGATTATATTTGTCTATTAGAGACATCTATGTCGTTGATAATACAAATAAGCATTGTTATTAGATTAAAAGGAATTTTTTGAATCTCCGATTTCATCTGCTTCAAATTATTTTTTATCTCGGAAAATTTTCACCTGAAGCTCCTTAGTGTTAAAAAAATATCCATGTTATTCACTTAATTTCTTGTCAATTTCAGATACCTATGAAACTGGAAACTACTTCATGGCCAAATTTAAAGCTGAAAAGGTATATACAGTCAATCTTGTTTAAAGATACCACATTATTGATAATTGTGCAAAAAAATTGTACTATACAGTTTACTTGATACAGGAAGCCAGAAGGATTTACTTGCATAACTTGCATCCTGTATCAAAATGACCTCTCATTCTTCATCCTTTTATGACTTGGTTAAGAATGGTCGCTTAAGACATGATTTACTGTATTGTGTTAATTTTTCTTTCTTTCATATAGAAGTATATCATATAAATGTTTGAGCTCATATTTATACAATGTCATAGTTAGCCCAATGAATAGGTAATATCAAACTTGCTTGTTCACAGATGTGAAGAAATTAGGAAATTAATTTACATGTATTTGAAACTGTACAACAGCAGCTGTTCTTTTGTATGCAACAGACAGGATATTAGAATCAAAATAAGTTTACGCTAAAGATTTTAAAGTCTGCACATAAGGAATTTATTTGTATTTATATCCAGGTGTAGATTCCATAGGTTTTCGTTAGTCTATGATCTTTTTTGTCTGATATGACTGAACAACTGTCTTCATATGCGAAAACAATAGGCGGCACTGAAAAAAACAGTGTTGGACTGATGAAACGATGCTGTGAGCATAGATAGGTGCACTGGCAGTTTGGTTTACTAAAAAGTCTCAAATCCAAGCCATTCATACTACCAATTTTGTAATATCTTTCAGTCATCACAATTGAGTACTTATAGATTTCAACCGAAATAATTCGAATTGTTTTTTTGTTTGTTAATTAGACAAATATCAAAGCTTTGTAGCTGTAATATCTTAGTTATGTCTTGTTTTTTTACAGAACATGATACAAATGATTTGAATATTTTTGTTGACTCGACTAATAGTAAACTTACTATTTTAGCTATGTCTTGTTTTTCACAGAATGTAATACAAATGATTTGTTTTTGATAATTCAACCAATATAATAGCTTGGTAGACTTAATATGTTAGCTGTGTGTTGTATTTTACAGAACATGATACAGATGTCCTTGGAACACCAGAGCTATGATGTTAACTTGGTCCTTGGAGAGATTAGTATTTTCGGGGCACCTGCTGGCATCCAGAAGGTGTTATTAGGAAATGAAGAAATCACCACTTTTAGCTATGATAAGGTAATGCTTCTCCAGATAATTAAGGTATATTATAAAAATGAAAAAAAAATGAATATTTTGGCTAGTTCCTAATCCAACTCAAGTTTTGATTAAAGCTTCTTATTAAAATATTCAAGCAAGAGCATAGATATACAAGATGTACATTTTATTATTAAATACATGTATATGAGAACATAATTACTCATATACCTAGTTTTAAAGCAATGTGAGCCTGTGTATAAGCCGATGTTCACAATCATTGAATAAAGGAGGAACCATTGTTTATCATGACAGAAACATAAAATCATAGAATAAATTTTGTTGCATTACCTCATTTAAGGACACAAAGAACAATGGAGAGATAAGTTTTAGAGCATAGGTGTATTCTTAATCGTTCACACTTCAAATTCGAGCATATAAGACTTCGCTGAAAAAAGAATAGAATTAATAGAAAGAATACTACATGTACATACATAATGATTGTTGGCTGATGCTGCTTTAAATTTCAATTTGGAAATGGCAGATGACAGGGGTATTATGTTTGTGTTGTTAATTCAGAAATGTTTATGTCTGTATTTATGTTAACCTTTCATAGATAAATAACCATTTGTGCTGAAGACTTTCAGTATCGAAAAGAAGGATTAACTCATTATAGCAACTTAGTAATCCCATGCAAGTCTATTCCTTGAGAGGCTTTTACCAATTGGTTCATTTTCTCAATATATCATTGTTAATCATTTCCATTGTTTCAACTTTTTTCATTTGTTATGGAATTAGTTGATTAACTGTGGAATTTAAAATGATTAATCTTTGTCTGATTCCTAATTGGAAATGAAATTTGTCAGAAAGCTCTAATACATGTCTAAAGCTCTAATACATGTCTAAAGCTCTCATACAGTCATGTCTAACTGTAATTACATTTATGTCTATTTTCAGAATGTTCCAGAAACCCTTGTTTTGGCAAACTTGTCCATTCCAATGTACAGAGAATTCTCCATTTTCTACATGTAAGACCAATTTACTGTTTAATGCATTGCGTAATTTTTGACTTTATGAGTGGTCCAAGAGTACAGTCTAACTTGTGTCAAGCAGCCACCCTTTTAAGCAGCCAACCTGCCTTAAACAACCACTACAGAAATTCCCATTGTTAGATTTATAGTGTACATCAGTTTGTGTTAAGCAGCCAACCTGTCTTAAACAGCCAATTTACTCTGTCCCATAGGCTTGCCTCTTAACACAAGTTTGACTGTATAAGAAATTTCACATGAAAATGTTAGAAATATCTGAGCAGTTTCATCTTCTATTAAACTTTCTCATAATGGCGAAAAACAATTGTTGGTCTATCTGCTGGAGAAGAAATAAAATAACTACTTGGAAGGTATTTGCCACAATACCTTCTCATTCACGATGCAATTGCTACTTCCTCTTGGAACCTCCATCAGATCATTGCTAGGATCTATTAAATTGTTCTCAGAAGAAGATTTATTGATTAAATGATTATTTAATTGATTGATTGATCATCCTGTTTGAGCTTTACACATCTTTCTGTGGTGGGTTCAAATCCTGAGAGGGATATGGATTTTCATGAGAGGCAGTCTCCCGACTGACTTACGGAATGCCGATGGTTCTACCCGTCTTGACCAGCCCCTATGGGCAGTTGAGTATGGGGTCTTCCTCCATCATTAATAGTTTGGCATCGCTACATAATTGAAATAATGTTGATGTGATGTAAAACCCATATAAAAAAAAAACATCTCTGTGAGGCAATGACTTCCATGTTTCTCATTCATGATGCAATTAGCATGGATAGTTGATATCACATTACACTGCAGACTCATTATACCGCGACCCGTTATATCGCGATACTCATTATAACGCGGGTCTCCTATGGCTCCCAAAATTTCAAACACATTAGGGCTTAAACAATAGCCTAAATCTCCCCCTTTCTGCAAAATGACGCGGTCGGCATTCTAAATAGAAAGTCTACCTACAAATTGCACTCCGAAGGCGTGAAAATCAATAACTCCCTGGGTAATCCCCACTGTACTAGTTTCTAGTGAATCATCTACAGTTTTCATCCAAAAGGGAAAGGGTTGATTAAAAGTTTAAAAAGAGCCTAATCACAGATGTGAGGACATTTTTAAGTTACACATTATTTTTCTTTTAAACTGTTCAACAGACTGATGCACTATTGTATGATACACATAGGGGAATAGCTACTTAAAGCAAAATTAGTTTATATTTAAGTTTCCAGAGCCTGTATACGGATAATTAATATAAACTTAGATTCAAAAGCATTGGAACTGTTTTGAGATTTAATGCATGCATATACTGTACATACTTAAATATATCAACGCTTCTGTAATTAACTATAAGTTCATAGACTAATTTAGATTATGTATTATAAAAAAAATAAAAAATAAAAAAAATTCTCATTTGTGACTAAGCAACTTTATTCCAAATCCTAATCAATACAGGGTAGATATGGAAGATGACCGAGAACATTTAGACTGTTACCCAGAAGTCCAGGGTGGCCTGGAGCAGGTAACCAAACAGAGCTGTGAGAATCGTGGGTGTATCTACAATCCAGGGGTTACCCAGGGACCCGTCTGCTACATTAACCCTCAAGATTACGGTTACAAGGTCGTGGGACGCTGCAACGAGACAGACTTGGGCTTTGATTGTCTTCTCAAGCATAAAGGTCGAGCAAGTCCATACAGCTCCCAAACAAATCCTGATGTAGAAAACTTGCTGTTTAGTGTACAGATGACGGATAATGAAATCGTCAGGATAAAAGTAAGTCGGAATATGTTTGTATTTATCTAATGTTTATTGACAAATAGCTGGAATATGTTTGTATTTATCTAATGTTTATTGACAAATAGTTGGAATATGTTTGTATTTTTCTAATGTTTATTGACAAATAGTTGGAATATGTTTGTATTTTTCTAATGTCAATTGACAAATAGTTGGAAGATGTTTGTATCTATCTAATGTTTATCGACAAATCTCAGTGAAAAAAAAATCACTGTTCAAGAAAAACTTTGTACCTCTTCATTTAAATGCTTTTGATATATTGTGAAGGTCATCTGCTTTCAAATTCCACTAACCATGGAGTAACTTATATTTAGATAACTGGTGGTAGCCAGGACAAAGTGGAGCAACTCATCAGTATGAGCTATGTCATAAATTGGAAGACTTTGCAGACGACATTTGAAAATGTGATGAAATTGAAAAATAATCTTCTGATAGGGCAGAAAACATTTTTGGAAAAGGAGAAATTGCTATCAAGGAGCAATTTCTCCTTTTCCCACAATAGTTTCCAGAGTCGTCTGCACCAAGTTGATCAAATGTCATTATTGTTTGGTAATGGGTTAAAAAAAAATGAGAAATCAATCGTTATGTGCACTTTTCACTTTTGTCAGTTTTTTTTTCAAGAACTATTGCATTTTTCTTCTAACCACAGATAACTGACAAAGATGATGACAAAAGATATGAGGTTCCTAAGCAACTTAACCTTGGAACAGTCAAGGCCACCGACCCTAGATATGAGGTCAAGGTCACGAGTGAAGACCCTTTCAGTTTCAAGGTCATTCGTAAAAGTAATGGAATGGTCATGTAAGTATCATTTGATTTTCACAATATGCAATGATTGCCCAATGTCTCCTTGTGGCAGCTTGTTTTGGGTGAGAAATGTGCAAACATGGACAACAATTAAGAACTTAGATAAACATTATTTTCTTTCTGATTTTGGGAGAAATTTATTGTGACATTACGCTGGACTCTTTGCATTAGTGTTTTCTTTCGTCTAGCACAATGTTGATATAATGATATAATGATTTTTTTAATTAATGACTACAAAGACATAATTCTCCAGTTTTCTCCAGTAATTTACATAAGATCATGTTGCATAAGATCATGTTGGGAAATACTGAAACAATCACTTTGGCTGTTTTATGGTTTTTGAGGTTTTCTTTTCACAACATATACATGGAACAAAAGTAGATTATTTCCTACTGTCCTACTAGTGTATGAAAGGTTGCATGTTCAACGTATTTCCAAACACTAAATTACACCTATGTTTTGGCTTTCTGGTTAATGGAAAAATGATAATAACCTAAAAGCAAATCCAGGTGTGAAATAGAACTTATTAATATCCTGTTCAGCACCATGAAATATAAAACTGACAATTAGCATTTGTTATTGTTGATATTTGAATATAATTCATAAAGAGATGTTCTGGTTCTATTTCAGATGGGATACTGGTGTAAAGGGTCTTACATACTCCAAACAGTTCCTACAGATTTCCACTCGGCTCCCTTCCCAGTATATCTATGGATTTGGAGAAAATGTTCATGCGACCTTCAAACATGACCTTCAGTACAAGACTTGGCCCATGTGGTCACGGGACCAGCCGGTTGGCTGGGGAGTAAGTATAAATAATCCATGTAAGAATATTAAACCAGTTTTTAGACTTGGAGAAATGGTTCAGTGAAAATGTTCATGTGACCTTTAAGCATGACCTTCAGTACAAGTCACAGAACCAACCTGTTAGCTGGGGAGTAAGTATAACTAACCTAAGAGGATATATTGGGATTACTCATTTCGATGATTCTAATCATTTCACTTTATATACCTCACTAAAGAGATATTTCACACTTCAGTGTGATCTAGATTTAAATCCAACCTTGGGTTTTTGTATTCACACGCATCTTTTTGTGGCGATGTCTCTGCCCATTTTAGACAGGTCTTACTTAATCTGATGTTTGCACATTAGGGGATTATAACAAACAGAGTTATAAACTGGATTCTAATGATATCAAAGATCTGTTAATTTTATTTATCTCATCAGGTTAACACCAGATAACACCCATACTTGTGACAGACTTTTAATATCCCAGAAAACCAGTTAAGTAATCTCTTTTTAGCTGATTCCTTACAATGCACTTAGTTGTTTATGTATGACTACAAGTGTAAAAGTTATAGGCAAACAAACTGTGATGCTTGTAGCTGTTTCACCACTAAATATTTGACCATTTCAGTCCGGGTTAAATCACTATGGTGTCCACCCATTCTACACCTGTATGGAGGCAGGGGATAATGGCGCTCACTCTCATGGGGTTCTCCTACTGAACAGCAATGCTCAGGGTAGGTATAAACAAACCAATCTTCTTGTAGGGGATTTGTTACTGGTTCAAACTGGAATCGTCCGGCACCAAAATTATGAAGCTCTTACTAAAATCTTACATTGAACCCTTGTTATAGACAGTTAAGTTTTGGGTTACTTTCATCACTTATTAGCCAAACATAGCAGTTAAAACTAAACCTATGTTAAAACTTAATAAACATACTTCATTGTGTGTAAAGCATTTTATATTCATGTTTGTATTTAACCCATGACCAAACAATAATGACATTTGACCAGCTTGTTGCAAACACCTCTGGAAAACATTGTGGGAAAAGGAGAATTCTTTCCTTTTCCCACAATGTTTTCTGCCCTATCAGAAGATTATATTTCAAGTTCACCACATTTTGAAATTTCGTCTGCAAACTCTTTCAATTTGGTATTGTCGAAAATTTGGCGTTTGGTAAAGGATTAAAACTGAAATCCTGTAAACCCAATGTAAAAACCTAATAATCATTATTCATAATGTTAAAATCATTTTATAGTCATGTTTGAACCTTAAATATTTCAACATTAGTTATGACATCATTGTTCCTTATTTCACAGATTACAGTTTTACACCCCTCCCCATGTTGACCTATAGGACTATTGGGGGTATTCTCGATTTCTATATGTTTATGGGCCCAGAACCTGAAAATGTCATACAGCAGTATACACACGTAAGTAAAATGATTGACAAAAAAAGAACCTCACATGATTTTGTACTAGGAAAATAGATAAAATTTAATAATCTGTTATCAATTTTTAAGTTTATCTTCTTGAAGACCTTTCATGAAAAGAAAATGCCTCATTGTATGACTGTGGGTTGTAAAGTCTTCTGCAAGAGACTCATTAGAGTGAGGCATTTCTATATAAGGTTTAAATCTTATTGATATTGCAACTGTGGGCAACGATGAAAGAGCGTCAGCCTCTTGTACTGATGTTAGACACAACGTAGAATTGCAGGGTCATAACCACACATCGATGTGAGTACTGGGCATGTATTCAGGAGGGAGGTATCGAAAGTGATTTTAATAAGTTTCAATCAATAGGAGAAAGATAAGTTTAAAACATAATATTTCAATTATTTAAGGCAATAGGACGTCCATACATGCCACCCTATTGGGCCCTTGGATTCCAGTTATGTCGCTATGGTTACAACAGCATTGAGAACATCAAAGCTGCCGTGAACAGGACCTTGGATGCAGGAATACCATTGGTAAGTTGGTAACTAGTATTATAGTAACTGTTGTTGTTTTAGGGGAATTTAGATTCTTTTACATCCTATTAACAGTTTTTCTATTATAATGTGATGTTAATAAAACTTGTAGAACCATCAAAAATCTAGACTAGACTGTCAAAAAATACCCCTTTCACCCACATGTAATTGATTGAGCAAAAACAACTCCCAATTTTTTAATGACACAATCACACGCCAGTGAAAATTTTTGTCGTCAACTGATCTATTGTACTGTCAATAACAATCACTTAGGCTCTCAAATTTGCATAAACTTTACAGCAGTATTACATATATTGTTTTCTTTTTTTCAAGGGGGCAGGTGGGTCAATGAAAACCTATTTTCTCAGATCAGTTTTTGTGACTGATCAGAATTGTTAACAATGTTAAGCAGATGATTAAAAGATAAAAAGTTGAAAGTTGCATTTTTTGTGATATCAAATAAACATCATTGTATCAAAAGGAGAAATTGTTTGTGTCAAGCAGTTTTGTTCTTTTGTCACATTATTTTTAAATTGTTGTCTGGTACTGTTTTAATTCGGACCAGTCAAAAAACATAGGAAAATATTTCCAGAAGGAGACTTCTTTCGGAAAATGTTTTTTAATCAATAGCTGTCTGCACACAAAAACAATTTCTCCTTTTCCCAGTAAATTTGGCAGAATAGTTCAAAATCTCAAAGCTGTTTAATTATTGGTTTCCAAATCCTTCGCGTTAGGTTTGGTGAGCTGTCCAAATTGAAAGAAGCAGTAAAATAGTGTGAAAGATTACTGACAAATAAGCTTCCCTTCATTATATCAGGTAGAAACCACTGTGATCAAATGAGAAGTTGCTTGACATGAGCAATTTCCCTTTAAATCCTGTATTAAACAAGAGTATACACAAGGCAATGGGTTAAGTATATATTTCTGTCTGACAAATATGAAAGATATAAGCTTCCCTAAATTATATTGTGTAGAAACCACTGTGACCTAAGCAAAAATTGTTTGACATGAGGAATTAACCTGAAACCTCTGTGGTTTGTTCAACCCCTTGCATTGAAAAAAAATATACCTAAGGGAATGTGTTTAGTATTTCTTTTTCCTTTTTGTTTCTACAGGATGTCCAGTATGCTGACATTGACCACATGCACACACAGATGGACTTCACTGTGGACGATTCCAACTTTGCTGGACTGGACAATTATTTCAAGTTGCTACAAAGTACAGGGATGCACATCATCATTATTCTTGTAAGTTTCTTCTTGATCAGTGACCTTATTAATTTGTCTTGACCCTTGTTAGATTCAACCTTTTTAGTCTTCCTTTGACACTTGTAAGTTTTTCCTTGTTTCCTGTAAGTGTTCCTATGACTCTTGTAAGTCAGTGCTTTTTTTGTAAATCTATCATTGACTCCCTTTATAGTTATCCTTGTTTCTTGTCAGTCTGCTTTTGATCATTGTAAGTTTGTCCTTATTTTTGGTAAGTTTTCATTTAACTTTTGTAAGTCTGTTGCTGACTCTTGTAAGTGTATCCTTGTTTCTTTTAAGTAAGCATTTCATTGTTATGAATTTGTCTTAGGCTCTCTAATGTATGTCACTGTATAACAGTTCATAGAATTTGTCCTTTGGAAGTTCATTATGATCTTTTCAGGATCGTTTATGACCTCTGTAGGTTTGTTTATTTTCTTTCCTGAACCTCTGTAAATTAATACTTGATCTTAAGAACGTTGGTCCTTGACTCTTTTGAGATTGTCCTTGATATTTACAGGTTTGTCCTTGACCTTTCTATGTTTGAATTTCATAAGAGGTACTCTTTCAACTGACCTGTTAAAACAAGAGAATGTTACAGAAGTTACATGAATCTTGTAGGCTATAGAATAACCACTTAGGTTCTTTCTAAGTTTAAACCTATTTTAGTGCCAATTTAGCAATGATACATGGTTAAAAGCCATATAAATAACTTAATCAAAAGGGTCTAGCCACAAATCCTCATTGCATATAAACTAGGAATCACAAAACATACTTTCGGTGTGATGATCAATTGAAATGAATATATAAAACAATGCAATTTGAACTGTATATTTATACAGGACCCAACATTGATATCAAATGTGTCTGATTACAAGCCATTCAAAAGGATGACAGAAACAAACAGCAATATCAAATGGGCATCTGACGAAAGTTTTATCCCGGAAGGAAGCAGTATTAACAATAACGACTTGCTGGGATATGTAAGTTTAATTACCCATGTTCTCAATGAGAGTTAGTTGAATAGGGCTATACAAAATCTGTCCATAGGGGTTCTTTAAACATCTCCTCAAATTTGAACTGGCTAAAACATAATTTGAAGCAGTCATTTTTGCCTGCGGCCTGCTCTTATTGAGAACACTGATTACCATGTTTATTTATACTATTTTATGTGGTTTCTACATAACATCAACAGTGTTTCAGTTATATTGCAATGCCTGACTCTTAATGATGGAGAAAGACCCCATACTCAACTACGCATAATGGCTGGTCAAGTCAGGTAGAACCTCTCTTAATCTAAAAGTCAGAAGGAGCCTGTCTCCAATGAAAATATGAAAATCTTAACGCCGTCACCAGATTCTTTACCTAAAAAATGATAGGTTCTCTGAAAGTGAAACCATCAAAGACAACAACTTGAATTACGATAAAATTTAACAAATTAAATTTTACTCCGATGAAATATTACTCACCCTTGCAATTTGCTTTATCCCACAATACTTTCAAAAGTCGTCAACTGCAAACTTTTAAACTCTTATTATTGTTTTACGACAAGATATTTACCTATGATGGAAAATCAGGGTAATTGTTATACTGTGAATCCTGTGAAAAGTGCTTAGAGTAACTGGATGTTTTTAGGATGTTGTTCAAAACAAATGAAATCATTCATACAGTTCTGAAATTAAATTGTCTTTGACAAGAGATGGTTTGATCTAATGGTTGTCTTTCTAGAGAGGTGGTCTTTTATTTGAAGAGAGATGGTCTGATCTAAAGATTGTCTTTTTTAGAGAGGTGGTCTTTTCTTTTAGGCTGTCTTGGTGTTGGTTTGACACTTTTCTTTTGTGACTGAAGCTTGAAGCTAAGTAAATGCATTCTTGAGTCCCAGCATTTTCACCTCGCTGCTAACAAGGATCAAACCAGGGACACTCAGTACTAGAGGCAGATGCTACACCATTGCACCACTGTTGCCCACAATGCTTTTGTTTTAATTTCCCAGGTATGGCCACCGGGTAAAGTGGTATTTCCAGACTTCTTCAAGAATAACACACAAGAAATATGGAAGGAACTGATCAAGAATCACCATGATAAAAAACTTACTTTTGATGGCTTATGGATAGTAAGTATAGCCTTGAATCATACTTGGCCTTCTGTTCTTGCAATTGAATGTTTTGATGGCTATTTTCTCTATTTTTCAATGAAAACAACAAGGCCATGTCAAGGGTTCAGTGGAAGACTATAGTAAGTGCTTCATGCTTATGAAGCACTTACTATATAGTCTTGCACTGAACCCGCAATGTGCTTTGAATTACTATCTATTGGTTCACTCGATTCAACAACTAGAGAGGAACAAATTTCAAACATGAACTGGAATATGTTCGGATTCTAGGGTAATGGAATAACATCTAGATCTTTATTCCTTCCAAACACCTTCTTAAGACAAATTTAACCTTTAACTAACCAATTCAAAAATGAACATTAAGGATAATTCATTGTACAGCGGTGAAGAGCGTTAAATGATGCACAAGTGTGTTTCGGTTTACATGTAAACTGTGGTATAAAAGTGCTTTATTTAACACTCTTTATAGATGTACACTGGAATATCATATTTATTACACTTCCAAAACATTTCTGGAAGTTTCAATCTTTTTTGTAGCATTTTGTATTATTTTATAAAGAAACATTGATTGCTTGGTTTCCATTTAAAAGACACGAAATAGCAGAAGTAAGTTGTGATTTTGTTTGGACTTTTAACTGATTTGGAAAATGGATGTTTTTATTGATAAGGCTTACAAGCCTTGGCACTTGTATATTTATACAGTTTTCTGTGGGCACGTTGATGAATCAAGAAACAGTCAAACTTTACTTTAAAAAATCCATGAAAATTACACAGAATATATTAAACAGCTATTAATTGCCTTTCTGTCTATCCATTAATTGCCTGGTGTTGGATAAGTCACAAGTTCTCACTTGGATGAACAGGTTAATAAAAGAGATGTTTTGCATTCAAGGACATGAATGAACCAGCCAACTTTGGTACGAATGAAGAACGCCCGTTCAACTGGCCGGAGGACGCCAAACCCTACTGGAGCCTTAACTGTACCTTCGAGGGAAACACCCTGGAGCATCCCCCATACAGAACAAGTATTGTGTTTGTTTGTTTATGATTTATTTTGTTTTCAACAAATATCATGTTAAATAGAGGTGATTCCTGGACTATGTACTGGGGAAAACTCTGAAATCTCATGACACTTTCAAGTTGTGTCAAAATGCCACAGTGGTGCAGAGGTAGAGCGTTGGCCTCTTGTACCAAGGGTTCCGGGTTAATTCCCCATTAGAAGTGGTAAAAGTTGTCGGGACTAACCCAATTTGAATCTCCTTTTTAATGTTAATTACTAATAGAAGTCAATTCTAGTGTAAAAGGCTTAACCTAACTACTTACTGGTATCTGGTCCCAGATCCTTGTAAACGTTGAGGGGAAAATTCTGTGACTAACCCACAAATCAGCATGAGACTGGGCATGTATCAAGGAACTAGGTTTCGAAAGTAAATTAATTAAACCTTATTGTTCTGGGACCGACTTCATGCTTACCCAAACAGGTTAGATCCAGGCAAGCCGCTAAGTAAATTAGTGGTTGGCCTGTGATCTTACCTATTTGCCACTCTGACTATCTTTTTTCAACAAAATTATGCAGATATTTAAGGTTTTGGAAAGCAGACAATGCTAAAAATTATTTTTAGAAAATTACCAAGCATTCTAAGCCTTAAGCTTCAAGCTTTTGTCACAATTGATTAAGATAAGTTTAAACTTTAACAAAATTGTGTACACCTTCATTTCAGAGGCCTGCTATGCACATGACAATAGGGACACCAAAAGGGCAGCCATGTTGTCTGACAAAACTATTTGTATGAGAGCTGTACAGGGGGACAATAGTCAGTACAAACACTACGATGTGCACAGTCTCTATGGCTGGTCACAAACCCAACCCACTCTCCAGTAAGGACCAACTTAATATCTCTTCTGGTTTGTCTTGTATGATCAGAGAATTATTTCTGCCCATGGGTATATACATACCCCTTGTAGTGCAATGTTTTTCTTGCCCATTATTGCACTTATCTCTAGGTGTGAACAACTAATCGAACACCAAGCAGCATTTTTCAAGTACATACAGTGACAATTACTTTCTGATTAAGTGTAGAAACCATATAAATTTGTCTGTATGGTGTTAGATAACACGGTATCAAAAATGTTTCAGTTATGTAGCGGCTTTCATGGATCCACCAGTACTAGACTTGGGCTCTGAAGTCAACAAAAGGAGCAGTTGCTTATTCAAAAAAAAAATAAAAAACATTTTTTTTTAATGACACTACCTATATGTCTTTGTGAGAAGATAGCTAACGAACATTTGACATCAATTTCTATGCCCTATTGTTATTGACAATCCATATTCATGTGTATAAAGAAACAAGGTTAGAGGATTTTTAGTTAAGTATTAAAGTCTGCCTTAGTTGATCAATGTAATATGCCCTAAAGGGTTCATTACATAATGTCAAGACTATTATGAACGCTTTAAGTCTGTGAAGAACTTGCAATTGTCTTGCAATTGAGTCTTGCAATGGATTCTTGATACATATCATTTCTGGTATATTTGCAGAGGTTTAAGATCAGCCACTGGAGAGAGAGGCATTGTGATTTCCCGGTCCACGTTTCCAGGGAGCGGTCAATATGCGGGACATTGGCTTGGAGACAACGATAGTCAGTGGAAAGAGATGAGGGAATCTATCATAGGTATGCATTGCTTTATATGGTTTTATGTCTTCTTAAGGGATTTTATTCTTGGTTTCATATCTGTTTGGTAAGAGGTCAAAGAATCTGTGATAGCTAAACAGTACTTTTTAAAGTACTTTTTATCCTCAAAGGGTTTAATACTTGGTTTGATATTTGTTTAGTAACAGATCAGATATACTTTCTAAGGTATACAGTACTTTTCATTGATCTTTTTCTCCTCTAGGGATTTTTACTAGGTTTGATATTTGTTCGGCAAGAGATGAGAGAATCTATCATAGGTATACAGTGTACAGTACTTTTCATTTATTTATATTTTATGATTTTACACTTGGTTTGATGTTTGTTGATAAGAGCTCATGTATTGGCACACAGTACTATTTTTTATCTGCTTCCTCATGTGGTATTCTTCACTTGGTCTGATATTCAGTGGTAAGATATCAGAGAATAAATCATAGATGCACGGTACTGTTTATTGATATATTTCCCATATGGGATTTTACTCTTCGTCTCATATTTGTTGGTAAGAGATGAAGAAATCATTCATAGTTAAACATCCCTATCTTTAATCTTATTCCACTTATGGTATCTTTCACCTGGTATGATATTCAGTGGTAAGATATCAGAGAATAAATCATAGATGTACAGTACTACCGGTATTCATTGATTCATTTTCTAAGTGGGATTTTACTTTCCATCTGAATTTGGTGGTAAGAGATGAGAAAATAATTCATAGGTAAACAATTCTATCTTTAATCTTATTCCACTTATGGTATTTTACACCTGGTATTATAATTATTTTGAGGAACTACTTTTTATCACAATGGTTTAATAGGAATTCTGCTGCAGGTCAATACAAGTGAATCAGTATCAGTATGAGGAAGGGGAGAAAAAGACAATAAGGCATGAAATATATTAAAATATATTGAAAAGCATTTGACAAATGAATACATTTCTTGTTGAAAGCAACTGCTTTTCTTATTTCAATTAGACGGTTCAATTCAAGACCATAGTAAGACTATAGTAAGACTAAACTTATTATATTATTGCACTGAGGCCTTAAATTGTTTTACAAATTATCAGTTGTTCATAGCTGAATTCAATCTAATATGTACACATATATATAACATATATATGTGGGAAAATGATTTAACAAAATCACAAAAAGGGCATAGACATACAAATAGATACATGTACAAGGAAACCACTCTTTAAATGAAATGTTGATTTCATTTTAGGAATTATGGAGTTCAACTTGTTTGGGATACCATATGTAAGTTATGCTTTAAATATTTTACCCACTCTTCCTTATCAAGAAACATGCCCCAATTTGAAGCAGCATTGATGCCAATCATGGAGTTTGAGAAAACTGCATTTTCATAATTAAATTACAAAAAAAACTTTTTGTCTATTAATGTTTTTTACACTACCAGGCTAGCCTTATGATAATTGAGTTTTGGAAAGTAATTGCCTAGTTTAAACCAATACACAGGGATATTATCTTACACAAAAAGTATGATACTACAATGTGACACGTTATTAGAGCGTCTGTGAGAGACATGTTACTTTGAAATATTGTTTTTCTCATTTTTGAAGTAAAAGGGGAATCTTTTTATCACAAGAAGAGTTACTATATCATCTGTAAGAACTTGAGATCTACACTGTTACTATTATTTTGGCAATGAACCCCTGAGGTGGACATTTTAGCTGAATTTATCTAGAAATACACCAGAGAACGTTTTTGCACACTGTTTAGTTAATGGTGTCTGGTGATATTGTACCAAGGTGAGAAAAACAAGCAGCCATACCGTGACTCAATCATGTGAATCCTCTACAAACTTTGCTGTCCAGCTCGCTTACATATTTAACTCTACTTTATAAAATGAGACCCCCTACTACAATATAAAGAGTGTAAAACAGGTTTAAAAGGTCTTTTTGTTAATTACAGATTGGAGCAGATATTTGTGGTTTTATGCAAAACACAACGGCTGAACTTTGTAAGCGCTGGATGCAGCTTGGGGCCTTCTATACCTTCTCGAGGAATCACAATGGAATTAATTACATGGTGGGTCTGTTAAACTTGTCTATTTGTCGTTTTACACTTTTTCTCATTTACTCATTTGAGATTTTTGGACAATAGAGGGTCAGCGCGACCAGCTAGATTTCTCAACTAATTCATAAAACGAGTTATACAAATTTTTATTTCACACAAACCCTGGTAATTTAAATATTGCAAACCATACATGCAATCATATATTGGTCATGAATTTATTGTGCTTATGTCTGTAACTTTTGAAAAATCTGAATGGATCAAAAGTTATGCTTTTTTTAAGTTGCCTGGTGCCATTTCTAGAAAATTCACTTTGAGGTTTTTTTTATTGATTGACATGAAAAATGAAAATAAAGCATGTAAAGGTGAAACAAAATGGAATATCATTAATGATCAGACCTGCTAATTTTCAGGCCTGGTTCTGGTTTCAGGCTTTGAGATTATACATTTTCCTTCTTTCTTCATATTGAAGATGTTTGAATTCAGGCTTCAGTGATGCTTTTCAGGCTTGAACATTCCTTAACAATAGCAGGCCTGATGACAGATGCAAGGGTCATGTGATCCAGGAGTAGTGAAATCAATAGTCTGTAATGCCCAGCTTGTCCAAAAGTTACATGGACCAGGGAATTTTTAGAAATATTTAACATATAGTCATTATACAGACAAGTGCAGATAAAAGATTTAGCATTTACGGACATATACATCGAAATCAGATTTCCAAACCCCTGTGATTTAATGATGGCTAATAAGAATATTACATGGCACCATTCTTCAGTTTGTAAATTGCACTGGTGATAGGATACAGAGGGTTTTTTTTTTAAGATGTATTTCTGATTGACATCTTTATAGTTCCCTATAATTGCAAGTAACAGTAATATTCCATATACCAATTTGATAAAGCTGAAGCACTAGATAACATCACACGCGTTGTTACCATTAAATCTGCTCGTATAAAGATTCATTGTGTATTTGGATATTTACTAAAAATGAATGGGCAATATATGATTTGTCAACTGTTAATTTGTATTTTGTCCATTATATGTGATTGTATTTCAGACAAAATGTTTTAAGGTTTACATTGATATCTCACAAAAAACAAAGACAGAAATCTTATATGGAAATGTTATTTCACTCTTATTTGAATCTATTTTAGGATCAAGATCCAGGGATATTCCCACCAGAAACAGGTGTTGCTAGAGCCTCCAAGATTGCCATGGAAACTCGCTATTCTCTGTTACCATACTTGTATACACTATTCCATCATGCCCATGTAAGAGGAAATACCGTGATACGACCTTTACACCATCAGTAAGTAGTGACATAGGTGTCTTATGTTGCCATGCAAACTCTTTTCTCTGCTGCCTTAGATTTCCAATAAATTCTGTTACATCATGCCCATTAAGAGAATATAGAGTGATACGACCTTTACACCATCAATAAGTAGTGAAGATTGTCTAAGATTGCCATGGAAACCTGCTATTCTTTCTAACCTTACTTGTTCATGTATACATTATTCATACGTTTCCGTGATATTGTATGGTCTTTACTTTTCAGTAAGTTGTAACATGAGAATCTAAGATTGCTATTGCCTTGACATGATTAGGAATTGTAACCCAAGAGCATACTTGCTACTTTTTGTTAACTTATTTGTAAAAGTGTGGAAGTTTTCTGCATCATTTGTAAGTAAAGGCACATGTTCACTCAATCATCAAACTCTTTCTCCTTTTCTCACAATGGATTTTCACATTTGACACAAAGTTCATGCCTTCCTTGATTTGCACAGGTTCCCAGATGACGTGACCACTTACAGTATAAATGAACAATTTATGTGGGGACCAGCACTCCTCATTTCACCAATACTCTATGAGGTAAGTTGATTTATAAATTCCAACTTATGTTGGGAATTGAACGAATCAGGATAGTCTTTCGTGGGCACATTCAAGCCAATCAAAGGGGAGAGAGAGACCGGCTCCTGTTTTTCCCCCTCCTTTCACTATGGCCACTTTCCTATTTGTCTCAGCAGGAAGGTTGCCTTTAAGCATTCATTTGTTGTGCCTTCAGTTTTGGGGGATATGAGATGGGAACCAACTTTTGATTCATCTTTGACAGCCAGTTTCATTCACCATTTGACAAAAGGAGTTATTGCTCATGAGCAATTTTCCTTTGTCACAACGTTTTTCATCTGACATCATGATGACAATGATATTTCATGGCCTAGTGTTTAGAGTACAGAACTTTTAACCCTTTCCCAAACAATAACGACATTTGACGACTTTGTTGGAGACGACTTTAGAAAAATTTGTGTGAAAAGGAGAAATTGCTCGTAACGAGCAATTTTTCCTTTTCCCACAATGTTTGCTGCCCTATCAGATGATTATTTTCCGATTTCATCACATTTTTGAATGTCGTCTTGAAACTCTTTCAATTTGGAACAGTCGAAAATGTGTTGTTTGAGAAAGGGTTAATCATGTGGCCCCTGTGTTACAAGTTCTACATTCTGAACCACTTGGCTATACAGGACCTTAAGGGCTCAATGAAAGACTTCAGTTACTTTTTAGCAGTAGTCTTGTTATTAACCTTTGATACCTGTATGTTTTTAATGTATCTCTTTTATGTCACTTAACTTTTCCAGGGCCAGTCGGTTTTAGAGATGTATTTCCCAAAGGGCCCTTGGTATGATTTCTACACTGTAAGTAACTGTTTTCTTAACATTTACCAAACACCACATTTTTGACTGTCCCAAATTGAAAGAGTGCAGATGACAATTCAAAATGTGATAAAATTGAAAAAAAGTATTCTGATCCTTTTCCCACAATATTTTCCAGTGTCGTCTGCAACAAACTGGTCAAATGTAATTGGTTAAGGTCTACTTTCTAGCCACTACCTTGAATTCATGATCTTACTTAATTATGTGATATTAAAATTTAAAAGTTGAAATTCAAAATGGTAAAAGGAGCATTTGCTAGATTGGTATTTTGTGCCAAAAGTTCACTGTGAGAATGAAACAGCTTCAGGTATTAATTGATATAATGGCTTTTGATTAAAGCAGAGAAATTGTCACCAACAGACTATTGTGCTTATCCATGAATATATAAAGTGATTGAATTTGAGGCACCATCTTATAGATAGCACATTGATTCAAATGAATATTTGTTTGACATATATAGACTAAAGGTACATGAATGCATATTAAGTAAGTATATGAAGCAATCTGTTATAAAAACCTCTCACATACAGGGAAAAGAAGTTCCTGAGCAGGGAAGTTTTCTCTCCGTCCCTGTCAACGCAGATTCCAACATACAACTCCATGTTAGAGCAGGACACATTCTCCCTACACAGGCACCTGCAACAAATACAAAACACAGGTAATTTGTTCATTCATTATACTTTGAATTTGTTGTCTGACATTGCCTTCAGTTTGCATTAGTCACACATTACCTCTTCAAAGGAATCAGAGCATCAGTCTAGTGTGTCATAAAAAGGTGAACAAATGTTGCTCAAAATTAATTTTCATAGAAGATGCAGTTTTTAAAGAATTTCTATTCTTACAATTGAAAATACAAAAAGGTATATTTACTACTACATATGCTCCTTTTGGGTGTATTTTGGTTTACCCTGAATTGCATGTTCAAAGCTATGAATAATTAGTTGTCCATGTGCATCTGGTGATCAAATATTATTTATTGATTTATAATTAAAGAAGAAATTGTTTAAAAGCCTTTGTCATAATGAACCTTTCCCTATTTCCAAAAGGAAATTTAAAATGTCTTTTAAAAAAGAATCTTTAACATATAATACCTCTTTGTTTGAAATATATCTCATCTTCTGATGACATGTCCATTTTTGATCATTTATTTTTCGAAATAAGTACTATCAAAATTGGTTGGATTGGAGAAACTGTTATACTATTATCAACAGTACTTCCGTCATGGTGCAGCAGTCCGCACACTTATCCATGCTCTTGCTATTTCCTCACCAGGGTACCGTTTTACTCAACAGTTTACGCTTAAGATTTGCGTAAGTCTAAAGCAACAATTCCTCTTATTTCATTATTCGACAAAGCAATATTGCAAAGTAACACATCATTGGAATCGTCTCTCCAAGACGCTTTCAATGACGTGTCACATTGCAATATTGTACTTTCATTGAAGATACTATCCACGTATATCAGTTATGACTTACCCAAATATCTTCCTTAAGTCGTTTAGTAAAACTTTACCCTGCACTGCACAATAATGTTTCAAAGCTGCTGTATGCTTGATAAATGATTGGCGATGAGAGATGATTGAATCATGTAGTTTTGACTTCTGTCAATGTCTGAAGAATATTGACCAAGTCACATCTGAAATCCATGGCCTCTGTATTCAAAGTCAGACATTCTTCGAATTGAGTGTTTGATATTTTACAAATGTGAGCTCTTACCCTTAGAATGCTATGTAATATTCTTAAAATGAATTTTTATGTCATCTGCTTTCCGAAACCTGCTTAAATTTGATGAGGAGAGATACTCAGAATAGCAAACAGGTTTGATTCCAGGCCAGCTGCAATTCACTTGGTGGCTGGCCTAGATCTAACATATTTGCATATGCATGAAGTCAGTTCCAGCACAATAAGGGTTAACACAGATGCTACAAGCTGTTACTACCATTTTATTTCACCATATCAGCCGAAAGAACCCGTTTACCTTGAAAGTTGCTCTCCGTGATTCGGAGAATGGAGGTAGAGGTCATACTGCGACGGGCGAGCTGTTCTGGGATGACGGAACTTCTATAGGTTGGTTTCCATGGCAATGCCTTTTTTTGCACAACCTTTTTTTTTTCATCATCTTCATCTGGTGTAGATTATATGTGTTTCTTTTCAATGTTTGGTTGAATTTCACAATATTGCATTGCATGTTCATAAAAGTTCTTGAAAAGATTTCATCAGATTTATATTGTATGCATTTCATAACTTTATATTTCATGTTTGTATTTCACAGTATTTTATTGCAAGTTCAACTTTAAAGTTTCAAAAACTATTAAATCTATATTGTTTGCATTTCATTTAACTTGGTTGTAAGGTTCAATTTCACAATGTTGTATTGCATGTTCTTAAACTTGAAAATGTTCAGAAACTTTCAGATTTATATTGTTTATATTTCATGTAATTTGATTGTATGGTTCAATTTCATGATAACAAAGTCAAAGATTTTACAAAACAAAATTTAATGCAGCTATAAAATCAAATTTTATGTTAAAAGAATTTTATATGGATTGGAATATTGATTTGCAACCTTTCATTCATGTTAATTCAATTTCAATGTAAAAAATGGTAATAAAGGGGAGGTAATAACTATGAATTTAATAACAAAATTCACTGATATTCATTTGACACTACAGCTTTTAAATCAGACAAATTGGGTAAAGTGGCTTGATGAATGCCTTTGGAATGATGAATCTTACGATTTCTATTTCTATTTATTCTTTAACCAAAGCCAATACAAGTTTTCCATCAGGGGTGGACTACCTTAATGATTTATCCCAATTTCAGATACCTATGAAGGAGGGAATTACTACTTGGCTAGATTTTGGTCTGGGCATGTGAGTAAATTATTATACCTGAGAATTTGACATAGTTAATACAAATATTAATCCCTCACATGATATTTTGTGGCAGCTTCAACCTGAAAGTGTAAGCAGATGATAATCGTTAAGTAAAGAGATTCACATTGTTTTAGAAAAGCTCAAGAAATTGTTTTGCCAAAAATGGGAAAATAAGGTGGATAGGTTGAGGGTTAGCCCTTATAATGCTGGGTAATTTTCTAAAAAAAGATGTTTGTGTCGTCTGCTTTCCAAAACCTTAAGTATCTGCTTAAATTTGATGAGAAAAGATACTCAGAGTAGGTTAGATCACAGGCCTGTCACCAATTTACTTGCTGGCTGGCCTGGATCCAACCTGTTTGCATAAGCATGGAGTCGGTTGCAGCACTATAAGGATTAAAACTGTACAATAGCTACATTGTTGTATACCGTAATCACAGTGGAGGATAGCAATTGGAAGCAAAATATGTTTGCATTTAAGTATCTAGAGCCTGGAATCAGTGAATGTATGACTATCTAAATCCAAAAGCGTTGTAATGGTTTTTGGATTTATCGAAAAATCGACTGCACATACATAAATATTTTCATGCCTTCTTAATCAATTTTGCTTTCAATAGCTATTTCAAATTGTATATCAACCGAATAAAAGTTGTAATGATTCATTGTCATTTTATCTCCTCTTTCAAATTTCCTTATAAGTGAACAAGCACCTTTAAAATGAGCCCTGGAACACATCTTTTATTTTTTTTTATTTTTTTTTTTTCAGAACACTTTGAAGATGACAATAGAGCACAATAACAGTGCCCTGGTTTCCAGCTTGTTCATTGAGGCAGTGGAAGTGTATGGGGTACCAGAAAATGTCAACTATGTGTACTTTGATGATACAAAACATTCCAACTTGACCTTCGAAAAAAGCTCCAAGGTTTGTCAAATGGCTGCCATCTTTAGCACTTTTCTGCCATTTAACCATTTACCAAACACCAAATTTTCGACCGTCCCAAATTGAAAGAGTTTGCAGACGACATTTCAAAATGTGATGAAATTGAAAAATAATCTTCCGATAGGGCTGAAAAAATGGTTATGAGCAATTTCTCCTTTTCCCACATTGTTTTTCAGAGTTGTCTGCAACAAAATGGTCAAATGTCATTATTGTTCAAGAAAGGGTTATACTCTTAATGACCAATTCATCTTCTTGTCATTATGGCATCTATTATATAATAACAAAGAAAATGCTGTTATTTATCAAGCTTGATGCAAATTGAAAACATTTTCATTAAACTATATGACTTATGGAGAAATACAATCATTAATACCCAATATTGACGGTAAGTAAATGTTGTATTTCATTCACATTTTATACTGTCTAAATTATTATTTGTTATGTTTCATATTCCTTTATGTTTCAGATATGAATTTGGAAAATGATTGTTTTATGTTTCATGCAGGTCCTGAAGATAAATTCTCTCCGTCTACCTTTAAATGAAGAGTTTACAATGGAGTGGAGGTAAATACATTTTTGTCACTGTCAGGCATCTTTGACTCCATCGACGACATATGATTTATCAACCCTTTACTAATAAACTCTCATTTCTTTGAATATCCTGGGGGTGTCATTAAGTACTGAGCATTCCATGTTTCAGTGAGTGGCAATGTGAAAAAGCTGGGACTAATTAACCCACAAATTGGCTTGAGTACTGGTTATGTATCCAAAAAGCAGAATCATGAGTGATTAATATATGTTCAAAAAACTCATTCCACAATCGGTGTTAAATTTAAATAAGTTCATATTAGAAAATATTAGAAAAAATTGTAAATAATATGAACGAGTAACATCGAGAAAACTAAATTGTCAATTGAAGCTTTTGCCAAGAGCCGTGAGTTCTGACCAGTTGACAAACCCCTGTCCAGTTGTTTATCGAGGATGTTTTCACAATAATAGCTATCCATGCTTGCATCTGTTTGTCAGAGACTGTACAGAAATTGTTTGTAAAAAGCGTTATGAATATTCAATTTGAATTGGAATCTTGACCAGTCAATTTGGATAGTATTACAATTGTTGATGTTTTCCAGGTAAAAACTGGAAGCATTTGATAGGTTTGATTAACAAGAAACTATGTAGTTCACGTCTTAACCCTTTCCCCAACAATAACGACATTTGTCCACTTTGTTGCAGACGACTTTAGAAAACATTGTGGGAAAAGGAGAAATTGCTTGTAACGAGCAATTTTTTCTTTTTCCACAAGGTTTTCTGCTCTATTTGAAGAATTGTTTTCAATTTCATCACATTTTGGAATGTCGTCTGCAAACTCTTTCATTTTTGGACAGTCAAAAATTTGATGTTTGGGAAAGGGTTAAATGAGTTATTGTCATTGTCAAACTCTTTAAATGATTCATCTAAAAAGTTGAAAGCAAAAGCAAATTAAAATCTGGTAGAATACTGTAAACACTAATACAACTTAATCTTAAGTTTAAGATATTTGTCTGATTATCATTTTTTCCCTTTACCAAATGCCAAATTCTCGACTGTCCCAAATTTAAAGAGTTTGCAGACAACATTTCAAAAGGTGATTGAAGCGAAAAATAGTCTTCTGATATGGCAGAAAACATTGTGGGAAAAGGAGAAATTGCTCACTAAGAACAATTTTTCCTCCTTTTTCCACAATGTTTTCTGCCATAACAGATGAGTTAAGAGCAATTTCTCCTTTCCCCACAATGTTTTCCAAAGTCATCTGCGACAAACTGGTCAAATGTCATTATTTTTTGGTTATGGATTATTATGAGATTTATACTTTATCAGAGAGTTTAGGAAACCCACACCAACGGAGATGGGCAGAATAGACTGTGGTCCAGACCTTAAAGTCTATAATGACAGTCAGTTATCAATTAAGAGAGAGCTGTGCAATGCTAGAGGGTGTTCGTTTGATCCTATTAAAGAGATGCCATATCTGCCTTCTTGCTATGTTAACAGGTATGTAGTACTATTCTTATTTGATTTCGAGGGTTTGATGCAAGACTTCAGCAACTTCTTCACATAAGTGAAGGACTTGCTATAGTCTTGCATTGAACCCTTGACTTGCATGCATTGAACCCTTGACTTGCATGCATTAGTTGTTAGTATTTTGTTTGCTTGATCAATTGACAGTTTTTTTAATTTGATGCTGACATGGAGAATCTTTGTGTAATAATTTGATGCTTTTTTCGAAGATCTTTGTATGATTAATTGTTTGCAAAAGTTCTAAGTTGCCTACTTGATTGCCTAATTCATTGATAAGTAATTCGAGTACTCCATTGAGCATTTCAGCTTCATAATTTTCTTGCTCAAGTTATGATTCCAATGTTTGCAGATATTACTTCTTTTATATTCGCTTTCAAATTCTTAAAAAGTATTTCGAAAAAATATTTTCATGATTATTTAAAGTCTTGTGTAAATTTTGTCAAATATGAAATACAGTCAAACTTGTGTTAAGAGGCCAGCCTATGGGACAGAGTAAATTGGCTGTTTAAGACAGGTTGGCTGCTTAACACAAATTGATTTACACTATAAATCTAACTATGGGACTTTCTGTAGTGCCTGTTTAAGGCAGGTTGGCTGCTTAAGACAAGTTAGACTGTATACTCTTGCTGGAGACGGCCTTGGACTTTCACAAGAAGTAGTTTCCCCAGTTGACTTACCCAATGGGCAATGGTTCTAAAAGGTACTTGGATTGACCAGCTCTTATGAGCAGTTAAGTTTGGAGTCTTCCTCCATTATCATGGACCAGGGTACCGTTTTACTAAACAACTTACGGAAAATATTTGCGTAAGTCATTACTGATACACATGCATAGTATCTTCAATAAAAATACAATATCGCAATGTGACACGTCATTGGAAGCGTCTCGGAGAGACGATTCCAATGATGTGTTACATTGCAATATTGCTTCGCCCAATATTGAAATAAGAGTAATTGTTGTTTTAGACTAACGCAAATCTTAAGCGTAAACTGTTTAGTAAAACGGTACCCTGGAGCTGCTATGCAACTGAAATACTGTTTGTACAATGTAAAAAACATATAAAGTGAAAAAGAATATACTCGAACTTCAATGTTAGATATTTCGTCAATTCCCTTACATGTATTTTCAGGCAAGATCATGGGTATAAAAGGATGCAGACATCGAACAACACAATTTTACTTACCAAGAAATCAAATGCGTCTATATTTGGAAAAGATATTAAAACACTTGAAGTTCGTGTAGAGAAAAGAGGGGATAGTATGGTTCGAATTAAGGTATGCTGTTGAGAATCATTAACCTATAGAATGCTGAGTAATTTTCTGAAAAAGGAATTTTTGTGTTGTCTGCTTTCCAAAACCTTGAGATTCTGTTTAATTCTGATTATAAACGATACTCAGAGTAGCAAACAGGTTGTCTCACAGGCAAGATGCCAATTTACTTGGCGACTTGCCTGGATCCAACCTGTTTGCTTTAGTATAAAATGGGTTTCTGCACTTTCAACACAACTGTTCATATAGTCGTTTGCTAGTAGTGCTAGACCATAAGCCTAAGGACATTAGGGTCTTTCGATTGATTCGTATGATAGACAAAGTCAGTCAGTCTCGGATTCTTAATTAATCATCATTTGATGCAAGTTCTGGTCACCTATCCAAGACACAGTATCGTATCCAGGAAATGGTATTAAAAGTCGTTAATCTAAGAACTTGTAACTTAAACAGTGTAAGATCATATTTAACTCATTCAGCCCTGATGATGCCTTGAGCCTTCATTTGCAAATGAAGTCTTTCCTGATTAGACAGCAGCTGCTCCTCAGGAGCCTATATGTATCTCAAGAACAAACAATTGGCTTCATGTTAAGACAAAAATTATGCACCATTTGTTATGGCATTTTATCTAGTTAATATTCATGAGGTTTGAAAAGTTTCTGGAAGTTTTCAAGGCTTAACAAGTTAACAATCACTCAAAATAAATAAATTCAAACTAGTGAAATGTACACAATTGATGATTTCTGTCACAAACAGATATTTGATCCTAATAATGAACGCTATGAAGCCCCTGTACCACTTGACCTACCAGAAGAAGGATACAATGATTCAACAGCCTTGTATGACGTCATTATAAGCCCAGATAATGCAGCAGAGGACTTCTACATCAAAATTGTTCGAAAATCAACCAATATAACCATGTAAGTTTGCATGCTGGGCAACACAGGGGTTCAATGCAAGAATAAATTAAGTGCTTCACAAACCCTTGAACAGTGGTTAAGGTGATAATTGCCGGGACTTGCCCCCAAATCGGCGCGAATACTGGTTTATTATCAAGGAATCAGTCATCAAGGGTGAATTTAATGAATTTCAAGCTTGTGTCACAAGTGATGTAAAATTAATAAGAGTTTTTAAACTAAAAGAACTAAGTTCCGATAACCTCTTTTAGTTAGGGAAAAAAGATGCAGATTAACAATTAATGTATCAGGGGTTCAATTCAACACTATAATAAATGCTTCCCATTTTTTAGTCACATGTTTGGTCATGCATTGAACCCACTCTAGGAAATCATATTATAGTATTATACCATTCATTTTCGAAATAGAAAGCAACTTTTGAAGAAAATTGAAATACAAAAATTCTTTGAGATATTTGGTAGAAACCACTATGATCATAAGGGAAGTTGATTGTTATAAGCAATGCCTCTTTTTTTCACAGTGGTTTAGTAAATGTTCTTCCACGTGGATGTTGTAATAATGTTATATGAAGTAAATTTAATGGGTTGAATACACAGATATACCATAATTGCCCCATAAATTCAGACACCCTATCAATTTGGATACAATTGATTATCTACCAAAATAAGATAAATTATGCCTCTAATTTCAAATACCCAGACCATTGGGAATGCTTTAAAGTTTGTACATGTTTTATTATGTACTGCTACACTTTCCAAATACAAATAGATAATTGTTTACAGTTTTATGTTGCGATAGTGGTGCAGAAGTAGAGGGTATAGATAATTGTTTACAGTTTTATGTTGCGATAGTGGTGCAGAAGTAGAGGGTATAGATAATTGTTTACAGTTTTATGTTGCGATAGTGGTGCAGAAGTAGAGGGTATAGATAATTGTTTACAGTTTTATGTTGCGACAGTGGTGCAGAAGTAGAGGGTATAGATAATTGTTTACAGTTTTATGTTGTGACAGTGGTGCAGAAGTAGAGGGTATAGATAATTGTTTACAGTTTTATGTTGCGATAGTGGTGCAGAAGTAGAGGGTATAGATAATTGTTTACAGTTTTATGTTGTGACAGTGGTGCAGAAGTAGAGGGTATAGATAATTGTTTACAGTTTTATGTTGCGACAGTGGTGCAGAAGTAGAGGATATAGATAATTGTTTACAGTTTTATGTTGCGATAGTGGTGCAGAAGTAGAGGGTATAGATAATTGTTTACAGTTTAATGTTGCGATAGTGGTGCAGAAGTAGAGGGCCAGCCTCTTCTACTGAGGGTGGTAGGATTGATCCCCGTTAGGCACAGTGAAGATTGCCGGGACAAGCCCACAAATTCGTGCAAGTACTGGTTTAGTATCCAGGAAGCAGTCATCGAGAGTGAATTTAACAAGCATCAAGCTATTTACACAGTCGATGTAAAACAAATAAGGTTAAATATAATATTTAATTTCATTTTTAATTTTTATCTATTTTCAGCTGGGACATGTCTGCTGGGCCTCTCATTTTCTCTGACCAATATTTACAACTGTCTACATCCCTTGCCTCAGACTATTTTTACGGACTTGGGGAACACAGGCATTTCCATCTGAAACATAACATGGAGTATAAAACATGGCCAATCTTCACTCGAGACGCAGCTGTTAATTCTCCGGTTTGTAAACTTCAATATTCTTCTTTCTAAGAATTATTTTGATGAATGTTGTACAGTTAAATTTTCTATTATTTATAATCTATAAGATTGTCCCAAGTTGTTTGCTTTATAGTGGGACTTTATGACTGTTCCTCATAATAAACAGTATTGTTGGCATTTTTTTTGTTACATTAGATAACAACCATTTTCTACAAAAGGAGATAACAAATTAAAAGATTAAAGCTGCTTGTTCATCTATGATTACCATACTTTCAACATGCCATTTCCAAATTGACCTTGAATGTATTGACCTTAGAGTGTGTCCCCTACATTTATATACAGGATCACACAATTGATTATGGCTTCCATATGTTTTCAAAATAATTTCCAAATAGACCTTGAAAATATTCATTCTCCTTATTTACCTCAAATAATGACCTTTAATATATTGATCTCAGAGTGTGTGCCTGACATCTGTTAAAGGATTACATAATCTGTATGATGCTCATATGACTTGAAATAATAATTTCAAAATCGGCGTTAAGTATATCAACCTCAAATATCATTTGTATTGACCTTGAATGTAATGACCTCAGAGCTTGCTGTTCTTTATCTTATACAGGACTTTACAAACCTTTATGGTGCCCATCCTTTCTACATGAACCTGGAGGATGACAAGGGGAACGCCAATGCTGTCCTCTTTTTGAACACAAATGCTATGGGTAAGCTTTGATCAACCCTTGCCTTTATACATGTATGTCCACATTTAAATGTTGTATTAGTAGGCGACACAAGACACTAACATGACAAATGAAGAAAATGCTTTTATATAATGAAATTCGACATCATTTCATCTAGATTTCAGTTAGATTATTTTCTTGGATTCACCAGTACTAGACTAGGGCTCTTAAGTGTCTTGCTAGATAACACTTAAAAAAATATGCAATGTAGCTTTTTTCCATTTGTTGTCTTTGATGAAGGTTCAACTGGTTTCCTTCCCCCTCCTCCCAGTTCCCCCCCCCCCCAACACTGGTGCTTCTTAAAATTTGGATGACCCTCAGAATTATTGGCAGGTTTCTATTCTTACTTTTATCAATATAGATGATACCTATTGTCCAAAATCCTTAGATGATTTATATCATATCATTTTGTAGTCAAGGGACACATACTTTGGCTAATTTTTCGTTTGCAGAGGTTATATTAGAGCCACATCCGCGGCTGACATACAGAACAATTGGTGGAATTCTTGACTTCTACGTTTTCTTGGGTCCTGAGCCAGAGACTGTTATACAGCAATATACACAGGTATTTATCAACCTTGTTAGTGATAGAGTCTTTAGCATTCCAACATAGAGTCAAAAAGTTAAAAAATCGGTCAAACTTTTGAGTGCCAAAAAAACTTTTTTTTTAACAAGAAACTATGATATTTATTTATATGAAACTATGACATTTTTAACTCATTGATTTGATTTGGTGAACAATTTCAAGATAAATTATGATAAAAGTGATCAACACATTTTATAAAAAAAATGGTAGAGAAGAGGTTGTCAGGTAGATTTTAAAAAAAACTTTTATCACCCATAAAATGTATGTGGCTTAGAAATTTGCAAACAAGTGTCGAAAAATATTTTGAAATATGTTGAAATATGTTGAAATAATGTTTGAGTTTACTCACAGCTCACTTACCTTTTGTATTTCCCTAGGTTATAGGTCATCCAGTGATGATCCCCTACTGGTCCCTAGGGTTCCAGCTGTGTCGATGGGGTTATAAGGATCTGGATGATCTAAAGGGGGCTGTAGAGAGAACAAAGGCTGCTGGAATACCTCATGTGAGATTATATCTAAAAGCCAAGAATGCATTCTTGATTAATATCAGGAACAAGATGAATCATGGTGGCTCTTCTTCCTTATGACATATGTCTTTCAATAAACGCTTTTCCATACCTGAATATAGAAGCTGCTTTAACCATTTTGGGGCCATATGCGAGAGTTCTCAATGAATTAAGTGTTCTCAGAAAAATAGATATCACGATTTGCAATTTATATGCATATCGATAATTCAAATATTGCACATTAGACATTCTATGAAAAAATTGCATTCAAATCAAATTTATTGTGCTTAGGTCTTGCCTAATTGCTGAAAATTTTAAAGAGTGTTATTATGTTGATCAAAAGTGATGATTTTTTTACCAATTCCCACGTAGCCAATTCTAGGAAATTAGGTGCTACGGTAATATTTGGCACTGAAAGTTCTGTTTGGATAGGAATATGGCCCCAAACATATTAACCCTTTATAGTTCTGGAACCGACTTCATGCTTAAGCAAACAGGTTAGATCCAGGCCAGCCGCCACGTAAATTGGTGGCTGACCTGTGATCTAACCTATTTGCTACTCTGAGTATCTTTCCTCTCCAAAATTAAGCAGATGTTCAAAGTTTTGAAAGGCAAACAACACAAAAATCTATTTTCAAAAGATTATCCAGCATTATAAGAGTTAACTATCCAGATTATTCCATTATGACAACCACCTTATGGGTGTGTGCTAGGCCAAGCTTATTGAAATACCTGTTTTGGAATTCAAACTCTTGGTGAAAGAGGCAGCAATTGGTGTAACGATTATATATTACAGGATATTCAATATGCAGACATTGATTATATGGATCAAAGGACAGATTTTACATACAATACGAACGAGTTTGCTGGACTTCCTGACTATGTGAAGGAACTTCAAGCTGGCGGAATGCATTTCATTATCATTCTAGTAAGTATACAAAACACTCCCCTCACAAACCCAGTATTTGATGGTTAAGTTGTTAGAATTAGTAATAAAAGGTCAAACGTTGCAGGTTTGGTGCCTTATAATTTCATTGTGGGTGTCCTTTGGCCAGGAACTATTCCATAGCATTATACTGGTAAATTTATTATAAGACAAAATTGCATTATCTGTTGTCATGCTATAAGTGAAAAAATGTTGAGAATGTCTTAACATCTTAATAGATTATCCAGAAATAAAGAGTTCAATGCTTGACAAAACTAAGTTCCTCACAAAATGTGATAATTTCACTATGGTCTTATTCTGTATATTTGTAATTTTGACCATTACTTTAATTTGATGGTTTGCAGACGTTTTCAGAAATAAACCAGAAGAAATATGGATTGGAGAGGATTTCATGATTTATTTTGATTTGTTTTTGTTAACCATTTGTTCATGTATACAGAATTTAAAGGTTATGCATTCCACAATTTAACCACTGTGAGATTGTGATATTGTGAGATAAGAAGAATTATCCTGTCACTAGTGTTATTGTGGGACCAATAACTAGGTGCCGTATAACATTTCTGATATCCGGCACTTACCATATTACACATGCATGTGACAAATCATGACGTCATATAAACAACATGACGTCATGTTTACATCATTCTCTACTTATCTTTTCCTTTTTTCTTGTGTTTTATTAACATCTTGTTTGTTTAAAAGAATACATAAAAGTAACAGGATAAATGGAATAGATGGTTGGTGTCTTTGAATGGGAAAAGTTATCGGGCTCAGCTTTGGATCATTATCCATTTCACCTTCGGCTCACCGGATAATATTCCTAAGCCTTGCCCGATAACATTTCCGATTAACGACACCAACCATCTATTCTTTATATATCTTGCAACAAACAAAACAACCTTTTTTAAAAGAAAAGTTACCAAGCAGTTCCACAAAAAAGAAGGTTATTTTTATGTCAGTGGTCCAGGGTACCGTTTTACTAAACAGTTTACGCTTAAGATTTGCGTAAGTCTAAAACAACAATAATATTATTCCTCTTATTACAATATTGGGTGAAACAATATATTGCAAAGTAACACATCATTGGAATCGTCTCTCCAAGACGCTTCCAGTGATGTGTCATATTGCAATATTGCACTTTCATTGAAGATACTATCCATGTTTATCAGTTATGACTTACGCAAATATTTTCCTTAAGTTGCATAGTACAACGGTACCCAGGGGTACAGCATCAGCCTCCGGACACGAGTGTTCTGGGTTTCAATCCTGTCAGTAGCTGGATCCACTTTGTGAATTTTCATCAATCCACATTTGAAGGGAGAACTGGTCTTGTATTCAGAAGGCTATATTGACAGCAATTAATCTACATTCTAAGAACTTGTTTCACAATCAATGTAAAATGAATATGTTTGAACTAACCTTTTGTCTTAATATAATGACCTCTGCTGTTATTTTGATTTAGACAAGCCAAAATATTTTATCAGCCGAACCTGTTCATGAACTAAATTGTTGTAATATATATCTTCCCATCTAGGATCCTGTAATAATATCCAGTCGAGCCAACTACCCACCATTTGAGGAGGGGTTGAAGAGGGACGTGTTCATCAAATGGCCTGCAAACACGGGTCCTGAGGATTCAAGGGTTAATGGGAACAACACTCTACTAGGATATGTAAGCTTATTCCGAACCCTTATAGCGCTGATATTGACTTCATGCTTATGCAAACAGATCAGATCCAGGCCAGCCGCCAAGTGAATTGGCAGCTGGCCTGTGATCTAATCTGTTTGCTACTCTGGATATCTTTCCTCAACAAATTTATGCAGAATATTAAAGGTTTTTGGAAAGCAGACAACACAAAAATCTATTTTTAAAAAATTACCCAGCATTCTAAGGGTTTATGATTTGGTTGTAATAAGCATCATGTCCATAATCATGGGAGGCCTCTGTCATATAGTGGTTAGAGTACAGAATTAGAAATCATATGGCCCCTCTCCATGTGTTCAAGTCCTGGTGACAACAATTGGATTTTTATGAGATGTAGTCTCCTAATTGGCTTACGGATTGGACATCATCAAGAGTCGGGCATTGCAACATAACTGAAATAATGTCTAAGCGATGTTAAAAACCAAATAAACAAACAAACAAAATCTGATGATCATAAATAGTGGTGATGGCATCTGGATTTTCATGAGAGGAAGGATTCAGACTGACTAACGGAATGCTGCTGGTTCTACCCATTGTGGCCAGCGCTTATGGGAGGGTTGAGTATTGGGTCTTTCTCCATCATCAAGAGTCAGACATCGCATTATAACTGAAATAATGTTGAAGCAATGGTAAACACCATATAAACATACAAAATGTGATCATAAGCATCACTATAGCCACCATCATAATTGTCACTTAGATTACTATTCAGGTGAGAAAGGGAATCCTCCAACGTGTATTAGGGTCGTGCTTGGCCCAGTGGTTAAGGTATAGGACTTGGGACATAAAGGATGGGTCAATCCTTACTGGTGGCACTGGGATTTTATGTGGGAGTGTCCTCGGAGAGAGACTGCAAAGCCCTGCCTAGTACTGGTGATATCCTTGAAAGCTGTAAAATAACTGAAATACTGTTGACACAGCGTTAAACCCCATATAAACAAAATCAAAGTTGTATTCCTATCTATATCAGTGGATTGCTGCAAGATGGTAGAAGTATACAATATCTATAGAATTATTGTACATGAGTGTTCACAGTATATTCCCATTTCAGTCTTGGCCCCCTGGAAAGGTGGCCTATCCAGACTTTCTGAAGAATGAGACAGGAACTTACTGGAGTGATATGATTACAGATTTCCACAACACCATAAACTTTGATGGGCTCTGGATCGTAAGTAGGATTGGAAACCTTTGGCCATTTGGCATTCGCAGACTTATTACAAAATTGTTTGTCAATGCCATATTTTGTTTTCAAATGCAAACTTTAATTGGGTTGAGATGAGATGAATAATTTTGCCTTCACCTGTTTATCTAAATGAATAGTTTGTAAATCCATTCCTTTTTATCGGATCCGTGACTGGATGAAAGATTGTAATCTGAGAAAAAATAAATGTTTACTTCGAGTTTGTGGTTGTGGGTGGAACCAATCTAAACAAAAGCTGTCAAGACTCGTTTTAATAGTTATGTTTGCAATATGGATCAGTCATTGTGTCGTATGCAAGAAAAGGAATATGTTTTAGTAAGGATTTATAAAGATTATTCTGAAATTAATTCTGTCCTCAATGAATATGTTCTTACATCAAACAAAGACATTGAGTTCTTCTTAAATTCATATCATTTTTTGGTATGCTTTCAGGATATGAATGAGCCAGCTAATTTTGGCACCAATGAGTTAAAACCCTGGAATTGGCCTGAAGGCAAGGCACCCTGGTCCCTGAAATGTACCCTGGATAACAACACTTATGATGTCCCTCCTTATAAACCAGGTGAGTGTTAAACCTTAGAATGCTGGTTTCACACTTCATGAAATTAAAATTTATCCCTACAAAGTCTTGGAAGCCATTTGGGGATGGGCCTTGTGATTTCAAGTTAGTCCGGCAGATAATGCGATGAACCGTACAATGTCTTCTATAGAAAATGTTTTTGCATTTTCTTGTTGTCATGTTGTTACTTATGCAGAAACTGCATGATGACACCTTGTCACCCTTGAGCATTTCTCATAATTCAAGATGGCGTCCAAAATGGCCGCCAAATATCATGTTGGGTATCAAATCTGGTTATATGACGGATTTTATCATAAATTTTCTCATGTGAAATGATGAATTATTGTAAATATGTACATATGATAACACATATACAAAATTTTAACATGTGGAATCACTTTTGGATTTTTAGTTAATTTTTTAAGAAATCAGTTATGCCGAAAATTTCGCTAAATATAGGGGATATGTATGAACAAATTATGTAATGAGAATTCTATCTCTTATAGCGCAATTTTGGAAATTATAGTGTGCATTTCAATTCTAAAAGCATATAACATCTGATTTAAAACCCTTCAGGAAACTAAAATTTAAACATTACATTATTTTTTACTCCTTTAAGTTAGCAGTCTCAAAGTAATGAAAGAATTACTTCCCTTTAATCAACAATATATCCATTACTTCCCCTGATTCAGCATCATTTGTATCATTGTGAACCAATCTATCTGTGCTGTTTTCAAGGTAAACCCATTATTTCTGATTGATTCAGAATATATGTCTGTTATGAAATATTGTATGCGTCTTATGCAGACAGTTATAAAAAACATGTTACATTATGATGTATTGTATACTAGTATATAATTGGTCAAATGTAAAGTTTACTGAAAACATAGAAAATCTTGTATATTGAATTTTCAGATATTAAGGTTTACTTTAGCGGTCTTCATCTACAATATAGCCCACTATGTCATCTCGGGTCAGTATGTGCAGTCAACAATGGCTCACTCAGAATAGCATATCAAAATTCGAATTGAATTTGAGAAGTTGTCCTCCTTATTACAACTGATCAAGGATACAACAAAACCTGTCTTAAACAGCAAGTTTATGTGAAACCTGTCTTAAACAGTAACCTTAAAGCTGAATTAGATCTAACATATTAGATTGAGTTGACCGCATAATAACGGAAGCTAAGATCAGGTAGGAGCTATCACCTATTTTTACAGCTAGCCATGTTCTGTTTCAGAGTAACTGTTTTATAAAGGTTTAAGTGTATATTTTTTTTTATCTCTTATTAGCCATAAAGAATTATGACAGAAGGAATGTTTATTCCACAAATACATGTCGTAGTAGTACAACAGGAAACTTGTCAATTACCGGATCTGATCGAATACAGACAATTATTCAAAATAGCAAACAGTATGATGATAAACGGTTCAATTCCATAGAAGAACGGATGAAAAGATCCGAAACTCACTATTCGTGTGCATAGAGATTGTGTGTCAATGTTTTGCTCTCATTAGCTGTCAATAAAAGGTTCCTGAAGAGGGAGCAGGTTATGATGAACATGTATGGAATATGGAATATGGAATGGTATTTGTTCTGACATTGATCACATAGAGACCACATTCATGAGGTACTGCCACGGCGTCTCAGGGATCATTAGGGATTACTTTAAAGCCAGAAACATTAAATTTCTGGGCATTGAGTCTAAACACATGCAGTCAAATCGAGCAGAACATCGAGTTACTCAGTGTTGTAGAGAGACCTAATGGGGTGGTAATAGAGACGGAAGAATCAAAAGCCAGGATAGCGTCAGAAAGAAAAGATCGGAAAGCGATCGAAAGCAAAATCGCAACTGAAAAAGATTTTACACGTTGTCACTTCAGTACGACATTCATTAAAGCAAACTGAGCATGTTGCAATTGATAGTTTGGCAGTTATATACAGTATTCGCTTGCCCGCAATTGGGACCGTTCAAGATTTGGAAAATACATTGAGCGAAAATTAACTTAACACAATGTGTACCTTGTCTTTGATAGAAAAAAGCATTAAATGAGAGACAAGAGTACAGCGAGGAGCGACATCCTGTCAGATACACATGTCGCCACAAAACTCAGTACTTAATGTTCTAGAGAACAAATAGCAGTTAATTGCATTGGTTTGCGACTTGTCAGCAAACAGATCATTTTTAAATGAGGTTCACTACAAACTCGTCATGACTGGGGAAGATGATGTGCCCCTAGAGGTAAATAGGAGTGTAAGCATAAGACGTCAAGATATGCGCACATCACAGGATTCTTGCTCAGCAAATGGTTCTCATCCAGCATTAGGCGGACAGTGGCATTGCCAGTATATTGGATGACACAGACGTGTTTGTATTAGTACTTTATCACCTCAAGAATCAAATTGCTGTAAAAGTGATAATGGAATAGCTAGTTCTACGCCGTGCAGTGATTGGCATACTTACAGCAGTTCATGCAAACAAGGCCATCCTCCCTAACTTACTAGGAGCACATGCCTTATCTAGATGTGACATTGAAGCATGTTGTCATGGTATTGGCAAAGAGACTGTTGTTAAAGTCGTTAAATCTGAAAGGTGTCCTCTTACATCATTAGGTGATGAAACAGCTGCCTAATAGACTATTGTAGACGAATAATTGATAGTCATGACTTCATGCTATCCGACATCAGATTTGCAGCATGGGCGAAGAAGGCAGGGAATTCGCCAGCATTGGCCCCAAAACTTCAGACTCTTCCCCCAATAACAGAATCATTCAAAGAGAATGTGAAACAAGCACACTATCAGACCTGTGTTTGGAAGCATACAGTAAACTGTGATTCACAACAGCTTGTTCCATTGGAATACGGATTGACTAAAAACGAAGTAACAAAGTCAATGCTTCCCACTACGGTGCCTTTCGAAATACAGATTGCCCCGCAGGAAATACTAAAACTGATACGGTGTTCATGTGATATTCAAATGCCGTGCTCTAGGTTGAATTGCTGTTGTAACAATTCTCAATGATCGTTTACAGTTTTCTGTGCTTGTCGTGGAGAGGGTTTATGCTGCAATGAACAGAGCAAATCTTCGAATGATTAATTTCGATGTATAGTTCATCATTAGACCTTCAAATTGTGATTCATTGACTGGACTCATTAACACACCCGTTTGGTAACCCATACACCATCTATATTACGGAACAACAAACCACCCAAGTTTGAACGGAAATAAACCTGAGAATGTGTCGAAAATCGTCCAATTACGGTGGCATCGGCGGCCATTTAATCATGTTTATTACCAATTAGGACCACATGATTTATTGCAGTGTTACTGCTAGGTATCATGTTACCTGTGTTGTAAATTTGATTGCACTTGTGGCATTTCAATTGTTCTGAATAAAAACTAAATGTTCAAATTATCAAGTGTTTTAATTTTCGGCGGCCATTTTGTCCGCCGCCTTGTTTTTACGGAAATGCTCAAGGGCGACAGGGTGTCATCATGCAGATTTGTGATCTACAATGTCTGAGCTACATAAAAATACAAAAACATTTTCTATAGAAACTATTGCACGCTTATCGAAAAAATCGCTATTTATCTGCCGGACTAAGTTCTTTAGACACAGACAATAATTGAAAAACACTGTCAGCCACTGATTGGTTGTGATGTCTAATTACCAGTTTGTTTTCTATAACAATGTGTTAACCTATTACAAAACAATAACAACATGTGACCAGTTAGCTGCAGACGACTCTGGAAAACATTGTGGGAAAAGGGGAAATTGCAAATAACGAGAAATTACATAACAAGCAATTTCTCTTTTTCCCACAATGTTTTCTTCCCTATCAGAAGATTATTTTTCAATTTCATCACATTTGGAAATGTCTTCTGCAAATTGTTCCAACTTGGGACAGTCAAAAATTTGGGGTTTGTTAAAGGGTTAAGCAAAAATGTTCCACAAACGTTGCATTAGTCAAATTAAAAAAAAAAGCAATGTGATGAATGGAAAATTTCTTATTTCATAGTTTTTAGTCATGAATTGTTTTCCTTCTACCCAAATTTTTGTTTAATTTCCAGCCTCAGTGTTGGGTGATGTTTTGTCGGAGAAAACCATTTGTATGATAGGAGAACAGGTGGATGGAAAATATAAGCATTATGATGTACACAGTTTGTATGGATGGAGTCAGACCAAACCCACACAAGTGTAAGCTCATTTTATTTTAGTTTGATTTTGAATTATGACATATGTAGCAAAACCAGGTAAAGATTTCCACATGACACATGCAAAATTTCATCATTCTTGAAGCATTATTGAAAATAGTCATCAATTCATCCCTTTTTGGAAGAAAGCTCTACCACAGGGGTTTTTCCTTATTTGTAGACAAACTGTTTCCAATTCAACTGATGTAGCTATCATTTGGTTTAATTTTTGGTTGATAACTAAAAAGTTGCCCCCTTTTTCTCAGACTAATATGAAAATAAAGTTTTATAAGTGTTTTTCTTCATACAGGATTTTATAATAGCCTAAACTGAAAGCAACTGACGATTTTTGGCATCTGGTAGGCAGGTTATTTTCGCAAAAACTCCATTGAAAAGCTCTCAAAATCCAATGAAAATACTGTAATTATTATGGTATGAGAAATGATTGAATATATTTTCACTACAGTAAACAGTTGAACCTTTTTTATTTTGAAAAATAGTCGGAACAAGGGTATCTTTGACTTTTAGACAACTGTTAATTTTAATGTTTCAGGGCTCTAAAGAAGGCAACAAATAAGAGAGGTGTGGTTGTATCTAGATCTACCTACCCCTCTACTGGTCGATATGGGGCACATTGGCTTGGGGATAATGACAGCTTCTGGCGAAATCTACATGACTCTATCATAGGTATTTTCTGGTCCAATTGATTTTTCATCCCATTCTCAAACTATACAAGGAGAGTTTTAAAAGAGCGGGAAAATGACAATTTATGCGAAATCTTCATGACTTTATGAGAGGTAATTCATTGTGCAAATCATTACTCTATTTTAATGATATACAGGGATTTTGAGGTGGTGGCGAAAATGAGTTTTTGGGAAAAATATACATGACTTCAAAATAGGTAATTTCTGGTCCAAATGATTATTGACTCCATTATTTACTGCATTCCCAAACCATACAAGGAGAATTTTGAAGGTGCGGGGATAATGACAACTTCTGGCGAAATCTTCATGACTTAATAATAGGTAACTCATTGTGCAAATGAATATTTTCAAGATTATTACTCCTTTCTCATACTATACCAGGAGTTTGATGGTTGGCAGCTTCTTGTGAAACCTACATGACTTTATAACAGGATAAGAGGAGAAGTTTAAATGAAGGCTTGGTTATCAACCCTTATAATGCTTGAACCGACTTCATGCTATGCAAACAGGTATGATCCACGCCAGTCGCCAAGTAAATTGGCGGCTGGCCTGTGATCTAACCTGCTTGCTACTCTGTGTATATTTCCTCATCAAAGTTAAGCAGATATTTAAGGTTTTGGAAAGCAGATGTCTCAAAAATCTATTTTTAGAAAATTATCCAGCACTATAAGGGTTAACCATGTAAAATACTAAGTGCACCTTGAAATTATGGCTTTGTCAGTGGGAATTGTTTGGAATTAAGGCTGTTTATTTTTTCAACCCTGAGAGCACTGACTAGTATTCTTGTATTTGTATGAGTATATAGCTGTATGTGTATTTCTACTTGTTTTGTAGGGATCATCGAATTCAACTTATTTGGCATACCTTATGTAAGTATGATGTTATCCACTTATTTCTATGAAAATTGCTTTACATGATTTTGAATTTAATAGTTTTAACTCCTAAATCCGCACTGGCTAAAGAAGTGTTGAGGAAACCACTGTGACAAAAAGATGAATTGCTTGTATTCTACACAATATTAAAAAGATAATATTTTGAACAACTTTGATATTTGTCGTCTGCTGTTGCCTTCAATCTGACGTGTCACAAGTTCTCAGAATAATGTGTTGACAAACAATTCATATGTATATATATATATATTTGTCTACTGCAGACATGAAATTTCTAGGGGTTTATCAGTTTGTAGGGCAAAGGACTTCAGAAATACTAGTGTTTATAGTCATTTTGTTTCTATTGTAAAGGAATTATAAATTTTTATTATCATTTGTTGTTTGTTTGAAAAATGCCTTAACATTGGTTGAAGTTTCTTTAGTGATTTCATAGCTAGGTTGTCTTCATTTCTAAACAACTTATTCCATTCTTGAATATCTTTAAATGAAAAGAAAAATTAAAAAAAAACCGAAACTTTATAACAGCATTGAACTTTGTAGTCAATTGATGGCTTGGTGTTTTTTATACCATGCACTTAAACTGTTCACGAATATTCTCTTAAGGTCGGTGCAGATATTTGCGGGTTTTTCGCCGAGTCTACACCAGAAATGTGTCAACGTTGGATGCAGCTTGGTGCCTTCTACACTTTCAGTAGGAATCATAACGGTTTAGATATGAAAGTAAGTTTCATCACTTTTAATTATCTACCAGGGTGACATAAAAGTTTAGTGACTGTGCCTCACAGTTGGAAAGTGTTGGGTACATGACTTGCACAAGGTCATACGAAAGACGTTAATCCACATGGGTTTCCCTCTATGGCATTCTGGGCAAATTTGATTCTGTTACAAATGAAAATCCAGTTCCAATGCAACCAAAGTATTATTTTGGATCAAGAACTTTGAAAACCCCATCACAATCCTTTGTAGCATTATTTCTTTTTAAAAGAGCTTTAATCTAGGTGTTTTAATTCAATGCCTTTATTATTTCCCAAAAGCAATAGTTTAATCATAGTTAAAGGTTCAAGATTCTTTACTGTCTGTGTAAAGTTTCTTACCATGTATACATTTTAACATTTTGCAAAAAAAAAGGTATCCAACATGATCAGTAGGAACATATTAATTATTAATCCTTTCCTCATACGTTGAAGAATGTCAAAACAAAGAGCAGGCTTTAACTGTGACATATGAAATAGACATATGAATGTGATTTAGGAATGTAACAATTTCAATAAAGGGAAAACTTTGTCATTATTAGCCAATTCTTCTTTTGCAACTACTACTTTACAAATCTTATGCTTCTATTGTGTTTGAATTATCATTGTTTCGTTTTCATATAAGATTTTACATTGGGTTAATGGTTAACTACATGTATTATAACTCTTTATCTCAGAATCAAGACCCTGCAGTACATGGCAAACATGTTGCATATTCCTCAAAGAGAGCGTTTGAAATACGATACAGTCTTCTCCCTTATGTCTACACCCGGTTTTATCACGTCCATCAGAATGGGGGCACCGTCATTCGATCTATGATGCATGAGTAAGTCTTCTTCATATTTCATGTTCCGTGACACATGAGTGAACAATTTTCCATATATAGTCCATTTCATTGTTTTCGAATGTTAAATCTCTGATTAATTCTTTAGCAAAGTTTATTTCACCTTATTCTATAACATTTTTTTTTTTTAAAAGGCTTCAATTGTACAGAAAGTAAATCAAAGATGTCCATAGTTATCCTGGGGTCTATACTATGTTCTATAATATATTAAATAGGACAGACCATTGCATCACTTTAGACCTCTTTGGGGTAGGGTAAATGGCATAGAGAGAAAATTCCGAAGTAGTATTGTGCAAATATGAATGAACATGGATAGGTTCACAGACTAAAACAATGATTGAAAATGGTGTAGAACTCTTAAACAGTCAAATCCATAAAGAACTTTTAGATAATCTTATTCAAATGGTTATTGTAAACTGTGGCCTAGTGGTTAAGGCGTCCGCCTCAGGACAGGGAGGTCAAAGGTACAAGCTCCAGGGGGGGCGTTAGTTCGGAGAATGTTTCTCATGGGACCTGTTCTGAAATGGACCGTTCATGAGCGGCAAGCTAGTTAAATTCAATGGTTACCGACTAATATCCGCCTGGCATAGTGGTAAAAGTTGGGAGGTACTTGGTATAATCAGTGAAAAGTGTCTCATAAGTCAAAACTGGCTGGCCCTTTCAAAAGGGTCGACACTATAATAAAATAACATTTACCTTTTATATGAATGTCACTTAGTATTCACATAATATTCCTACATGCTTTGACCTACAGTGGAGATGAATATCATCAAAAGATAACAAAAGATTGTCTGTTTCTACCAGGTTCACCACTGACAAGAGAATGAGGGAGGTTGATACACAGTTTATGTGGGGAAGCGCTTTCCTCATAGCACCTGTTTTAGAAGAGGTAAAAATATTTGAAATAAATTTCTTTTTTTCTAACTAGACATTCAAAATGTCATTTGCAACATCATATTTTAAGTTGAATTGTGATGAAAGTAACTCATTATTTGTTTGTTTTTAACAGATTGTATCGCCATTTCCTGGCTTAACCAGAAATGAGCCTAAGGGCTCTGAAGTATCTTGCCAAAGGACACTCCTAAAAACTGAAGGTACAGTTGGGGCTTGAACCCAGGACCGCACAATCTGTCTTGCATTAAGCAACCACCTGGAACAAGACTTTCATATGATCAATAAAGATACTGACTGCTTAACCTTTTCCAAACAATAATGACATTTGACCACTTTGTTGCAGATGGCTTTAGAAAACATTGTGGGAAAAGGAGAAATTGGTCGTAACGAGCACTTTTTCCTTTTTCCCACAAGGTTTTCTGCCCTATAAGAAGATTATTTTCCAATTCCATCACATTTTGAAATGTCGCCTGCAAACTCTTTCAATTTGGGACAGTCGAAAATTAGTTGTTTGGGAAAGGGTTAACCACTAAGTCAGCAGTACCTCGATCATCATGTCATATCAAGGGTTCAATGCAATACTATAGTAAGTGCTTCACGTTTGTGAAGCACTTGCTATAGTCTTGCATTGAACCCTCGATATCTGCTCCAGAAGACTGCCAGAACCAAAGTGACACAAGGCTGAAATGCTCCAATGCCAGTGAAGAATCAAAGAGGTGCTCTGTTTTCCGCATGTATATATTTTTGAATAACAAAGACAATGTGTGTTTGTAGGGTGCCATGGAAAAAGATGTACATTTGCCTGACGCAAGATGGTTTGATTATTACACGGTAGGCTACTTACTCCTTTAAACATTTATGATGCACTACAACCTGTAAGGAAATGAAGACTTGGAAAGTTCACCGTTTTAAAACATTATGAAAAGACATCATTTTTCGAGATATAAGCAAATTCTACTATTGTTACAATCCTTTCAGATGGTATATTAAAACATAAATACTGATTACTGTATTCTATGTCTGTATTAAAACTTTTCTTTTTCAATGAATGAATGGGGGTTCTAAGGTGCATCATCAGCTAAAGTTATTTAGCCCTCATACATGTATATGAAACAAGTTTTCGCAAATTATATTATCACTTATTATTCTGCTTCCTGGATACATAACTAGTGCTTGAATCAAACGAAAACTAATGAAATGTCTCAAACTAATTGAGTGGAACGGTATTCAAACCCACAACCTGGTGCACAAAGGCCTACCCTTGGACCATAGTATGCTGTTTAAGATACTTTGCTAGTCATAGAAGTTAAAATGGCATGTCTCCTTTTTATACCAATTTAGAGGACTCTTTTCACAAAATCGATACAAAATTAATCACTCGTGTAGAGTCCTACATATAAATATTATGTACATACCTATGCCTATTTCTAGGGAAGAGAGATGGCGAGAAATACTATAGTAACAGTGGATGCACCGAGAGATTTTATTCCGCTATTTATAAGGGGAGGCTTTGTTTTACCAACACAAGAACCTGCTAACAATACAGTGCATAGGTAACATTTACACCTATTTCAACAATTCTCATCTACTTTGGTTGCAGAAGTAAAGTGCTGCCTTGTCTGTTGTATTTAGCAAGTTCTAGCTAAGGTTGGATCTTACAGGAGTCCAAAAGAAAAGTAATAATGAAATCGAAACTGTTCAGCAATTGAAACAGCTTGAGCATTTGTGTTTTTGAAGAAATATATTAAGTGCAGCTCTACACATTTTGGTGGCTGTGTTAATTACAGCATATAACTCGTTTCCTGTAAGTGTTCACTTTGAAGTGAAGTGGTCTACAATGAGCACATTTTTCATTGAGTATGCTTAAAATTAATGTATTCATATAGGTATGATATTCTTTTGAAATAATTCCTGAAAAACCGATTTCGTTGTAAATTAATATATATGAGGGGTGTTTGAAAAGTATCTGAAAAACTTTCATAACTTCTTTATTAATGCGAATATTCAAAGAAAATTTTCAAAAGTGATACTTCGATATTCTATGCACATAATCCAAAAGAAACTGGGATACACATTGCTCATACGTACAATCCTCATTTGACCATGGTAACGTCAGGTAACATTGAGCGGGGCAAATTTTGATATTCTTCACTTTAAATTTATAGATGCAGTTAGGCTATAAATAGGACATAACGTCAAAATTAATTCAAATTTTACATGACACTTCTGCACGCTTTTGCCAAAGCCTACGTGATGTTGCCCCACTCAAAGTTACCCACTGTTACCATGGTGATTGTGGATTATGTATCAAAGCAATTTGTATCATTTTTTCTTTTGGATTATGTGCATAGAATATCAAAGTATAACTTTAAACTTTTATTCGAATATTCCCATTGATAAATAAGCTATGAACGTTTTCCGGATACTTTTCGAACACCCCTCGTATGATTTTGTATGTGAAACTGAATAATTGGTTCATGAACCTTTTATTAGATATTATTTATAGAATTTCCATTATTGAAACTCACAGGCCGGTAGTGGAAGATTCGCCCCATGCCAAGGTTACATTTTATAATACCATGTTGCTGTTTGATTCCATTACTATCACATGATTGTATGCGATAGTATCCGATGGTAGCTGAAAGCCATGGGCATATCTGTTGAATATTCAAACAGAATATTGTTCTTTTCATTATCAATATATGAGAAAGTAGAGAACCCTATTTGCACAGTCCAGGAGTTATTCTTTCATTGTTGGTAGTCATATATGACACTTAACACCACAGACACGATTATTTTAACTATTCAAACCTTCCATTGTAGACCACTGCACTTTAAGTCGTTCTGTTTATATGGAAGTGTAGGACATTACTTCCATAACCATTTTTAGATCAGTAACTCTTACATTCATTATTGAAGTTGAAATCATAAGTTCTAATTTATTTTTCTTTCTTTAATCAAATAAAACAACTTTTTCAATGTTGCACTTGACAGCTTCAAATATAGAAAACCCAAAAGTTTAACAAAAGTAGGCTGTAAAAAAGTATCTAGGCCACTTTCTTACTATGTCAGACATGTTTTCATTGGATAAACCAGATGAGTCCGTATTGCTAGTAACAGCTTTCCACTATGGCACTCTGGGTAATGTTGGGATCTCATTTTTAATGGAATGCCAGTTTGTGTGAATTAAATCGTAAATCAAGATGAAACTTATTTTGGATTAAGGCGGACAAAAAAGGAAACTGTAACCATACTACAAATGAAAGTCGATATTTTCTCTTCCTATATGTTGCAAGAGATAAATTTGATAATCCAGTAATAAATCCGGAAATTGTTATTAATAAAGAGCTGCCTGGATTGATAAGAAATATTTGTTTATACTGAATCCTGATATACTATTGCAAATACATGATCACACCCCCTTTTTAGCTCACCTGAGCACGTAGTGCTCAAGGTGAGCTTTTGTGATACCGAGATGTCTGTCGTCCGTGCGTGTGTCAACAATTGCTTGTGAACACTCTAGAGGCTACATTTATGATCCAATTTTTATCAAAATTGGTCAGAATGATTGTCTCAATAAAATCTTGGCCAAGTTCGAAACTGGGTCATGTGGGGTCAAAAACTAGGTCACTAGGTCAAATAATTTAAAAAGTTTGTGAACACTCTAGAGGCCACATTTTTGGTCCAATTTTGATGAAAGTTGGTCAGAATGATTGTCTCAATAAAATCTTGGCCAAGTTCGAAACTGGGTCATTTGGGGTCAAAAACCAGGTCACTAGGTCAAATAATTTAAGAAGTTTGTGAACACTCTAGAGGCCACATTTATGGTCCAATTTTGATGAAAGTTGGTCAGAATGATTGTCTCAATAAAATCTTGGCCAAGTTCGAAACTGGGTCATGTGGAGTCAATAACTAGGTCACTAGGTCAAATAATTTAAAAAGCTTGTGAACACTCTAGAGACCACAATTATGGTCCAATTTTTATCAAAATTGGTCAGAATGATGGTCTTAATGAAATCTTGGCCAAGTTTGAAACTGGTTCACGTGGGGTCAAAAACTAGGTCACTAGGTCAAATAATTTAAAAAGCTTGTGAACACTCTAGAGGCCACATTTATGGTCCAATTTTGATGAAAGTTGGTCAGAATGATTGTCTCAATAAAAATGTTGGCCAAGTTTGAAACTGGGTCATGTGGGGTCAATAACTAGGTCACTAGGTCATATAATTTAAAAAGCTTGTGAACACTCTAGAGACCACAATTATGGTCCAATTTTTATCAAAGTTGGTCAGAATGATTGTCTCAATGAAATCTTGGCCAAGTTCAAGACTCGGTCATGTGGGGTAAAAAACTAGGTCACTAGGTCAAATAATTTAAAAAGCTTGTGAACACTCTAGATGCCACATTTATGGTCCAAATTTGATGAAAGTTGGTCAGAATGATTGTCTCAATTGAAATCTTGGCCAAGTTTGAAACCGGGTCATGTGAGGTCAAAAACTAGGTCACTAGGTCAAATATTTGAAAAACCTTGTGAACACTCTAGCAGCTATATTTATGGTCCAATTTTGATGAAAGTTGGTCAGAAGGATTGCCAAAATGAAATCTTGGCCATGTTTGAAAGTGGGTCATGTGGGGTCAAAAACTAGGTCACTAGGTCAAATAATTTAAAAAGCTTGTGAACACTCTAGAGGCCACATTTATGGTCCAATTTTGATGAAAGTTGGCCAGAATGATTGGATTATTTACCATAAGCTTGACTGTCTTAAAATTTTCCAAATTTATTTACTGTTGAAAACCAATAAACGACTTTGAGATACATTTTCCAATTGTTATTATTTTAATTTGCCCAACCAATTGTTACTGTCCCTGCTTTCACAAACCTAAATTTCCTTCATCTTAATTCTCTTTGTCTTGGTGAACATTAACTCAAGAAGACAAATACAATACACATAAAAAAATGTTAACAAGCAAGAGCATTGGCTTAGAGTATTCAATGCAATTAGCACTTAGAAGAGTTTGAAACATACCAACCACTCTGTCTTAAATATACCTCTTTTTCAAACAGAACTCAGGTGAGCGATAAAGGGCCATTATGGCCCTCTTGTTTGAATGTTTTAATAATGTGCATCTTAACCTATATTTTAACTGTTCAAGTCGAGTGAAGCCTCTGGGACTGATCGTTGCCCTTGACGATGCTGGTGTTGCCAATGGAGATCTATTTTGGGATGATGGAGAGAGCATAGGTACCTAAACATATTCCATCATATAAATACAATTTAATACAAACGAAAACGAAGGTCAGAGAAACCATTTTCTCTTTTGAAAAAAGTGCTCGTCATAAAGAAATTCTCTCAGTCTTTTTGAGATAATTTCATTTTAAAAAAACATCTGAAATGGTTTAACAAATTATCAGTTAAACAAACCTCTGACAAACAAATGCATGTGTGATCACTTTAAATGGATACTATGTAGAAAATGTCCTCGACAAACAAAGGGGCGTGATTTTGTCAACTTGTAAATTGGCCTCAAGTATAGCCCATAATTATGATGATTCAGTTCAATACTTTAGTAAATCCTTCTCAAAAGTGAAGCACTTACTATAGTATTGCACCAAACCTACGCTTGGCCAATTACAAATTCCCATCTGAAGCAAATTATTCATATTGATGATTTTTCCTGCCTTTGCAGCAGAGGACATTTGAACAACCGCAGAGAAAAGATCATTCCACTCACATGATAACTTCTAATCAATCAATCATTTACCACCACATATCATATGTTACTGTTTAAACAGAGAAAGAAATCTACATTTTTTTTCAAATGTAAGATATATGAATTTCTTGGTTTCAGATACCATTGAAAAGAAGGAGTATTTCTACGCAGTGTACGATGTTTCCAATGTAAGTACATAAACCTTATGGTTTTCATTATGGTTTGCCAAATTCTTAGGTAAAACCCTTAGAATGCTGGGTAATTCTATAAAAATAGATTTTGTGTTGTCTGCTCCCAAAAACCTTTAATATCTGCTTAACTTTGATGAGGAGCAATACTCAGAGTAGCAAATAGGTTAGATAAAGCCAGCCACCAAATTATTTAGCGGTTGGCCTGGATCCAACCAGCACTATAAGAGTTAAGACTAGTGCAAAAAAAAATGATCCAACATGGCAGTCTTAAAAACAAGCAAGTCAATATTTGGAGGTAATCCTAATCTAGAATTATTCAAAGAATCCCCATAAAACTGTCTTGAACCTTTTTCCCAAATTAGATTTGTGACTTGACCCAATCCTTAGTGTTGAAACCACCACCATAACTGGTCCATGCAGGACCCTATTATTTCTTCTTGGATTTACAGCAGCAGCAGTTATGCTTGTAAAATTATATGGGCCGCGTCACACGAAAAGGGGCACTCGGACATAAATAAAAACCGCCGACTCAGCTCTCTCTTAGCGCTTTTATTCCAGCATCTAGTCATGACAGTTATCATTTGTATTTATTTAAAGATAGAACTTGATGCCTTCTAAGATGGCCCAGACCAGCCGCCACGTCAGGCGGCTGGTCTGGGGCTACACTGTTTGATATGTCAGAGTGCCCCGATTCCCGTGACGTGGCCCATATAATCATGAGTTTTAAGCAATGATAATGTTTTTTTAAGGGCACACTGAAAGGATCTGTAGTCCAACAACATAGTAATGTCACCAGTATGCTGTCCTTTACCAAAGTGTGGGTGTACGGAGTGAGACAGAAACCATCATCTATACAAGTCTCACCGGCACGTACAAACCTTACAAACCTACACCAGTATAACGCAGTCACACAAGTAAGTACAGTTATGTCAGAGTTTTTTGGTTTTTTTTAGATACTCAAACTTAAAAAAGTCGGGTGCAGCCACACTTTGATGAGTGTAATTATTTCCTGGTTCCTTCTTTTTTTCTACAAAATGGCGAAAATTGGCTGAGCTGGCTTGAGTAAGTTGGGGCTGGTAGTCTACAAAGAAATCATGAAAAAGTAAACTTATACCAGAATAAAACCGATGAATTGTTGGAAGGCTTGTAGTCTACTAAATAAGCATGCACAAGTAAATTTTTACCGGAATATAACCTATGAATTGTTGGAAGGCTTGTAGTCTACTAAATAAGCATGCACAAGTAAATTTTTACCGGAATATAACCTATGAATTGTTGGAAGGCTTGTAGTCTACTAAATAAGCATGCACAAGTAAATTTTTACCGGAATATAACCTATGAATTGTTGAAAGGCTGGTAGCCTTCTTAGAAAGCATGAACAAGTAATCTTTTTTTTTCTTTTCAGATGCTGACTTTAGATGTGAATTATATACCATTGGCATCAAATTTTACGATCACATGGGATTGATTCTCATCAAATGTTTATTGCATTCCTGCTTTTTCACAATTCATTTTTATAAACATTTTATTTCAGTTAGAGTTCTATACATACTTATCAAATCATCATTCATAAAGCCATTTGTTTATCGAAAAAAAAGTCAGAACTATCACAAAAATAATTCATTCGATATCTTTGAACTTTTACCAAACAACTTTCTTGACCAATTCTATTCTTCATTAGTATACATTTTTATTTCTAATTTTTCATATTTTGTCTATTGGCCATTAAAAAAAATAAAGATATACATGTAATAAAGCCTTTTGTAATCTATGCAGAGGATTAAAGTCTTTACCTCATCTCTTCACATCAAAATTTATGACCAGTCCTTTAAAGTAACAGCAGACGACTCTTTTGAAGAATGAAAAGTAATATTTTTCTTATAATTGCAGGAAAGCAAATTGACTATCCCTTTCCCAAACAACGAATTTTCGTCTGTCCCAAATTGAAGGAGTTTTCAGACGACATTTCAACATGTGATGAAATTGAAAAATATTCTTCAGACAGAGCAGAAAACCTCACGGGAAAAGGAAACAATTCTTGTTACGAGCAATTTCTCCTTTTCCCACAAAGTTTTTTAAAGTCGTTTGCAACAAAGTGGTCAAATGTCGTTATTGTTTAGGAAAGAGCTATGGTAGAAATTACTCATCCTTTGTTAGATATGTTTCTCAAGCCGTCTACCACAGCAAGAACAAAATATATGTAGAAAAGTGTTAATATATGTATACAGATGACTTTTGTTATTGGTCATAGGATGGTCGTTATACAAACTCGTAAGAGATAAACAAATGCTTATCATAAGCAAACTCTCATTTTGCCATTTGATAGTTTTACTAATCAGATATATAAAAGATTTCATAGTTTAATCAGATACAGATATCCTATTATTTATTTCTCCTTTAGGAGATGATTTTGGAATACAAGGTAAGGTGCCTTTGTTGCACAATAGTTTGAGTGCTGTACCTGAAATTCATATAACCCTGCTCCATGTGAGTTTGCATCCCTGTAGATGTAGATCTTGATTTACATAAGACAGTCTCTGATGAATGCCAATGGTACTTTTCGTTGACTACCCACTCCATTAGTCTTGAACCAGGCAATGCAATTTAACTTGAATGCTGTTGAGGCAATGCAAATACAAGCAATCAATTTTGAAAAATATTTGGATGCAAAAAGAACAAAGAGAATCAACTTGTCACAATGTCTTAAAATTAGTTATTAAGATGTGCAGTTGTTTTTTGATTTTTTGGAATAATCCTGTGCCATATTTGGGTGTGGCCTGCAAAGAACCTGGGTACCGTTTTACTAAATAACTTACGGAAAATATTTGCGTAAGTCACAACTGATACACATGGATAGTATATTCAATGAACGTACAATATTGCAATGTGACACGTCATTGGAAGCGTCTCGGAGAGACGATTCCAATGATGTGTCACTTTGCAATATTGCTTCACCTAATACTGAAATAAGAGGAATTGTTGTTTCAGACTTGCGTAAATCGTAAGCGTAAACTGTTTAGAAAAACGGTACCCTGGGTCCTGTAGCAGTTGTACTATGCAATTAATGAGAAATATCTGCGCAAGTTAAAACAGAAATTCATGAATAGTATGCTAGACCACAAGTACAATACTGTCATGTGACACATCAACAATACTGTCATGTGACACATCAACAATACTGTCATGTGACACATCAACAATACTGTCATGTGACACATCAACAATACTGTCATGTGACACATCAACAATACTGTCATGTGACACATTAACAATACTGTCATGTGACACATTAACAATACTGTCATGTGACACATCAACAATACTGTCATGTGACACATCAACAATACTGTCATGTGACACATCATTGAAAGTGTCTTGGAGAGACAAATCCAACAATGTATTACTTTGAAAAATTGCTTATCTCAGTATTGAAGTAAGAGGGTAATGTTGTTTCGAACTTATGCGAATTTTTATTAAACACTACCAAAGACTTAAAGTATGAGGAGTAATGAGCAGCAGTTCATGGGATACATATATTGAAATGATTTATAAATGTTACTTTGGACCTCAAAGCTTTCAAATATTCTTCTATAAAGTCATTTTAGTTGAAGTTATCTTTGTCGAGGAAAGGATTGATTACTGATTAAACTATTTTATACTTAATTTGTTTCATGTTTATTACTTTCAAACATATACCCAGTAAAATTTGCACTAAATACCCCTTTCAGTGAAATTGTTTTAAGGTCAATGGTGTTTACATCCTTTCAACATTTCTTATGTTACATGTAGATCACAGATTTCATGGGATTCACCAGGAATCTAGTGCTTGGGATTGAAAAGGTCTTGTTAAAGTATACTCTAACATGAGGATCAATCCAGTAACCGAGCCACAAACCTTAGCTAAGCAGTAACTGTCTTCATTTTACTGTTTATATCAATTTCGTTTTTGTTGGTTCCCAATGGCCTAGTGGTTCGAGTAAAAATTGAATCACATTGCCCCTCTCTGCGTTGGCTCAAATCCTGGTGATTTTCATGATAGGCATTTGCCCGACAGACATACAGAATGTGATGATGGTTCTATACAGCTTAACCAGCTCTTACGGGTAGTGGAGTATGGCGTCTTCCTCCATCATTAAGAGTTGGGCATCCCAACATAACTAAAATATAACTGAACATGGAGGCTCAGCTTCTCACTGTTCATTCTTTTCAAATAGTTGTATTGGGTGATGGCTTAATGTTCCGCATCGTGATCAGATAGGGTATAATGCCATTTTTAACGGTATTTTTTTAACGGTACCTTGGCATTTTACCAGCACACCTTTCCATCCTCCTGGTGTTTTTTACACCTGGGTACCGTTTTTATTAAACAACTTGAGGAAAATATTTGTGTATGTCAAAACAGATATACATGGATAGTATCTTAAAAGAAAACGCAATATTGTCATGTGACACTCCATTGGAAGTGTCTAGGCGAGACGGTTCCAATGATGTGCCACTGTGAAATATTGCTCTTCCCAATATTGAAATAAGAGGGAATGTTGTTTTAAACTTTCACAAATATTTAGCATAAAATGTTTAGGAAAACGGTACCCAGGACTGCACAATATTCTTTCAACTCCACCTACCACTTTCCCACTGACGGTGCTTGCGAGTCTCAAACGCGCAGCCTCTGGGGTACAAGTTGACCAGCTGAACCACACATGGCGCCATTAAAGACAGCTTCAGGTCAAAAGAGGGCAGTTGTATATTTCAAATAACCACAGCATCAATACACAATTAGTTTCTATGTGGCTTGAAACCATGTCAACAGGTTATGTTATGTTACAGCTCCCCTATGATTCATCAGTGATAGGCTATACCTCTGAAGTGTCTTGCCAAGGGACACTCCCACAAAACCAGAGGTTCAGGTGTGTAACCCCTTAGTTCTGAGAACGCCATCTTAACCACTATAGGCCACATAAGACCCATTACTACCTTTAAATTGTACAAAGTGGTAAGCAAATACCATATTGCCATAGAGATACCAGCCTTGATACGTCATTGGGTTTGTTTGTATCTACAGTGTTCGACTCTGTGTAAACATCTTTACCGTTATGTACAGCTTTCCTGGATCTACAAGTACTAGGCTACGGCTCTGAAGTGACTCGGCAAAGGTCACTCCCATAAAACCAGAGATGTCGGTGGGGGATCCTCAAGTTCTAAGTCCGCCGCCTTAACCATAGGGCCAAGCAGAATCCGTCAACAGGTTTATGCTAGATCTGTCAACATTTTCATTTACTCATGGGGGAGTTTCATTGTGCAGAAAAATAGATAAATCATACAACAATGTATGTGATAAAACTATTGTTACAAAAGGAAAATTGCTCATATTTTCATCACAGTGGTTAATTAGGTCTTCTTTGATTGTATGGTGTTTAACGATACATCAACAATTTTTCAGTTCTGTTAAGGCTTCCCTGGCACAACCAGTACTAGGCCAGGGCTCTGAAGTGATATGCCAAAGGTCACTCCCACAAAACCAGAAGTGTCAGTGGGGCTGGAACCCGGGACCCCTGTATTATAAGTCTGCCAACTTAACACTAGGCCATGCAGGACCCCTAAAATTAGGTCTTCTCTTGGTCAATATGAATTACTAGGTTACAATTTCGTATCAAAAGGTCAGTTTAATGGGGTAAAATTTCAAACAAACCAGCTTTTAGAAACAAGATTTTTTATTTAGTAACAAGTAAACCACATTGTTTAATAAACAAATTCCATAACAAACATTTTCATAATAAATCTTTTGTTAACATAACTGTTATAATAATTTAATCAAGAAAAGAAATGAAATTACTATTTACATAAGAATCAGAAGTTCATTTCAGCTTAAAAGAAATTGTTTTTCAACTCCCAAATATCCTCGCATCCGTGAACAAACAACTTTAAGGTAATCCACCATTTTACAACTCATTTTATAATAGGTTTACTTTGGTAGTTCTCGGTATCCATGGGTCTGGGTCAGCACTATTCACTTTAAACCGATTAATTCTGACCTTGACCAATGTATACGCATAACAACTGAACTAATCCAATTACAGAATGAGTTTAAAAATGGTGGATTGTGGGTATTCTTCCTTAAACAAACATCAATGCAGCAGAGTCAGAAATTGAAATAAAAACTGAACTCACCGAGTAATCCATGATAGATTAATTAACTTGGTAATTGATCCCATTACTTATTAAAAAAAAAAAAGGAGACCCATAGAAGCCAATTGGATATTCAATATATAAGTCTTTTTCTCACAAACAATTTTAGTCAACTCTAGTAAAGGGCATAGATTTGGAACACAATGTCATGTTGAACAAGGTTTTTTATCAGGACCTCTTGGTATCACGTAAATCCACCTATCCAAATAAGGTACATGTATCAACAATTAATTGCAAAATTTCTTACTAAATGTTTAATGAATAACCTGTACATTGATAAACCATTATAAACTGTCAAGATATGTTAGTAAATCTCCAAACACTTAAACATCATTTTTACATAAAAAATACAGAAACAACATGTTCTATTTTGACTAAAATAATACAATAATCTACCTTAATCTACGTAAAGAAATATACAACACTTTAAGTGGATATTTCTTGCACAGCCTTAATTCATTGTGAATATCAACTGATCAGCTGAAACAGGTCAGTGTATATAGAGTCAATCTTGTTTTAAAACAACCATAGTAAACAATAATGTGGTGAATAAGACAACTAAATTTAATACAGATCTATGCAAGTCGTTCAGAAAACTCCACCATAATTACGATAGCTTCAAGCTAAATACTTTTTCATGCTCTGTTTAAAAGTGGTCCCTTAAAACAAGATTGGCTCTTATTTGAAAATAGACAGAACCCAATGTGCCTTGTCAGAGTAAGTATAGAAAATGATGTCAGAATGAATTGTGTAACCTAAAGCAAGGTATGTTGGTGTATTGGCAAGACCCTCATGCTTTTCCAGATAGAGAATCAAAAGCTGCTAGATGTCAGTAGTTGTTGTACCATGATGGTAGCCTGGTAGATGTCAGTAGTCATTGTTCCATGATGGTAGCCTGGTAGATGTCAGTAGTCATTGTACCATGATGGTAGCCTGGTAGATGTCAGTAGTCATTGTACCATGATGGTAGCCTGGTAGATGTCAGTAGTCATTGTTCCATGATGGTAGCCTGGTAGATGTCAGTAGTCATTGTACCATGATGGTAGCCTGGTAGATGTGTTGGTGTAATGGAAAGTCAGTATAACGAGGGTTCAAAGCAAGACCATAGTAAGTGCCTCACATATGTGCAGCACTTACTTTAGTATTGCACTGAACCCTGTAAGTTCTTTATTTCGCCCCCTTGAATTTCAAGACATTTTGTTGGTCAAGTCGTGTCACATGGTGAACCCCTAAAAAAACACAAAGCGTTTGTAAGAAACATTTAGGGGGTTACGATGAGACACATCGAACCAATGAAGTAACAAGAACAAAATGGTGTCAGTGTGTTCGAAATACGGATTTGATGGTTTTTGGGAATGTGCACCAATAAAAATTATTCATAAAGACATAGTTTTTCAAGAATGTTCATGTTGCACCAATAAAAATTATTCATAAAGACATAGTTTTTCAAGAATGTTCATGTTCTATCAGTTATTTAGACCTACCCAGCAAAAGTCAAGTGGGAGTGATTCCCCTTAGCACATTATTTATGATGTTGACACTGTAAACAATCTATCAGCTGCTGTCATCGGGGGAGTGAGTACAGTAGGATGAGATGTCTAGTCCTTTTGGAATGAATGGTGTTTTAAGGCGCATCGACAGCTAAGGTCATTTGGCGCGCATCATGATGATGTGGATAAATGTATATTAAAAATATTAACAGGTTAAAATGTATTTGTTTAAAGAAAAAATAAATTTGTAATTATTGAATAAAAGTAGATAGAAAATTTGTAAAAAATTAATGATTGTTGATAGATTGTTTGTAATGAATGTGTGATATTGAATAAATAGTGTGTGATGAGAAAATGATATTGATAAATGTATATATATTTAAAATGTGTAAGGAATCACAATTGATTGTAAATTCCAATTTCTTTGAGAAAGGAAAGAAGTAATTCAATCCTGACAGTCTCAAAAAGCTCATAAATAGTGTTGACATTGAAGTATTTTGCACAAATTCTTTGAAAATCAATGCAATCAAGTAATATATATGTTTGCAAGCAAGAGACATAAATTTGGGATGATACAGAATGTCGATCAAACACCAAATCTTTCATCTGATTGACTGACCCATAAGCCATCGTCATGGAGTACTCAAGGCAACAAATTTTCAATTAAAATTGAAGATAGGCTTTATTGGTGAAAAATGATAGGTGGAAAAATATTGATGAGTAAAAGTTGCCCATGACATGGGATGACCAGCCGATTGATCAGGTCGAGCCTTCTCTGCTGTCACCAAGTATGAGGTGATGTTGAAGTTAACAAATGCCTACGATTTGAGAGCAGATGTTAAGAGGGACTCCCAAGCCCTCCATAAGAAATGGGACAACCTTTAGCAGATACATCTGTCATGCTATGCTAACCATAGGCATATGACGAACACGGTACACTGTATTCATAAATTTTCATTTTCATAACTTCATTTTTCAATGGCAATTTCATATTTAAAATAAAATGATGCAGACAAATCATTTAATTCTACCAAAATGTATGAATGGTAACACATATTACAGCTAGTTGTAAATTAGGGTGTGTATATGATATGTGGTAAAATTTAACTAGTTAATCAATAAATGGAAAAAAGAATACATGTAATGCTTTATAATTTATATAATTTTCAAGACTAATTTAATATTCGTTTGCACTTAAATACAATTTACAGCAGCTGCTGCATTCTATTAATGTAATTTTTTAATTCCATTATGTCCAATTATAATATGAGAGTAATTATGATAGTCTACTGTCAAAGATAAATTGTTATATTTCAGGTAGAGGACCAGCAGAAAAGCCTGTGTTTCCTCTGACAGAGGCTGGTATGTCAGTAATAGGACAGAACAGCCAAAATACATCTTCAAATCACCTATAGGCTATATCAAACACCTTCATATCACCGCTATATCAAACATCTTCAAATCACATATAGGCTATATCAAACACCTTCATATCACCTATAGGCTATTTCAAACATCTTCAAATCACCTATAGGCTATATCAAACATCTTCAAATCACTTATAGGCTATATCAAACACCTCCATATCACCTATAGGCTATATCAAACATCTTCAAATCACCTATAGGCTATATCAAACACCTTCAAATCACCTATAGGCTATATCTAACACCTTCAAATCACCTATAGGCTATATCAAACATCTTCAAATCACCTATAGGCTATATCAAACATCTTCAAATCACCTATAGGCTATATCAAACATCTTCATTCAACTGAAGAAGGATGCTGAAAACAGAATAATGCTGAACTTGCAAACATTTAATGAAAATCATATGGATAAAATCATATGGGCTAACTGAAAATGACAAGTTGCTGTTAAAACAGTTTTGGAGGTCTGTCTTATCGAGTGAGCATTATAAAGCATTTCTAGGAAAACAACCATGCAGAGAGTGAGACATTTAACAACTGAGTGCTGTCATCATATCCTGAGGAGATAAATTACTCTAAAACTTTGCAGTGAGACTAGCCTCAAAACATAGTAACTAAATAATAGTGCCGAAAAAGTGATGCAAGCAAAGGTTTCGTCAATAACCGGGAGAAATTTGTCACCAAAGGCAACTAATGACTGAGAGAATTGTTCAAATGATGAAACTAAAAGAAAATTTAAACATACATCTGGACAGTGTAATACCAACACAAAGAAAGAAGAGCAAATCTTGAATACCAGTACAATAGATCTACAGCAGAGTTAGGTTAAACTATACATACACGAAAAATGCTCACCTTAGATATCAGATATCTTGACATTCGGTTATCTCAACGCAATTTGTCTGGGTTTTTTTTTAGATCAAGATAATAAGAGTCCACTGTATAATAAATATTCTTTGTATAGGTCAAACTGTGGCCAACAAGCAATTTAAGAGTGGGAAGGCAAGCACTCGGTAAGGCCTGCCATACAGCAAGCAAAAAAGGAAAGAGCAACCTTCCACCTTGTGTACCAGCTATGCTCGGAAGTATTTACACTGGAAGAATTGGCTGAGTCTAGAGGGTTAGGCTTGTCCAAACCAAAGCCAGGAGATGAGAATAGTCCTGTTTTAGATACAGAAAAAGTACAAGTATTGAAAGGTATGAGTTATTCAATCAAATTCAAGTCTTCAATTTACTAAGGTGTCTTCTACATATTGAAGTAGTTTTCGAATGCCTTTGTTTTAAGTTATAATGTCGTTTAATTCCTTACATCATAATGACGAATATTGCATCATGAAGTAGACAACATTTAAATGCTGTCTGCAGGATGTAACAGTTAAAAAATGGCAATAACTAAATTATACAATCTATGATTCAATATATGAGATGCTTGTTTAAAAACTGTTTTACAGATGTATCGATGTCTGCATGGTATCACACACCATTGTGAATACAAAACTGTTGTCATTTGTGATTACTTAAATTTTCGAGTGTCACTAAATTACATTTAATTCTTATGATTCTGTGTGTTCATTTTATTTGAAGAAGAGGCCTATTTCTCTTTGCACATGATGGTTGGTTGGTAGACCAAACAATATTTCAATCAATTATGTTTTTCCATTTCAGAATATGTAAATACATGGTGCAAGAAGAACCTTTGCATGACTTTTCCAAGCCATGATATGAATGATGGTTTTACAGAGAGGACAAGCTACACTCGCGAACAACTGAAGAAGAAAAACAGGACCACATAGACTATTACTCCATAAATATTTACCAACTATCGTTGAAAACTTAAAAAAAAAAAAACTACAATGGTTACTGCTGAATTATAAACCTGACCGTCATTTTTGAATAAAGACTCCATCAATCAGTTTGCTAGCCCGGACTGTGCAATTAAGGACAAGAAGATTGAGAGCCTATCCTGAACCCAGCTGCTTTTTTCTTTCTTTACATTTCATAATACATTTATTTCTATTTATTAAGTATTAAACTAAAATACTGCATCTGTATTTTTTCAGTGTACACCATTAACAAGATGAGGATGAAGGAATCCCTGTTCCCCTCAGAACTGAATTCCAAACTAAATAGTGCCATGCAAGCCATGAACAAAAACAGAACCAGCGGCTTGAACTTTATTAGCAGAAAAAGAGACACCAACAAGGAATCAACCAAGACAAATTATTAACATAGTGCATTTGTGTTTAAAATTATGATTTTCTTTTATAGCACAAGCATATTGGCTTCATCTGATGAATACAATTACGCCAATGATCTTTACTCTACTCAAAGACCAAATTACCTTTCACAGCATGTAAGCATGGACCCTGACTCCCAACATGTTGGATTGAATTTGATCACGTCAAGCCTCAATGTTTTCAATCAATACTCCAGCAATCAATTTGCATGCCTGGACTGTGGGATTAAGGACAGGGCGATAGAAAGTCTGTCTTTAAGTAAAGCTACATTTTTCATTCTTTCAGATTTCTTAATACATTCATTTCTATTCATAAAGTAGTTAACTAATATACAGCATCTTTTTTTTTCAGTGTACACCATTAACAAGATAAGGATAAAAGAATCCCAGTTTCTCTCAGAACTAAATTCAAAACTTAATAGTGCCAAGCAAGCCATATCAACAAAGACAGAACCAGAAGCTTGGAATTCATAAACAAGAGACGATTCCCAACAAGATTCAACAACGACAAATTATAAATAGAGTACATCTTTGTTTAAAATCATGCATTTCATTTATAACTCTCAACCTTCTATTCCATAATGTTCATTGAACACCCCATTTACATGGATTTACAATAAGGGCCATTTCAATATTTGAACATACTCTCAGTGAATAACAGTAAGACTAGTCATAAAGGTTTGTGAATGTGCAATAGGTAAAACCTATCTGAGAAAGATTCTTATTTCCTACTGTTGATTTTGCAATTTGGCTTGATCACAAATAACTGCATAATTAAATGTCTGTTGAAAATATAGGATTTCACAAAAATATACAGGATTTTTTGGGAGCAAAATATATCAATCTTTTATTGGCAATCATAAAAGGGAATAATTATACAACAACCTATCACTCCAAGCACTTCTAACACAAAACACCCGGCTACCACTGGAAGTGGACACTACCGGTTCACAGACATGATATATCCGCACTTCTCCCAATATGAAAGCATGGAAACACACCCACTGCCGACCAGCGGGTGGTCAGGAAGTGCTTTCTTGCCATACACTCATGTTGGAGGAATTCGACAACAGTATATACAAGACCAAGCACCTGCATTCCAGCCACTCCAATCATACAAAGAGTTACAAGAGCAGAACAGTGTCCTTCAAGAGGAAAATAGACACCTAAAGGCTGAAAATGCAAGAATGCTTCAGATGCAGAATAACAAAGCCCAATCTGGTATGTGTACATTTCATTCAAACTATGACAATCTAAAAATAATGAAACTTTTAAGCATTTTTCTCATTTTTTCTATACTTTGACTTCATTTAAAAATCAATTATGAAAAAAAGTTTACATTGACCTAGCTGACAAAAGGAATTGATGTCAGCTAATTGCTAATAATGTCTTCACATCCGATCTTGAAATCCAATTTGTTTCAAATGAAACTTTCAAGCATTTTTCTCATTTTTTCGAATACGATTAAAATCCTTACAATTTACAGCCTCCAGAGGTTTCATATGTGACTTCCACACAAGTCAGGCATGGTACAGATCCATCGCCAAAGGTGATAAACAAGATAACTAAAAAGAAGGAAACATTTAAACAGCTTCGTGGTTTGGCATGGGCTCAAATGCTTGATGACTTCAAGAAGAGACTGTGTCATCTCCATAAGTCTGAAACTGGAGCAACCTTCAGGCATACCTCAACAAGCAGTGGCTTCCCGTGAAGGAGGTTTGTAAATATAAATTTGTTTTTACCACTATGTTAAGGAGAACTTGGCAAAAAAGACAGATATACATTCCTCATTCTTGAGAAATTTGTGATCAGTCAATCTTTTATGAATGAATGATGTTTTAAGGCGCATCGACAGCTAAGGTCATTTAGTCAATCTTTTATATCTTATATGTGTTGATTGTCTCTACTTGTGTATTTCCTCATTCATTTTCTCTCTACGAAATGGTAAAATAAACAAAATTGATGCTGAACAAATATAAGATATGTTGATTGACTTGGCTTTTAAGACGCATGCCCCACACACACTTTATCGTTAGTGAGAATTATAGTTAAGTTCATACGGTTTCCCCCCATTTAAGTTGCCACCCATGAGATGTACTTTACAACGATCTTTGATTCGGCAAGTCGTACAGAAGAGCTCTACAAAATGTGTGTGATGAAAGAATTATACATTTAATTAAACACAACACATGAGTTGTCATTTTCATATTGTTCTCAATTGACTGGGGGTTAACCTCAAGGCTTCATGGACCATAGTTTATCTCACCATTACATCTCAGACTGACACCTCACAACTCCAAAAAGACCTTGACAGCCTTGAACAATGGGAACATGACTGGACGATGGAATTTAACCCAGACAAATGTGAAATGAAATGAAAGAATAACAAGAAAGAAAAAACGCTCATACATCCTTACACACTTCACAACGAAATCAACAGAAAACGCAAAATACTTAGGTGTAACTATCTCAAGAGACTTAAGCTGGAAAAATCATATTTATATAAACAGCACAGTATCAGAAGCTAAAAACACTCTAAGATTCATTAAAAGAAATGTCAAAACTAGAAATATCAAGGTTAAAGAAGCTACATATCACATATGTAAGACCCAAACTTGAATATTAAACAATAATTTGGCTATCATTACATCCTGAGAAGATAAATAACTCTAAAACTTTGCACTGAGACTAGCCTCAAAACTCATAATAGTTTGGGAAATGCAGCGCAGGCAAAGGTTTTGTCAATCGGAAAAAAATTGTCACCAAAGGCAACTTATTACTTAAAAAATATTTCAAAAGATTCACAATAAAATAAACCAGAAAGACATCTGGAAAATCTAAAGACCAAACACAAAGAAAGAACAGGAGGTCTTGAATACCAGTGTATTTTTTCTTTTCCAACTGTAAAAGAGCTATATTCAAGAGAAATAAAAGTTGGAATTCATAAAAACGAATAAAAACCCCAAAGTGTTTCAGCTCTAACCCAAAAGTATTTCAACTTTTGATGACGTACCCCTCTTCTCTGTATTACATACAAGTGAATACACACGCCATATTGAGTGGCAAATGATTCCCTCCAGACGCTTAATATGTCAAAACAATATCTTCTTATTCTATACCGCTCACATTCAAAATGGTGGACTCAAAAAATAACAAAATGGCAGCGTCCCTGTGTGGAACCTTCTGTTAAGGTTGTGCAATTTATTCGAACTGACAGATTTCATTTCGGACTGACAGTAAATGACTGCCTATCAGTCCGAATGACCTGTGGACGTAAAAAGCTTTCGTGAAGTCTGTGCATCAGCAGGACATAAATACACATCGGTCAAAAAGAAGGTCTTCACAGTCGTTCTATAGAGATTCCAAACAAATACTTTGTGCACTGCACAAAAACATGAGCCGGTATGAAGAACTCTGCAACTGTTTGTGTTTATTCATTCATAGAAAAATGCAGCATAAACAGAACAGTGGACTAGTAATAGTCTGGATGTAAAGCAGTTGCGGACCAAAAGAAGAGAGACCGACTAATGAGGAGGATGCTCTGCATCACGGACAAACCCACATTTAGTCCACCCAATCCAGGGATATGGGAGGATTTAGACGGAACAGCAGAACGATGTCTCCCAAGGATGTTAGATGCCTTAGGTATGGATGCATCGGATTTATGTCGAGTTGAGAAAAGACGTGCAGCCACAAAGAGGAAAGCCGTCAAAGAAACACTCGCGTCCGCAATAGACAGCTCTACCCCAATCACTAAGGAAGCAGACCATCAAAGTCATCATGACGAGTCCCAAGAGGTTATTGGTCCAGGTGGAGACCAAGCAATAGAAGATGGCTTTGAGACAAATTCCCCAGTTAATGAAGAGATGTTGGACAAGCCAAAACCAAAAAGGCACCAACATCTCTTCAACACAAAGCTCATGAGTTGTTGGTTAATGGAGCCATGCCACTTTTCCCACCTGCACAACGAGACTGGAGCTGCGGAGTATCGATCGCATTGCCAATCAGTGGACCATTGGCTTGTTAGCCACCAGTGGGCTGGGAGAAGATGTCAGCGGACGCCAAGCTCCTTTCTTGGGAAACTGTTGCAACAATTTTGTTCACCAGAGGCATAAGAGAATTGCCTGATGATAGAGGGAGCATCCTCGATACATTTCAGTTCTTGGCCCTTCCTGGAACGAATGAGGGGAAACAAGTATCATCTATTGCAGAACGCTTGCGGTTCTGCAATTTTCGAGTCATACGGAAAATTGCGACCGGAAACTTCAGGGGAAAAGATGCCACAGCCATTATAAAACAGTTTGAAGCAGCATGCAAACCAACACTTTTACCAACCTTCATGGCAGAGATAATCGAACTATTACAGACTATGCGAATGAAATGCAGGGTTTACCAGACCGTTGGTCTGGTAATTCTGATAAATGTAAAGGACCAAATGGATTTTTACCAGACCAAAAAATATCGTACTTAAAATGATGAACAAAGACAAGAATTTTTTTTAACTTTGGGGAACGGGTTCATAACCAGACGAATTGGGAAAAGTCACAGCATTTTTCTCTTAAAATGGGGATTTTTTCATGAAGAGTTCAATTCAAACACAAGCTTAATTTGGAATTTGGGAAAAATAGTCAGTTGATTTAATTGGAAATGGGGTCCGTTTTACGGTACCAAACATATAAGGAAAAAAATCACTGAATGTGCATTTTTGGCAGAAATAAGTTATAACTACGATATAGTCAAAATATTTCGTCATGAAGATTGCTTTTTATTTTCTGATGCGGCAATCTAACGTCGAAATTTCAAACTATCCAAATAGTGTCGGATTTCCAAATTGTTTTTTTGGATTTAAAGCACAACATGGCCATTCAAAGGAATTGTTTAGACAAGATATGTAAAATAAACTTACATATCACCAAATAATGGCATCAATAGCTTTTAAACAATAAAAAAAACGCTTAATAAGGTTTTTCATACTCCGGTGAGCATGCGCAATGGAAGTTTATCAGATTCAGAAAAATCCTCACCTAGTGTCAAATAAAGCAGAATATAGAAATATACTATATTCCAAGTTTATTTTGGCAAACCAACAATGAGTTTTCATCCATAGGTGGTTATTAATCAAAATTAATAAAATTATCAAAATGTCTATAAATAGATTTTATTGGACATGTCACATGATCTTGATAGTCACATGGTGAGGTCATGATGAGGTCACATGATAGCAGCCTCCCAGACTGGTGCCAGGAATCCCAGAATGCATTGTAAACTAACTTCCTCTTCCTAAACAACATCAAACAAGCAAGCTGCTTCTTTTTGTCTCTCAACTTCAATCAATTATAATCTTCAAAAAAATAAAGAAAATGTCTGGTAGAGGGAGATCAATAAAGAGGAAAGGACCCACTACAAGAGCCAAGCACACAAAGAAGGGAAGAAAGGAGGCTGAGGAAGATGTTGAGATTTTGGAAATGGACCAAGAAGGAGCTGAGAGCGGTAAAGTCGATACCCCCCCGATGTTGTCCATTTTGATGATATTTTTGAAAAAATTGATTTGCTTAAAGATAGAAATGATTTGAATAAAACTAATTTTGATCTTCAGGGTCCAGAATGTGATGTTGTGGATTCTCAAGAGCCAAATTTGCTAAAGTGTGGTGGGGAAGATGCACATGCTCACATTCCTGATCCATTGAAAAACAGAATTTTACAAGGCCATTACATAAATCTAGCTTCACTCTTGAATGGTTCAAATGAATTGAGTGAAATATATTCAGGTTCAAAAGGAGGTAGTGAGTCCAAACCCGCCCCATTGAAACAAAGTATAAGAAATATCGAGGAGTGGACTGATGCCTTTCTTATCTATACATCAGTCATGTTGACAAAGTTCCCTAATTTGGGCAGGGAGCTTATAGAATACATGACGGTCATTCGGGATGCCAACAAAAATTTTTCACTTGATTCTTGGCTAAAATACGACGAGCAATTCCGTTTACGTCAGGGGAACCCAAGTACACGTCAGTCTTGGAGCTTCTTGAATAACAAACTTTGGCTGAGAACAATGTCCATAGCAAATTATTCGGCACCCATACAAGCCAGAGAGGAGCAAAAGATGAGCTATAATCCTTCATTTACATGTAATGATTTCAACCAAGGTCATTGTTATCGGACAGTGTGTAAATTTAGCCATGCTTGTGCCATTTGCCACTCAACACAGCATGGCAAGTTTCGGTGCTGGAACTCAACTCAAAACTTAACACAACCTACTTTTTCAGGAAATAATAATTATTCACAAGAAACAAAACGAGGCCAAAATTTTCGAGGCAGAAATGTCTCAAGGTCTTTTCGTAGAGGTCCAAGACAAGGGCGTTTCTAAACAAACTTTTGAACATCAAATGGCTTTTTCGCCAATTAACATAAAAGCACTTGAAAAAGAAGTTAAAACCTATAAAACACCAGAAAGGGAAGTTATACTCGAGGGGTTTAAATCAGGGTTTAGCTTGCATTACAGTGGTATTCATGAATCGCGAACGTCAAAAAACCTAAAATCAGCAATCAAGAATCCAGAAATTGTTCAGGAGAAAATCAATAAAGAGATAAAGGAAGGAAGAGTGAGTGGACCATTTGAAAATCCTCCTTTTTCAAATTTTAGGGTTTCCCCAATAGGGCTAGTTCCAAAGAAAAATCTAAATGAATTTCGGATGGTCCACCACCTCTCCCATCCATTAGGTCAGTCGGTTAATGATTTTATCGATCCTAAACGTTGTTCCGTTCAATACACTAGTTTTGATACAGCTGTGGAAATGGTACAAAGATTGGGCAAAGGTTGTCTTCTTGGAAAATCAGACATTAAATCGGCTTTTCGACTACTGCCGGTTGCACCAAAAGATTTTGATCTACTAGGCTTTCACTTCCGGGGAAAATATTATTATGACATGTGCCTTCCATTCGGTTGTTCAATAAGTCCCGCTACATTTGAGCTGTTTTCAACCTTTTTGGAGTATGCAGTCCGCAAAAGATCAAAATTTGGCGAGTTGTTACACTATTTGGATGATTTTCTTTTTGGAGGTAAACCAGACTCAGATGAGTGCCTTATCATAATGAGACATTTTGACATGTGCATGTCAGAGCTAGGGGTTCCAATAGCAAGAGAAAAAACAGAAGGCCCGAAAACAATTATCATATTCTTAGGACTCGAAATTGATTCAGATTTAATGGTCATTAAAATACCGATGGAAAAGATAAACGAAATACTCAGTAAAATATTAATGCTTTTGTCAAAAGAAAAAACTACACTGAAAGTAATGCAATCTCTTATAGGAAGTCTGCAATTTGCATGTAGAGCAATTATACCAGGTAGACCATTTATAAGGAGGCTAATTAACTCTACATGTGGTTTAACAAAACCATACCATCATTTAAGAATCACAAAGTCAATGAAACATGATTTGGTAATGTGGCAGACATTCTTTCACAGTTTTAATGGTATATCAGTATTTCAGGATAGATTCTGGCAATCAAATGTCGAGGCAGAACTGTACTCTGATAGTGCGGCAAGCACAGGTTTCGGCTTATACTTTGCAGGAAGATGGTGCGCATCCGCCTGGCCAAAATCATGGCATGACAATGGTCTGACAGAAAATATTTGCATGTTAGAATTTTTTCCAATTGTAGTAGCTCTATACATTTGGGGAAACGAATTTAGTAATAAGAAAATCATGTTCCACTCTGACAATGTAGCAGTTGTTCAAGCAATTAATTCCATGACCTCAAAGTCGGATAACATGATGCTATTGTTAAGAGCTTTTACTCTAAGAGGTTAGAATTTAATGTACTGGTTAAAGCAGAACATATTCCAGGTTGTAACAATTCTATAGCAGACAGTTTGTCTCGTTTTCAGTTTCAAAGATTCAAGCAGTTAGCCCCACAAGCTCAGCAAGCTCCAGAACAGATGCCTCAACATCTCTGGAACATTTTCGACTAACCGCAGAGAAATTGGTTAATGCAAGCTTGTCATCCAATACTAAGATTGCATATAATAATGCATTTAGATCTTTTAACAAATTCCGTGAAGAATTCAGCTTGGAAGCATCATGGCCAGTCCCAACAAAGCAGATTGTACAATTCTTAGTTTACCATTATGAGAAGGGACATGCCCCATCAACTCTGTCACAATACTGCTCAGCTATAGCTTTTAAACACAAAATAAATGGTTTTGTTGACCCGACAAGCGATTTTGTCATTGGAAAAATATTAGAAGGATGCAGGAGACTTAACAAAAGAGTGGATACCAGATTCCCAATATCAAAACATATCTTGCAGTAATTACGCCAGGCACTGCCAAAAGTCTGCTCTAATGAATATGAAGCCACACTGTTTGGAGCAGCATATAAACTTGCATATTTTGGAATGCTGAGAGTAAGCGAATTTGCTAAAACATCAGAATTATTAAAAAATAGACCTCTGCAACTCTCAGATATTCAAATCAAAGACTCAGAAGTCTTTATTCAAATACGTCAGTCAAAAACCAACCAACATGGGAAAGCAGTGTGTATTCATGTTCCTCTGTCAGAGCCTAAATCAGCTTCATGCTTAAATGCGTTGGAACAATTTATTTTGGTACGCCCAAACAGTTCTAGAGAAACTCAATTTTTCTGCCACAGGGATCAAACTCCTCTTACTAGATATCAATTCTCGGCAGTCTTGGAAAAAACTGTCAGACATCTAGGTTTGCCAGCGGCAGTTTATAAGACACATTCATTTAGGATTGGAAGGGCAACCGACCTCTCCTTAGCTGGAGTAACCTCAGATAAAATTAAATCTGCAGGCAGGTGGTCATCAATCACTTATTCTAAATATGTAAGAAAGTAAAACATGCTGATATCAATAGTCTTGACCCTCATAATTATGATACTTATTAATTTGTATTTTCTTTTCTCCCCCTAGATATTTGGATAATTGGGGATTCTCTAGTAAAAAGGGTCGAACACTCATTGAAGACCATGAACAGCAACATCATTTCGATGGGTACCTCCGGGATGAGATGGGAGGATCTTCCTCAAACCATTCAACACCGGATGTTATTCCACAAAAAACCTAAAGCAATATTTATTCATTTAGGGGGTAATAGCATGGTGTCATTAAAACTCACTAATTTCATGGAAAAAATTAAAAACGAAATAGAATACATATCTGGAGTATTCCCATTGACAAAAATTGTTTGGTGTGATATTCTGCCTAGGATTAAATGGAGGCATAATCATTTTGACAGTCCAAAAACTCTGAACCAAAAAACTAGAAGAATAAATAGAACAGCACACCAAGTCATGGAAAACATTGTGAATGGACAAGTCATGGGATTTAAAATACACGAATCAATGGTAGAACTTTTTTGCCCAGACGGCGTACATCTTTCAGAATTTGGGAATTTGATTTATGTCCAAACATTTGCAAACTTTATAAAAGAAAAAATCTAATCTTAAGGGCTAGAATTTGGGGAATATTTGTGTCAAATATTTTGTGGCGGAAATTCTAGACTCTGACCCCCGGAAGACAGTCACCTAGCTATAAGATATTTACATGATGTCAGCTGCATTTAACCAATCTCGGTAATACCTGCAGTTAAACATATCGAATTTCAAGTAAATAATCAAAATATTTAGATATGGTTGATTGCTTATGAACAAGTTGAAATGGTTGCTTGGTTGCATTTAAAGAAGTAAAAATGGTTGCTTGGTTGCGTACAAGAATTAAAAATGGTTGCTTGGTTGCGTATAAAGAATTCAGAATGGTTGCTTATAAAGAAGTAGGGTGTTTTGGCCGTAACGTTTTGTCATACACCTGTGTAGCTTCTTTGGTAATGGGTATTAAGTGGTTGCAAAAACAATTGTCCTAAAGGTGCGACAAAAGGAATTCTTTTGTGCATACAACTCAATTTTATTACTATTTAGATTTAGTGTCTTCCGGGGGTTGGGGTCTGGAAACTACCCGTATTGGAACAAAACCTAACGGGTAGTATAATTTGTTGCGGCCTATTTTATTTCCAACCAATTTAAGAAGTATATTGAGTGAATAAAATAAGATTAACTTTACTTAAAGTGTTTATGTTTGATAGTGGGAAAGTTAGTGCCGTCCTAAAATAAAGCAGAATATAGAAATATACTATATTCCAAGTTTATTTTGGCAAACCAACAATGAGTTTTCATCCATAGGTGGTTATTAATCAAAATTAATAAAATTATCAAAATGTCTATAAATAGATTTTATTGGACATGTCACATGATCTTGATAGTCACATGGTGAGGTCATGATGAGGTCACATGATAGCAGCCTCCCAGACTGGTGCCAGGAATCCCAGAATGCATTGTAAACTAACTTCCTCTTCCTAAACAACCTCAAACAAGCAAGCTGCTTCCCCACCCACCCTCCCAGATATTAACATGATTAACCTTAATTCTGTAAGCTGCCCAGTTTTCTGTATACTTTCAGCTTGGTCACTCATGAAGTCTAAAATTGGCTGCCATCGAACAACCCGTAAGATCAAGCAAGCCGGGCACACCAAGGTACCAGACAGACTTCAGATCCGTGGACCAAACAGAACAATCGAGAGTGAAGTGACTAAATTGAACGCAGTCAGGAACAGTGAATACTGGGTGCTATGGACATCCTCGTGATTTGTTTAAATTAAATACTATGTGGATCACAACCACTAGTATGCAAATTTGTAATGAAAAACTCATCCAAAATTGTCCGATCATTTTCATTTTAAGCAAGTCGCAACAAATTAACTTGGGCGAAGCGGAAATTCTAGACTCTGACCCCCGGAAGACAGTCACCTAGCTATAAGATATTTACATGATGTCAGCTGCATTTAACCAATCTCGGTAATACCTGCAGTTAAACATATCGAATTTCAAGTAAATAATCAAAATATTTAGATATGGTTGATTGCTTATGAACAAGTTGAAATGGTTGCTTGGTTGCATTTAAAGAAGTAAAAATGGTTGCTTGGTTGCGTACAAGAATTAAAAATGGTTGCTTGGTTGCGTATAAAGAATTCAGAATGGTTGCTTATAAAGAAGTAGGGTGTTTTGGCCGTAACGTTTTGTCATACACCTGTGTAGCTTCTTTGGTAATGGGTATTAAGTGGTTGCAAAAACAATTGTCCTAAAGGTGCGACAAAAGGAATTCTTTTGTGCATACAACTCAATTTTATTACTATTTAGATTTAGTGTCTTCCGGGGGTTGGGGTCTGGAAACTACCCGTATTGGAACAAAACCTAACGGGTAGTATAATTTGTTGCGGCCTATTTTATTTCCAACCAATTTAAGAAGTATATTGAGTGAATAAAATAAGATTAACTTTACTTAAAGTGTTTATGTTTGATAGTGAGAAAGTTGGTGCCGTCCTAAAATAAATAATCTACCTTGATGTTTAGTACAGAGACTGGAATTTTATATTTACTTTGACATACACATTGGAGTTGCTGGCAACTAAGTTACTTAAATGCATGTGCAATACACTGACCAAGTTTCAGAAAAAAAACTCTTTAGAATTAACATTCTTTTACAACTGTGTTACAAGGACACATAGTGCCTCATTAATTCCAAAACTATGAACTTACCCTTAATTGAACGTGCTTCCATTTCTAAGCTCTGCCTAAATCCATAAATCCCAAAAGAAGGAACAGTTAGAGTAAAAGTAAAATCAAAGGTTTATTGTTCCAATGATGTTATTGACTTACTTTAAACCTTTTTTATGACAATAAAGCTTGAATGTATTTCAACAAATTTTCCAAAATGGTAAATAAATAAATAGCAACAGCAGCTGACAAAAAAGGCATACCGTAGAAATCTTTGGGACAAAAGTAAAGATTGTTCATTAGAAGCAATTTATCATTTTGTCACAGTGGATTCTATTGTTTGTTACAGTGATGAGGTACATTTAAGTATCATGGACATCAGATTTCAAGATGTTAACTTCTGAGTGAGAAGTGTTCACTAATAACTCTATAACAATAACAGGTATAACATCTTCAAGAAGTAACCAAAAACTTACTATAAAAGGCATTAGGTAACAATCAGAACATACACTTACTATCATTAACTCTATCAGTCATCTGGCGACTTCAAATAATCTTTCTTTTAGTCAAGAAATCTTCTGGACTTAGTTTCTAACATCAACAGTTTCAAAATCAACTCGCACATCTGGCGGAAGATTATTCTCACCATATCTTCTGTATGGGATATTACATCACAGTGAGCTGTACTGAAACTCATTCTGTAAGAACTTATCTTGTCTGGAGTTGGTTAGTCCTCTTCAGTAGTTCAAACAGCTTCAATTGTGATCATCACCTTCATGGAAACTGATAACACTGTGCTTGAAGTGAGTTAAGACACACATTTCTTTGGACTAGAAAGGATCACTTCTTTTTTGACTGCTTTGCAATGATAGTTTTTCTTTTCTTAATATGTTTTGGAGTTTTTGTCTTTCTCTTTTCTGCCTTTTCCTCTTTTATCAACTTCTTCCTCTCCTGAAAAAAATGTGCAAGAGGAAAATGATAAAAATAAAGAAAAACAATTCAACCCCCAATGGCTTCAATTCATTTTTGATGTCAGAATAGTTTGGTTATATGCCAATGTCTTCCCATTTTCAATCACATCCGGAAGTTGGTAAGTAACCATACTCTTTGGCCTTTTCTCATCAACAATGCGTGATGGCCTTTAATTTATAAAGGTTGACTACTTTTTCAATTTATGTCCTGTGTGGCTCAGTAGTTAACCCTTAGAATGCTGGGTAATTTTCTAAAAATAGATTTTTGAGTCATCTGCTTTTCCAAAACCTTATATGCCTGCTTTACTACGATGAGGGGAGATCCTCAGAGTAGCAAACAAGTTAGATCACAGGCCAGTCGCAAATTTACTTCTTTTCCCACACTGTTTTCCAGAGTCGTCTACAACAAAGTAGTTAAATTTCCTTAATGTTTGGTAATGGGTTAGAGGTCCTACCTTCCTCGAGTTGGGAGATTCATTTCTTGGTCGAAGAAACTTCTGATTGTTTCCATCCCCCTCCTCCCCATCTGACTCTGTACCACTTCCGCTCCTACCTTCATCATCAGTATCATCTGAGAGCTCATTGGAAACCATACTTTCGGTACTTTGATCTGTCAATGTTTTGGATTTCATTTCATCATTCTGGTCTTGTAAAAGGGCTGGTATCTACAATATGAGGAAAGAGATGGATTTTTAGATCTTTTTACCACCCACTCAAACCCCAAAATATACCTAAATTAATCAGTGTGGGGGTCCCCCAAATTATGTTGTCTTTGTGCAATGACCTCCCAATATGTATTAAAGGTATACAGAATTGTATTTAATTGGAACCTATTCAAGTCCTAGAAAATATCTTGACTACAATACAAGTTCTCTACAGGGAAAAAACATCAATGCTATGATTGCATTCTTAATTTTTTTAAGAAGATGAACAAATATACAATTGTAAATGGTATTGTAGGAGGGATACTGACTTCTGGACATGAATAATAATTCAATCAATTTGATGGTGATATCATGATTAAAGGCTCACTTTCTCATCATTTCTTGTCCAATGCTACCATAATTGGGAAATGGAATAAAATTTCAAATCTCACATCTTTTAAATTTTAACACATTTCCTTTTGTATGGTGTCTAACGCCATATCAACAATTTTTCAGTTATGTAACGGATTTCCAGGATCCACTGGTACTAGCTTAGTGCTCTGAAATGACTTACCAAAGGTCACTCCAATTAAACCAGAGGTGTCTGTGGGGCTCAAACATGTGACCTGCAGATCAACGCATCTCCATTGTTCAAGTGTCAAATAAATATATTTTGATAGTACACTGGAAAAGAAAACTTACCTGCTCTGGACCAGAAAGATCTGTCTTTAATCCAGTTAATTTATTGTATAACAACTGAAATAGAGAAATAAGTAGGTTGTCACTATAACACACCTGTATATTCAGAGTTCTTAATCATGTCAAATTTATTTCAGTTATGTTTCAATGCCTGACTCTTAAAGATGGCGGGAGACACAACACTCAACTGCCCATTATTCTAAGGGTTAAGTTGTCAAAAACATTTTAGAACTCAGTCATTAACCAAATGACACCATTTTACTAGCTCTTTCAATAACAGTTAAAACCTTCCTATCATACCTCAGATTGCCCTATCTTTTGCAAATGGAGAAAGGGTTAGCAAACCAGCACATGTTAGTCGAAACTTAAGTATTCTATGTCAAGAGAGATGGAAGTTTGAAGGTTTTTAAAATGACTGCTTCCTGGATGCATGACCAGTGCTTGCGCCATTTGGTGGGTTAGTCCTTGGATTTTGCCTCAATACAAATAGAGATCAAACCCAGGACCTTTGGAACCAAAATACAGCACTCTACCACTGTACCACTTTCGCCCTCGATGTTGGATAAAAACTAAAGCTCATATCAAAATCAGTTCAGATCATAGCTGTTCTCTCCAGCATCATTAATTTATGGTAAAAAGTCCAAAATTCACCTAGCAAGGTGGGAAAATTTCATATCAGAAAGCACCAGGGTACCGTTTTACTAAACAACTTCTGGAAAATATTTACCTAAGTCATAACTGATACACATGGATAGTATCTTTAATTAAAGTACAATATTGCAAAGTGACATGTCATTGGAAGCGTCTCGGAGAGACGATTCCAATGATGTCTTACTTTGCAATATTGCTTCACCCAATATTGAAATAAGAGGACTTGTTGGTTTAGACTTACGCAAATATTAAAAGGTTTAGTAAAACAGTACCCAGTTCTTCACCTTTTCAACCCAAAGATGTGCTGGCCTCAAAATAATATGAAAAAGTCAGAAAATATTTAAGTTCCTCATCTATTCAATTCAGAGTTGGATCTCATTTTTCATCATTTGTAAATTGTGTTTTCATTGCTGTTGAATAATTTAATTAATGTGTTGGCATCAAAATATCAAGACAGAAAACTCAGAAATCATTGAAGTTCCTCATCTATTCAATTCAGAGTTGGATCTCATTTTTCATCATTTGTAAATTGTGTTTTCATTGCTGTTGAATAATTTAATTAATGTGTTGGCATCAAAATATCAAGACAGAAAAGTCAGAAATCATTGAAGTTCCTCATCTATTCAATTCAGAGTTGGATCTCATTTTTCATCATTTGTAAATTGTGTTTTCATTGCTGTTAAAGCACTTCATAATATTTATTAAAAACTTTTCTTCAAACATTTTATAGGTATATCAGAAAAAACAAAATAGTTCCTCATCTATTCAAATCAGAGTTGGATCTCATTTTTCATCATTTATATATTGCTTGTTAATTGTTGTTAAAATATTTCATCTGATGCATTTGTCTTAAAAAAATATGTCACTAAAATATCAGAAAAATATTTAAGTTCCTCATCTTTTCAATTCAGAGTTGGATCTCATTAGTCATTTGTGTGTTTATTTGCTGTTAAAACATTTTATCAGATACATTTGTTTTTAAAATATAACATTTCAAAATCAGAAGATATATAAGTTCCTCATCTATTCAATTCAGTTGGATCTCATTTTTCATCATTTGTTCATTGTGTTTTTATTGTTGTTTAAATATTTCATCAGATACATTTGTTTTTAAAATATGTCACATCAATATCAGAAAAGTATATAAGTCCCTCATCTATTTAATTCATACAAGTTCGGCAACTATTTAATTCAGAATCAGATCTCATTTTTCATCATACATTAATTGTGTTTTCATTGCAGTTAAAACATTTCATAAGATGTGTTGGCCTCAAAATAATAACGCTTCAATATCAGAAAAGTATAAGAACTCCTCATCTATTCAATTCAGAGTTGGATCTCATTTTTCATCATTTATATATTGCTTGTTAATTGCTGTTTGAATGTTTAATTATATTCCTATCAGTGAAATACTGGGATTTCTTAGTGTATAAGTTTTCAATTTTCAATATTGTTACAGTGAATATCGTCACTAGTGATGATATCAAAAAGTCGTAACATCACTAGTAATGATATCAGTTTTGACGGATATACTTTCTTTTACTATTCTTTTGCCTAACAGTCATGACTGTAATTTTGCACACAGCACGAAGATGTTTGTATTCTCAAATGTATCCATAGTAGTGAATGACATAATGAGACTTGTGAATAACGTCATCAGCGTGGTTAACTGCTTTGCTCCTCCCATTTTATATTCCATTTGCCATTTAAGGAGATATTTTAGAAAATAAATTTTATGTAGTAGAATGAAATAAATAGAATAATCAACTCCATTCAATTGATTTAAAATATGTCACTTGAATGGGTTGTTATCATGTAAAAAAAATTGTTCTTCAAACTCGCTTTCTTTTTTAGCCTGATAACAACCCATTCTCGCGACATATTTTTTATATCAATCGAAAGGAGTTGATTATCCTCTATTTATCGGATGCATTTATTTTAAAAATATTATCACTTCAATATCAGAAAAGTATAAGAACTCCTCATCTATTCAATTCAGAGTTGGATCTCATTTTTCATCATTAGTCATTTGTGTGTTTATTGCTGTTAAAATATTCATCATATGCATTTGTCTTTAAATTATAACACTTAAAGTATCAGAAAAATATATAAGTTCCTCATCTATTCAATTCAGAGTTGGATCTCATTTTTCATCATTTAAATATTGCTTGTTAAGTGCCGTTAAAGTATTTAATCAGATGCATTTGTTTTAAATTATAACATCAATATCAGAAAAAATATAAAGAGTTCCTCATCTATTCAATTCAGAGTTGGATCTCATTTTTCATCATTTGTAAATTGTGTTTTCATTGCTGTTGAATAATTTAATTAATGTGTAAGCATCAAAATTTCAAGACAGAAAAGTCAGAAATCATTGAAGTTCCTCATCTATTCAATTCAAAGTTGGATCTCATTTTTCATCATTTGTACATTGTGTTTTCATTGCTATTAAAGCTTTTCATAAAATTCATTAAAAACTTTTCTTCAAACATTTTATAGGTATATCAGAAAAAACAAAAGAGTTCCTCATCTATTCAATTCAGAGTTGGATCTCATTTTTCATCATTTATTTCTGTTGAATCATCTTGTAATATGTGTATTTTCATCTTATGTTTTACCACAATGATGGTTGAGAATGGGGTTAATACTTTTTCAACAGTATCTTGACTGTATATTGGCAATAAGCACACCTATCCATGCTTCAGGTATTTTCACACTATACTTACAACAAAGAGATCTGTAAAATGCCGACTTTGTTCGGTTTTGTGAGAATGTAATGAATCAATTTGAGATTTGAATAAAAAAATATGCCCAATAATGTCAGGCAGATATTGTATTTGACTCATTACCAAACAATAACAACATCTGACCACTTTGTTGCATACACCTCTGGAATACATTGTGGGAGAAGGAGAAATTGCTCTTAACGAGCAATTCCTCCTGTTTTCACACTGTTTTCTACCCTATCAGAAGAATACTTTCCAATTTTATCACATTTTGAAATGTAGTCTGAACTCTCTTTCAATTTGGGACGGTCCAAAACTTGGCGTTTGGTAAAGGGTTAACACACTAAACTGACCGATTTTCTACACACTAAACTGTATATCCAGTAAACCAAATTTTATTTGTTGATTGTTAACTCTTTCACACAATACCCAAAATGTGTCTTAAAATTGTGAGATTAACTATATAAACAAATTTGCATGCTTGAATGACATGTACACTTGACACTGGTATCAGAGGTTTTTTAAGTCCAAGCATCTTTAGCCTTACCTCCTCTGTGTTTCCCTGTTGAGCCTTGGTGTAATCTCGTCTGTAATCTATTACTTCATCAAGGTTCCTGGGAATGTAGCAGTTTTTGAACACCTGCAGAACAGAGAATGAAGATTTTAATAAACTGTCCCTTGAATTAAATCATGTTTTAGATTTACCATGTATCACAAATGTTTAATGTTTAAGTGTCCTTCTGCAAGACGCTGCAATTTGGATTTTATAATGGCAGTCAGTCTATTTCTTCTTCATACGAGAAGAAAAGGGCAACACACATCTTTGGCATATTTCTGTGGCTAAATTCATTTTTTCTTCATTTTTAATGGGTATCCCTAAAACAATGTATTATCACATAGTTTTAAAAATATTGCAAGGAAAACACTCTGATACCCACCATATATTCATCTTTGATGTTTAAGTCTTTTACATTTTTATTCTTGAATTCTAGACATAAGCCCCTCTATCAGCCTAACATGTTTTTATTTAAATGAGTTTTACATTGCAATAACATTATTTCAGTTATGCTGTGATGCCCTACTCTTAATGATAGAGAAAGACCCCACAATCAACTGTCCTTAAACAAGCCAGGTAGAACCATCTGCATTCTTTGAGTCTGTCCAGAGACCACATATCATGGGAATCCCTTTCCCTTGCTAGGATTTAAACCCACAAGGAGAGGGGCCATGCAATTTCAAGTTCTGTACTCTAACCACTAGGCCATGGATGCCCCCAAGATCCCAAACATACCCAAGTCTTTGGGACTAAGACATATATAAAGACAAAAGGTATTGCCCTAACCTCTTCATCCACCTTTTCCTGAGCCGTCACATCTTCGAATGTTCTATTAGCTGTGATAGTCATACATTTTTCTAAATATTCGTCAATGTTATCAGCAGTAATAGTAAGATCAGTCACAAAATCAAACAGCTCTTTTATCGTGAGAGTGCTCACTCCTTTCTTCCTGAAGTAATCTGAAAAACAAACAAGGAAGTTGGAAACAATTCTGATGCAGTATCTGAGCAGCAGACAACTTCCAAAAGCACTTCCAAAAGTACAAAAGATAGAATACACATAATCCGCCATTTTGAAACTCATTGTTTTGTCAGATTACTATGGGCTTTCTCAATATTCATCTGTTTGGGCCAAAGCTTTTCACTTTAAATCGAAAAGTTCCAGCACTGACCAATGTATACCAAGAATGCCTGAAGTAATCTGATGAAAGAGTTTCAAAATAGCGGAATATGGGTGTTCTACCTTATAATATAGAAAGTCCATCTTGTTAACATTAATCATGAGGTTGACCATGAATAAATAAACAAATAAATGTACATCAGATATTTTTGATGATTATCAATTTGGTCTTTATCAACAGCTCTTTAATATATCTTCGGCTGTGGGTACATTGGAACTAGTATATAACAGAAAGGTCTATACAGACTGATGAAGAAAGTTTATCCATCAACTTATGAAGTCTTTAAAAATGAAAAAGAAATGTGATTGAACACCATATCAACAACTTTTCAGTTACATTACAGCTTTCCTGGGATTCACTCGCACTGGGCTAAAACTCTCAAGTTCTAGGCTTGGGCTCTGGAGTGTCTTGCAAAAGAACACTCCAAAGAAACCAGAGGTAAAGATAGGTTTTGAATCCTGGACCCCAAAGTTCAAAGAAAGTTCACCTGAACCACTGGGCCAAAGAGTACCCGTGCTTTAAGTAAGAATAAAATAGTTTACAAATTGATCAAATCTATCATAATATAAAACTTATTCAAATTCAATAAGATACCATACCTGTGACATTTGTGCAATCTTTACGGAGAAATACTAAAGCACATGGATGATCATGTTCCACTGACTGGGATACATCGATAACATAGACGTTACCATCATGATACCTATAAAATACAGTACAACAGGGTTTGAAACTGAAAGTATGTCGCACTAGCTAAATGAAGAAACAAAGATCACAAGTTATAGTAGTGGTATCTAGTTCCCCTGCTTGGCAGGTGAAACGGAAGTCCCTCGACCCAGAGCAGGATCAAACCCCAAAAATTCCAAAGGTGAGAAAAGTATATTTCTGTAGACCTTGTCATTTAAATTTCAAAATCCTTTTGATTGTATGGTGTCGTCGTTCAAACAATCTTTCATTTATGTAACGGCTTTCCTGGATCCATGTGTACTAGGCTTGGGCTCGAAAGTGTCTTGCCAAAGGACACTCCCACGAAACCAGAGGTGTTGGTTGGGCTTGAATCTGAGACCCCCTAGTTCTAAGTCGGCTAACTTAACCACTGGGCCATGCAGGACGGTTTCATTTTCCTTACATCAGATCAGAAGGTGCACATATCCATGTGAATGGTTAAGCCATGTTACATGGTGTCAACTATAATTGTTGTGGAAAAAGAGCAATTGCCTTCTTGAACAATTACTTAGCAAACCAATTCAGTATCCTTCTATTTTCATTCCAATTTCCTCTATATATAAAATCAAAATTTGAATAATTTCTTTTTCTTTTTTAATAATGAAGAGCAAAATAAACTTCCACCGAGTAAAAGTCTCCTTTATTTAGGTAGGGTTTCGAAAGTTAATATAAGATACAAATTTGTGATAAATCTGTTAACTTGCTTGATATGGGTTTAATTAGGTTTTTAATTTATAAAATAGATACTTACAATAAATTAAATTCACTTAAATCTGCATGTATAAGTTTACACTCGTGATACAATGTCCGCATAATGTGTAAACACTGTAGGTAGAGTTCTCTAGCTTTAGATTCACTAAACTCACAATCTTTTAATAATGGTGCTGGCCTGAAATGACAAAAACATGTTCTTTTCGATTCACTTATAATATAGATATTTTTTTATATGGGTTTTACATCACATCAACATAATTTCAGTTATGTAGCGATGCCCGACTCTTAATGATGGAGGAAGACCCCATACTCAACTGCCCACAAGGGCTGGTCAAGGTGGGTAGAACTGTCGGCATTCAGTCAGTCATTTGGGAGACTGCCTCTCATGAAAATCCATATCCCTCTCAGGATATAATAAAGATATAGTTAAGTGCATTGATCCATTTTCTCTTGTAAATCCATTATCTCTTATCAATTTGTTCATATGGGGTTTTACACCATATAAACATTATGTCGATTACTTAACAGGTTTCCTGGAAATTAGCAGTACTGGACCAGGCTCTGCAGTATCTTAAACAAGGACACTCTTAATCTTCAAATTGCAAAGGCACTACATGATGGAGTATTCAGAAGACAGGGTTTTCCCTTGATTAAAGCTGATTTGGGCAACTTTTGACCCCTTTTACAGTGTTCTCAAAAAGAAAGGTTGAACAGGCCAACAAACAAAATCTGAAAAGGCCACTTGGAGGGGGGTCCATGGGGGTTCTTAACATATCCGCCCGCCAATTTGAACCGGCCAAAACATAATTTGAAGCGGTCATTTTGGCCTGCGGCCTGTGTTATTGAGAACACTGCTTATATATGAAATGGTGAATAGAAAATAATCATTTTTAGATGTCATATATGCAGGAATTGAGGGTCAACATTACCCTGAGAGTATAAGACCGCTATCTAAGAAGCCTTACCATCCTTCTACACCAATGAACCTCATGACTAACACATGACTTCTCAGTAACAGTGGCTCCGGACACAGGATGCCTGACTGATAAATTCTGAAATATTACAAACATTACATTGGTCTAATTGACAGATCGTATCAAAGGTCTAGATATAAGACAAATTATCCAAGCTGACTCATTGCACCTCCTCACCCTAAATTGTGGATTATCTTCAGAATTCTCTCAATTTAAGTGCCAATAGGACATGTTTTGTCAAACAGTTTTCGAAACAGCACTGAAATGGTGTTTAAAAGCTCTAGACCAGTGTCAAATTCAACATTAAACTGAAGCTTAAGACATCTCAAAAATTTCAGTTTCTTTTTTTAAGTATATCCTTTTGTTCACATGATTTTTTTTTACCAAAACTTGCTGTTATTTGTCTTTAGTTACATTGAATCGCATGGATTATCTAAATAATATAATGCCAGGAAATTTTCTTCAATGAATGAATGGCGTTTTAAGGCGCATCAACAGCTACGGATAACCAGATATTGAATAATTTATTAGCTAAAATCTATTTAAAACTACTTCCATAAAGCAATGACTAAATGAATGGGGTTTTAAGGCACATCAATACTTAAGATCATTTAGGGTTCAATATAAAGAGGTACATAAAAGTATTTTGAATTCTTTAAAAGCATAAATGTGTCAAGTAAATGAAAAAAGAAATAGAAACTTAGATAAGATAGAATCACATGGGTGAAAGTTGTAAAAAATAAAAAAACTGAAACTGTAGCTGGGGGCCGCCAGGGCCCCCGGCGGGTCCAGGGTAGAGCCCTGGTGGTGGGACCAGGGGGGCGTAGCCCCCCGGAAGCTCTTGCAACAAGCCATTTTAAGGTGTTGAAATGGCCCTAATGGAGGGTAAAACAGCAACATTAAAACTCAAGTTCTTTTTTAAAAAATCAACAGGTTTAATATTCTTGGATGGTTACCTTTTCTAGCTCTTATGTGTCTCTCACCCCCCTATTATTTTCTCATTGATTCTCGGCAAATCTCAGAAATGGCCCCTGGAGATTTTCATAAAACTGAAATCAGTTTTAAATCTGAAAACTTTCACCCATGGGATCATAATTAATTTGTTATGAACCATAATTCTACTTTAAAAGTATTTTCTAAAGGGTAATTGAGGTCAGCTATCATCAAGACTACAACAATTGCCTTAACACTTAAGACTTTAAAGATATTGTGATATCCATAAAATAGGCTCTCTTTGGTACACAATAACATTAGGGTGTCATAACATCTTTAACATTTTAAATTACCTTGTTAAGTTCCTCATTTCTTTTTCCGCCCAAGTTTTCACCATTTTCCGGGGATTGTGTTTGCTGTAGCCATGTCTAAACCTGTACTCTCCACTTACATACTTGTCACGATCTTTGAAAATCAAGATGGACGTCTTATAAACCTACCAGAAGAGAAAAAGTTTTAACACCATCCATATTAGAAGGTCTCACCCTTAGAATTCTGGGTAATTTTCTTAATAAAGTTCTTTTTGTTGTCTGCTTTCCAAAACCTCAATACCTGCTTAATTTTGATTAGGAAAGTTTCTCAGAGAAGCAAACAGATTAGATCACAGGCCAGCCGCCAATTTACTTGATGACAGCCTTGGATCCAAGCTGTTTGCATAAGCATCAAGTTGGTTCCAGCAATTTAAGGGTTAAAACAGGTCAAAATCTGAAAACAATAGCAGGGAACAACTTTTGAGCATGAAGAATAACAGTTCTTTATGGAATTTAATAGGAACTTATTTAAAAAGAATAGGAAACGCCCATGATGAGCTTTTTTTTCTATCCCAAAAGTTTATCGAGTTGTCCTTTTTAGGGCCCATAAATAGGTTAAGGGTTTATATATTTATTTAATTCATTTAGATAACTATAAACAAAATGATCATTAAGTTTCTTCAGAATTGCCAGTACTAGGATAGGGGTGTGAGGTGTCTTGCCATCAAACCATCCTACAAAACCAACCAACCTGTTACTGACAACCAACCTGTTACTGACAGTTAGGGATCAAACTCAGGACCTCCAAGTGAAATATACATCATCTTAACAACTTGGGTCATGGTGGAACCCAAGATACATCTCCAAACAGAGTCATTGATTATTCCCAACACTCCATATGAATCGCCTGAATCCTCTCATTTTCCAATGGACATACCTTCACAGCACAATGGACATCATCTTTGCCTGTAGCGTGGTAGACGTTTGCTTCTTTCCCTGTACTAATACAGCCATTGATTTCTGTGATAAAGCCACGACTCAGCATTTTAAAGATGATCATTCGGGTCCGTGGGTCCATCACCTGTTCAGCTGTGGCCCTGTCCGACTTGTCCTTGCCACGATATCTGAAGACAACATCAGAAATTATGACACCATCATTACAGTGGCACATAGGAAGACTCTTGGCTTTAGGGACCAGTCAAGTCGGATAGAACTGTCCAGATTTTTAATGTCAGCATGCAGACCACCTTTCATGAGAATTCAGATTGAGACCACTGTGATTTGAACCCAAACTGAGGGCCCATAGGATTTCAAACTCTATACTCTTAACTTTGAGGACATGGAAACCCCACCTTCCACTAAGAGACTTAAAGAGTATTGAATAATTCATCATTTCTGAAAAAGTCTAACCTGTCTGCCTCCATCTTTTTCCCCATGCTCATCAAAGAGTTTGCTGCATTATTTCTTAACATGGGACCTTCATATTTCTCTACAAAGATAAAAAGAAGCAAATATGATTATCAATATTATCATGTTTTTACATTTGTCTTATAAACAAAATCAATGTTAACCCTGAACAAGCAAGGAATGCACCATAATAAAGTACTATGGCAAACTGAGCAATGAACTTTAGTGACACAATGGTTTGTTAAGCATATCTGGTCTTTTTCACATTAAACATTGCTTTGAAGTTTAACAGCCAAATATTCCAAAATGACACAATTAGTTTTAAAACTATTTGGACAACTTTGAAAAGCGAGAAAAATTTCTCTATTGACCAATGAGGACCATCAGAATAATATTCTGTAGATCTTGCCCGATCATTTCAGATTCAAGACACCCACAATCTATCTATTCTATTTTTCAAAGGACCTCTCGGGGCTTTTTGAAATGATATAACAGAGGTCTATGCAGACACCTTCTCATTTGGAAATTTCTTTAAAATCATGCAGTTTTCCTAAAAATTCAAAGTAAAACCAGCTTTCAGGTTCCAAATTTTAGGGTTTCAAATCCAAAAATTAACACGCCATGGCCTCCATATTTAAAGGAAAAAGCCATGGCTTAGTACTTACCGACATTGATTTTACTGACATATTTCCTCAGCACCTTGTCATTTGGCTGGAATTTCTGGGAGGCTTTTGCCTGCGGCTGCATGTTTGATTGGTTGGAATTGGCCTGGGAAAAGATATGAAAGTCCAGATAATGTACACAGGGCCTCCGCTGTCGATCGCCAATTTCGCAAATTGCGAAAAATTTCGCCGATTTAAGAAAGAAAAAACGGTTTTGCGAAAGTGTTTGCGACAAACCATATTTTCCAATTGTCGAAGGCCTAAGCGACCCCCGAAATAATAGCAAACCATTATCGGAGAATTTCTACCCGTATAACACGGGAACCAGCTCGTAAAGACCCGTATGTATCGCAGTTTGTACCCAATCCAGTTCGTACACAATTGACTGTCAATAATCGGATTAAAGTTTAATCCCGTCATAAAAACAACAAATGAATCAGCGGCAATAATTATTTCTACGCCACGTGTGTTTGCCTTTACACCCTTTGCTTAAATCAGTGTGTAATTAAGACAGATTGGCGTGAACGCATGAACAGAAACAATAGGAAATTGAATTGGCAATTATCAAACAGTGTCGGGTGTTGAAAATTAAAGACGGTGGTAAGTAATTACGTACATATTTTTGGATATGTTGCTCATTAATTACAATTAAGCATACACTTCAAACACTGCGATTATTTAATTGCATCCAAGATGCATTTGCTATATAACCTTGATGATTTCGGGAATCATTGTCAATTGCAAAAATGGCTTCGAAACGTCCTTTAGACTCTGACTTTCCTTTGCCTCCTTCTAAAATTGCCAAAACTCGAGCATTTAAAGATTCATGGAAAATAGGGAATAGTTGGTTAAGATATGATCCGAAGTTAAAATCAATGTTTTGTGAGATTTGCCAAAAGGCACAAAAATCAAACAGCTTTTCAAATGGTTGCAATATTTTAAAGAAGGAGAATGTGACAAAGCATGCAAACTCCAAAGGTATGAAAAGGGAAATGCTTCAAGAACTTCAATTATATCCATCACTGAAAATACTTTTGGTTCAATTTTAGCAACATTAAGGCAGAAAAGTTCAGGATATAAAATAATTTATAAAAAAAAAAAATATTTTCTATTTGCTTTAATCTAACTTATTCATCTCAAGCAATATTGTGTAAAAATGCAAATCATAGGGGCTTTGTCATAACTAACTATCTCTTTCAATAGCAAATATACTGTTATGTAAAAAATGATGCTATGTTCTGTAATAAAAAAGTGTATGTAAAATAAAATGTAAAAAATGATGTGATTAGTTGTTTTTGTCTGTCAATTTCTAAGTACTCATAATACAGTAATGAGCTGCACTAGATTTAAGAATAAAAAGAAGCTTTCACTCAAGTACGGCTTATTATTGACCACTTAAAATTGGCTCCTATTTTGGCTCCACTTTTTCGAATTTGGCTCCAAAAATATCCAATTTGCGAAAGTGGTTGCGACAAGAAAAAATATTCCAGGGGAGGCTCTGGTACATCCATGTCAAAAACTTGTCATTATATAGCACAGGGCTTTTTTCCTTAGGCCTAGGTCTGTTGATTTTGGGAAATGGTATCAATTAAATACCTCAATTTGGGAACCAAAAAGCTGTTGTGACTTTGAATTATTGGGAGAAGTGCAGGATTTTAAAGAAATTTCCAATTTTGGGAAAGTCCATTTAAATAGCCCCTGTTAAACGAGAAAAAAATCCTGTTGCAACACAGGGCCCTTATTGGACGAAGAAGGATACCAAGCTTAATTGCTAATATGGGCCAGATAGGAGGGTTATTTGCCTGGAATAATTCTTGAATTCATCCTACCGACACAAGTGACTTTACTTTTGAAACCATTTATGTGAGATGAATTCCAAGTGAATTCATTTTTAGTTGATATACAGTGATAAATTTGAAAATGTGTCAAGATGGCAAATATATCACTTGAACAAAATAAGTATTTTGACTAGTTAATAATCTGCATATTGGCTTTGTCAGAATGGTTAATTTAAACTAGTCTAGGTGACGATCTTCTTTAGTGGCAATTCATGAATCATTTTGTGGTAAGTAACTTTATGTTACATATCTTGCCTTATCAATTGACTTAAAATGGCCATTTTTATTCTTGAGATCAGAAGTTTTGAATTTTGTTTAATCCACCAAAATTTGAATTGTGAATGAAGCTTTTTTTCAACATCTGGATATTAATTGTGCTTCGCTATGTCTCAATGCCATCGTGATTTTTATGTTACAATAATTCCTCAAGACAGATTGCAAATATTGAGAAACTTTTGTATCGGGCTATATCTCCTGTCACGTCAAACTTGCAAACGGTTCATTTAATGGAGGGCAAATGCGACAAAAAATTTGTCGCACCATTTGAAGACCCATATTTCCATTGTTATTGAAAATTATCAAATTATTTTACTCACAGCTGTAAATTAATGCTTTCTTAATCAATCCATGCACTGAACATGTCTGTATTTCGCATATAAACTTTGTAAGAACAGTTAAATTAACGCTAGGTGACGATTTTTAGGCTCCCGATAGATTTTCTCTAATCATGTGCACTGGAATGGGAAAAACCAAATTTAGCTTTTTTTAATTGTTTAACGGCAATTGATGCGATTGTTTGGTGGTATATTAGTCTATTTAACATATCTTGTCATATCATTGATTTTGAATGACCATCTGTGCTTTAAATCAGAAAATTAGAATAAAAAATAATCTGACATTATTTGGATCGTTCGAAATTTTGACGTTAGATTTCCCCATCAGAAAATAGAAAGCAATTTTCACGTTGAATTATTTTGACAAAAGAGTTAACCTACTGTAGATCTTCCGGACGATAAAGCATTGTACTTTTTGGTCATATTTCCAGATGTTCCATCCCAATCATATATATCATCATAGTCATCGTCGTCCTCCTCATCATCATAGAGATAATCCATATCATTTACTGGACCATTGATTTGCTCAGGTCTTGATTCCCTGAAATTTTGAAAACGGTAGAATTCTTTTAGCTTGAGATAAGTTATCCATCAACAAGACCAGAAGTAAATACAGTCAACTCCACAGTTCCGATCACTAAAATAAAATATCATTTTTTCTTGTACTAACCTATTTCCTGTAGAAATGAACATATGAATTAAATGGAAAAAACATCCTCTGTTCATTTATACCAATAATTTGCCGCTTTTATTTATCATTTTTCAGTTATTGAAGAAAACAATATCGGGGTCATCGTGACAGTTTCGGATCAAATGTGACAGTTCCGAATCACGCTAATTGTCATATCATTTATTGTAAAAAGAGTAATTTAGCAGAGACAATCAAAACAGAAAAAAATATCATCAATTAATACTTAGTTTTCATCAGAAATGCCTGGTACAATTTCTCTTTAATAAATTATTTGACTTTTTCCTTTTAAGAGTGAATGAGAATGCCCAGAAGTAATGTTGAGAAAACCCCTGTAGTGTCTATAGTACCAAAGAGGTGATCTGAAACCGTCAAGTTCCCCTGCCTTCATTCAACATACAAATATTTAATCCCAGGCCCGTTTTAGTGTGAAATTTTCACATGACTACATTTTAATATATTTTTTCTTACAAATGATGTCAATTTTAAGTGTACATTTTGTTTAAATGAGCGACAAAGTAGCCGAGAAAAAAAAACGTTGAAATTAGGTCAACTTCTGGTGACTTGTCTTAGTTAACTGTTCCAAATTGATTGTGATCGCTTGAACAGTAAGGGAAATGTCATCTTTGTTTTCTCAAGAGCTTAATGGATATCCTAAATGACACATAGTTTTTAAGGCCAGAGTTTCTGTGCATTCATAGAAATTTGAGAACATAAGATGATCCGGAACTGTTGATGATCCGGAACTGTCGAGTTGACTGTAGGTTATTGTCTTACAGAAACTAAAAACGCACCTAGACTCACACATGAGATACCGTTACGCGAGACAAAATGTGATAAAAATAGAAGACCGTCCGAAATTGGTGACGTCCGAAACCGATGCCAACGGGATATTTGCAGCCAAACATTACAAGTAAAAATTACCTTTCATTCAGAATAAGAGCTCCCTCGTCATCAACATCATCAAACTGACCATCAACAACCTCACTCATATTTTGTTCTTATTGCTTTTAGAGAAAGCAGCTGTATTTCCTTCGTAGACTTTTTCCCTTATTTCACAACACTACCACACGTGCGTTGACAAAATCTCGATGTCTGATAGGATATCTAACATCTCGCGAGAAACTCTCTCCCAACGATCCGATTGGATTAATTGGAACAACAGTCTGGTTCCCGTCGTATAATAGTTCGCGAAAATGACGGGTAAAACTTTGGCGGGAATAATGACCTCCGCTCTGACTCTCCGGGGAATTTAGATTTAGTAAACACATTAAAAAGGATAAACATAATCACGTCTTATAAAAAGACATGCCAATTTCCTCATACGGAATATTTACAGTCGTTTCCCCGAAGAGTCGTTTCCTCGAAGTTAATTGGTAAAGAGTATTCGAGGAGTCGCTTCCATAAAGTTAATCTGTATAGTGGAGAACTTTTATTATATATATAGTAGACTCGATCTTTTATATTGTGTTATATTTAATATATCGTTCACAAATTAGTCTTCTGATGAGGAAGAGAGTGTTATATCAAACCTGATCAGTGCACATTTATTATTAGAACAGACATCACCCCACAAACATATCAGTGGTTAAGGTGGCGGACTCATAACATGGGGTCCCGGGTTCGAACCCTAGCCTAGTACTAGTGTATCCAGGAAAGCCGTTTCAGAGCTGAAAAATGTAGGAACGGCCCCGACGAAGATGACCCATATGGGGTCTGTGTCGGGTAATGACTCCAATCTTAACCAGAGACAAAGATAACTATGATATAACGCATTGAAGACTCCTTTTTATACCAGAGATGTATTAAGCATATCAAGAGCAAGATATATTCCAAATCAAGAAAACAAAACACTTGATTTTTAATTATAACTTTCATAATTTGGTAATTTTACAAATAAAATTCTTTATAAATTTGATAACTATATAGACTACAGCTGGAGACATAGATAACATGTTATCTATGTCTCTGCTATATATCATAGATAGAATTCCTATATTTGATACCTTCGGGACAACGACTCTTCCAATACTATCGACATTAACTTCGGGGAAACGACTCTTCGCGGAAACGACTGTCACCCATACGGAAACCTGTCATTGGCCGAAGTGAATATCACTTGCAACAGTTGATTTCAATTAGATACGTAGAGATCTTATTTGCGGTTAAAAATTTTTCCACGTGTTTAATGTATCTAAAATACAGCCTGCACCAGAAACATAGATAATGTCTCTGCCTTCACATATCACCAAGCAAACTATTTTAAACAATGTGGCAGCAACAAACGTATTTTGACTTCTCATTTCATATCAGACGATTATAACTTATAATCAAAGTATAGTCTATTCTGATTCGGTACGCTCGCACATTATAGAATTAAACTGGAACAATATAAACTTAGCCACAACCTAGAGATCTATGCGAGCACAGAATACTACTTTACATTAATTAACAAAAACCCGTGGTTTTAGCAATTTATACGTAACTCTCTGAGATCCCCTTTAATTATGCACAGTTCTTTAGATAGAAAATGGCTGGATACGCACCGAAACTACATTATAAACGAGTCCTTGAGATGTATCTCCACCAGAAAAGTTTATTTGAACTGTTGTTTGTTGTTTGATAGAACATTAACATGATGACCAGTTTTTGGTGCGTTTGTTTGTGTTTAACATCGCGTCAGCATTACTTCCGTTATATTGCAATACCCCATTCATTATAGATAGAGAAACCCCCGGAAGTTAACTGACCAATAATGTTTGTCAGGCCGGGTAAAATCATCTTCAGTCAGTCAGGAGATTGTCCCTTGTGAAAATCCAATTTAGTGCTAACAGGGATTTGAATCCATGTGGAGAGGGTCGTTTACCTTTTTGTTCATGACACTTACCACCAGGTCACGGAGGTCCAACCTAGTTTGGAAACAGACCAATAAACTTTGTTTCCCAACACATGGATGATTTTTGAAAGCCATATTACTATGTTTCATTGGTACATGTAAACACATTAGTCGTAAATTCTCGGAATAAACTTGTAGAGTTCATAACTGTTAAATCTTAAACTTGTAGTGTCTTTTTTTTTCGGTTGTGAATTAAAAGCATACTAGCGATCGGAAAAACATCAAAACTTTAATTAGTTATGAATTATGATAGAATGTGTTGAAACATAGCGAAAAACTTATCGTGAAAATATAACGCCTGCACTATTATTTACCTCTTTGTCAAAGAGCAATTTTCACTATTTTGGTGCCCATCAACTTAACTACGTTGTTCACATTCTTTTGTGGCTATGGTAGCACAGATCCACAGGATAGAGGAGCACGGAGCTCCGGAGTTAGACGCTCTTGCTGTCTGCTGCCTACCCCGTCACTGGGACCCCACAGCAGTTGACAAATAAACAACGGCATTAAGGTAGAATACCCATAATCCACCAGTGTCAAACAGACCCACAGAAAAGAGGAGCATGGAGGTCCGGTGTAAGATGCTCTAGCTATCTGCTGCCTACCCCAGCTACTGGTACCCCCACAGAAGTTGACCAATAATCAACGGAATTAAGGTAGAATACCCATAATCCACCAGTGTCAAACAGACCCACAGAATAGAGAAGCATGGAGGTCCGGAGTTAAATGCTCTAGCTATCTGCTGCCTACCCCGTCACTGGGATCCCCACAGCAGTTGACAAATAAACAACGGAATTAAGGTAGAATACCCATAATCCACCAGTGTCAAACAGACCCACAGAATAGAGAAGCATGGAGGTCCGGAGTTAAATGCTCTAGCTATCTGCTGCCTACCCCAGCTACTGGAACCCCCACAGAAGTTGACAAATAAACAACGGAATTAAGGTAGAATACCCATAATCCACCAGTGTCAAACAGACCCACAGAATAGAGAAGCATGGAGGTCCGGAGTTAAATGCTCTAGCTATCTGCTGCCTACCCCGTCACTGGGATCCCCACAGCAGTTGACAAATAAACAACGGAATTAAGGTAGAATACCCATAATCCACCAGTGTCAAACAGACCCACAGAATAGAGAAGCATGGAGGTCCGGAGTTAAATGCTCTAGCTATCTGCTGCCTTCCCCAGCTACTGGGACCCCCACAGAAGTTGACAAATAAACAACGGAATTAAGGTAGAATACCCATAATCCACCAGTGTCAAACAGACCCACAGAATAGAGGAGCATGGAGGTCCGGAGTTAGATGCTCTAGCTATCTGCTGCCTACCCCAGCTACTGGGACCCCCACAGCAGTTGACAAATAAACAACGGAATTAAGGTAGAATACCCATAATCCACCAGTGTCAAACAGACCCACAGAATAGAGGAGCATGGAGGTCCGGAGTTAGATGCTCTAGCTATCTGCTGCCTCCCCAGCTACTGGGACCCCCACAGCAGTTGACAAATAAACAACGGAATTAAGGTAGAATACCCATAATCCACCAGTGTCAAACAGACCCACAGAAAAGAGGAGCATGGAGGTCCGGAGTTAGATGCTCTAGCTATCTGCTGCCTTCCCCAGCTACTGGGACCCCCACAGCAGTTGACAAATAAACAACGGAATTAAGGTAGAATACCCATAATCCACCAGTGTCAAACAGACCCACAGAAAAGAGGAGCATGGAGGTCCGGAGTTAGATGCTCTAGCTATCTGCTGCCTACCCCAGCTACTGGGACCCCCACAGAAGTTGACAAATAAACAACGGAATTAAGGTAGAATACCCATAATCCACCAGTGTCAAACAGACCCACAGAATAGAGGAGCATGGAGGTCCGGAGTTAGATGCTCTAGCTATCTGCTGCCTACCCCAGCTACTGGACCCCCACAGAAGTTGACAAATAAACAACGGAATTAAGGTAGAATACCCATAATCCACCAGTGTCAAACAGACCCACAGAAAAGAGGAGCATGGAGGTCCGGAGTTAGATGCTCTAGCTATCTGCTGCCTACCCCAGCTACTGGGACCCCCACAGAAGTTGACAAATAAACAACGGAATTAAGGTAGAATACCCATAATCCACCGGTGTCAAACAGACCCACAGAAAAGAGGAGCATGGGGGTCCGGAGTTAAATGCTCTAGCTATCTGCTGCCTTCCCCAGCTACTGGGACCCCCACAGAAGTTGACAAATAAACAACGGAATTAAGGTAGAATACCCATAATCCACCGGTGTCAAACAGACCCACAGAAAAGAGGAGCATGGAGGTCCGGAGTTAAATGCTCCAGCTATCTGCTGCCTTCCCCAGCTACTGGGACCCCCACAGAAGTTGACAAATAAACAACGGAATTAAGGTAGAATACCCATAATCCGCCAGTGTCAAACAGACCCACAGAATAAAGGAGCATGGAGGTCCGGAGTTAGATGCTCCAGCTATCTGCTGCCTTCCCCAGCTACTGGGACCCCCACAGAAGTTGACAAATAAACAACGGAATTAAGGTAGAATACCCATAATCCACCAGTGTCAAACAGACCCACAGAAAGAGGAGCATGGAGGTCCGGAGTTAAATGCTCTAGCTATCTGCTGCCTTCCCCAGCTACTGGGACCCCCACAGCAGTTGACAAATAAACAACGGAATTAAGGTAGAATACCCATAATCCACCAGTGTCAAACAGACCCACAGAATAGAGGAGCATGGAGGTCCGGAGTTAAGATGCTCTAGCTATCTGCTGCCTACCCCAGCTACTGGGACCCCCACAGCAGTTGACAAATAAACAACGGAATTAAGGTAGAATACCCATAATCCACCAGTGTCAAACAGACCCACAGAATAGAGGAGCATGGAGGTCCGGAGTTAGATGCTCTAGCTATCTGCTGCCTTCCCCAGCTACTGGGACCCCCACAGAAGTTGACAAATAAACAACGGAATTAAGGTAGAATACCCATAATCCACCAGTGTCAAACAGACCCACAGAATAGAGGAGCATGGAGGTCCGGAGTTAAGATGCTCTAGCTATCTGCTGCCTACCCCAGCTACTGGGACCCCCACAGAAGTTGACAAATAAACAACGGAATTAAGGTAGAATACCCATAATCCACCAGTGTCAAACAGACCCACAGAATAGAGAAGCATGGAGGTCCGGAGTTAGATGCTCTAGCTATCTGCTGCCTTCCCCAGCTACTGGGACCCCCACAGAAGTTGACAAATAAACAACGGAATTAAGGTAGAATACCCATAATCCACCAGTGTCAAACAGACCCACAGAATAAGAAGCATGGAGGTCCGGAGTTAGATGCTCTAGCTATCTGCTGCCTTCCCCAGCTACTGGGACCCCCACAGCAGTTGACAAATAAACAACGGAATTAAGGTAGAATACCCATAATCCACCAGTGTCAAACAGATCCACAGAATAGAAGCATGGAGGTCCGGAGTTAAGATACTCTAGCTATCTGCTGCCTTCCCCAGCTACTGGGACCCCCACAGCAGTTGACAAATAAACAACGGAATTAAGGTAGAATACCCATAATCCACCGGTGTCAAACAGACCCACAGAAAAGAGGAGCATGGAGGTCCGGAGTTAGATGCTCTAGCTATCTGCTGCCTACCCCAGCTACTGGGACCCCCACAGCAGTTGACAAATAAACAACGGAATTAAGGTAGAATACCCATAATCCACCGGTGTCAAACAGACCCACAGAAAAGAGGAGCATGGAGGTCCGGAGTTAGATGCTCTAGCTATCTGCTGCCTACCCCAGCTACTGGGACCCCCACAGCAGTTGACAAATAAACAACGGAATTAAGGTAGAATACCCATAATCCACCGGTGTCAAACAGACCCACAGAATAGAGGAGCATGGAGGTCCGGAGTTAAATGCTCTAGCTATCTGCTGCCTACCCCAGCTACTGGGACCCCCACAGAAGTTGACAAATAAACAACGGAATTAAGGTAGAATACCCATAATCCACCAGTGTCAAACAGACCCACAGAAAAGAGGAGCATGGAGGTCCGGAGTTAGATGCTCTAGCTATCTGCTGCCTTCCCCAGCTACTGGGACCCCCACAGAAGTTGACAAATAAACAACGGAATTAAGGTAGAATACCCATAATCCACCAGTGTCAAACAGACCCACAGACAAAAGGAGCATGGAGGTCCGGAGTTAAATGCTCCAGCTATCTGCTGCCTTCCCCAGCTACTGGGAACCCCACAGAAGTTGACAAATAAACAACGGAATTAAGGTAGAATACCCATAATCCACCAGTGTCAAACAGACCCACAGAATAGAGAAGCATGGAGGTCCGGAGTTAAATGCTCTAGCTATCTGCTGCCTACCCCGTCACTGGGATCCCCACAGCAGTTGACAAATAAACAACGGAATTAAGGTAGAATACCCATAATCCACCAGTGTCAAACAGACCCACAGAATAGAGAAGCATGGAGGTCCGGAGTTAAATGCTCTAGCTATCTGCTGCCTACCCCAGCTACTGGGACCCCCACAGCAGTTGACAAATAAACAACGGAATTAAGGTAGAATACCCATAATCCACCAGTGTCAAACAGACCCACAGAATGGAGGAGCATGGAGGTCTGGAGTTAGATGCTCTAGCTATCTGCTGCCTACCCCAGCTACTGGGACCCCCACAGCAGTTGACAAATAAACAACGGAATTAAGGTAGAATACCCATAATCCACCAGTGTCAAACAGACCCACAGAATAGAGGAGCATGGAGGTCCGGAGTTAGATGCTCTAGCTATCTGCTGCCTACCCCAGCTACTGGAACCCCCACAGAAGTTGACAAATAAACAACGGTATTAAGGTAGAATACCCATAATCCACCAGTGTCAAACAGACCCACAGAATAGAGAAGCATGGAGGTCCGGAGTTAGATGCTCTAGCTATCTGCTGCCTACCCCAGCTACTGGGACCCCCACAGAAGTTGACAAATAAACAACGGAATTAAGGTAGAATACCCATAATCCACCAGTGTCAAACAGACCCACAGAATAGAGGAGCATGGAGGTCCGGAGTTAGATGCTCTAGCTATCTGCTGCCTTCCCCAGCTACTGGGACCCCCACAGAAGTTGACAAATAAACAACGGAATTAAGGTAGAATACCCATAATCCACCAGTGTCAAACAGACCCACAGAAAAGAGGAGCATCGAGGTCCGGAGTTAGATGCTCTAGCTATCTGCTGCCTACCCCAGCTACTGGGACCCCCACAGAAGTTGACAAATAAACAACGGAATTAAGGTAGAATACCCATAATCCACCAGTGTCAAACAGACCCACAGAATAAAGGAGCATGGAGGTCCGGAGTTAGATGCTCTAGCTATCTGCTGCCTACCCCAGCTACTGGAACCCCCACAGCAGTTGACAAATAAACAACGGAATTAAGGTAGAATACCCATAATCCACCAGTGTCAAACAGATCCACAGAATAGAGGAACATGGAGGTCCGGAGTTAAATACTCTAGCTATCTGCTGCCTTCCCCAGCTACTGGGACCCCCACAGCAGTTGACAAATAAACAACGGAATTAAGGTAGAATACCCATAATCCACCAGTGTCAAACAGACCCACAGAATAGAGGAGCATGGAGGTCCGGAGTTAGATGCTCTAGCTATCTGCTGCCGACCCCAGCTACTGGGACCCCCACAGAAGTTGACAAATAAACAACGGTATTAAGGTAGAATACCCATAATCCACCAGTGTCAAACAGACCCACAGAATAGAGAAGCATGGAGGTCCGGAGTTAAATACTCTAGCTATCTGCTGCCTACCCCAGCTACTGGAACCCCCACAGCAGTTGACAAATAAACTACGGAATTAAGGTAGGATACCCATAATCCACCAGTGTCAAACAGACCCACAGAAAAGAGGAGCATGGAGGTCCGGAGTTAGATGCTCTAGCTATCTGCTGCCCAACCCAGCTACTGGGACCCCCACAGAAGTTGACAAATAAACAACGGAATTAAGGTAGAATACCCATAATCCACCAGTGTCAAACAGACCCACAGAAAAGAGGATCATGGAGGTCCGGTGTAAGATGCTCTAGCTATCTGCTGCCTACCCCAGCTACTGGTACCCCCACAGAAGTTGACAAATAAACAACGGAATTAAGGTAGAATACCCATAATCCACCGGTGTCAAACAGACCCACAGAAAAGAGGAGCATGGGGGTCCGGAGTTAGATGCTCTAGCTATCTGCTGCCTTCCCCAGCTACTGGGATCCCCACAGCAGTTGACAAATAAACAACGGAATTAAGGTAGAATACCCATAATCCACCACTGTCAAACAGACCCACAGAAAAGAGGAGCATGGAGGTCCGGAGTTAGATTCTCTAGCTATCTGCTGCCTACCCCAGCTACTGGGACCCCCACAGAAGCTGACAAATAAACAACGGAATTAAGGTAGAATACCCATAATCCACCAGTGTCAAACAGACCCACAGAATAGAGGAGGTCCGGAGTTAGATGCTCTAGCTGTCTGCTGCCTACCCCAGCTACTGGAACCCCCACAACGGTTAGATTGTAGTCTGAATGATCCAGACATAGATCTTTATTCCGTTCTACTGTAACATATTTAGAGCTTGAATCATCCGAGTAAGTATTAATTTAAGGTTTAATACTCATAATCCGCCATTCTGAAATGTATTCTTTCTTCGGGGTACATGTTCTTCGGTCGTTTTCGATGTATACATCGATCGGGGCCGGAACTATTCGGTTGAATGGGAATAGTTCCGGTCTTGATCGACCTATACCGAGAATAACCGAAGTTTCCCGACCAGAGAATGATTTTCCAAATGGCAGATTATGGGTATTTTATCTTAAGTCAAACCATGGCAAGGTCTACCCAATGAAAGTTACAAACTTCCCATAGCAGTTGACAAATAAACAACGATATTAAGGTAGAATACCCACAATTTGCAATGTATTCTTTCGTCGAAATACTTCAGTCGTTCTCGTTATACATCGGCTGGGGCCGGAACTTTTCTGTTTAATGCGAATAGTTCCGACCTTGACCGATATATACCGAGAACGACCGAAGTTTTCGACGAGAGAATAAGTTCCAAAATGGCAGATCATGGGAATTCTACCTTGAGTCAAGTCATGGCAATATTTACATAATGACATATACAAACCTCCGACAAAAAGATGCACGTGAGCATCGCTTTAAAACATTGGAGGCTGCCTTTTAATGACTGGTCAATTATGCTGGCACGCGTCTTAACCAATAGAATGCTAGGTAATTTCTAAATATAGAGTTTTGTGTCTTGCTTCTCAAAACCTTGAATATCTGCTTAATTTTATTGGGGAAAGATACTCAGAAAAGCAAACAGGTTATATCACAGACCAGCCGCCAATTCAGTTGGCGGCTGTCCTCGACTAACCTGTTTGCATAAGCATTTAGTCGGTTCCAGCACTATAAGGGTTGGGCTGCTTCAGGTTAATGGTTTCAAATCAGTCATATACATTGGTCTGCAGATTGTGGAAAACACAAGCGAAAATAACATACTTTTATTTCAGGCGTTAACTTAGCACATAGATCTTGCAGACATGATTAAAGTTGGAATACACATTTTTGGCTGCACATTTGTTTTTATAGAAAATAGTGTTAAAGCAATGTCAAATGATGAAAATGAAAAATGGATAGACTATTTCTGAGTATAATAAGTAAAGGAAACAAATGGTTGTCAGATTAAAACATACAATGTTCGAACAATGCTAAAATGTAGAATCTCAACATACAGCAATCCACAGCGGATCACAAGGGAACAATGTACAGTCATATCAACAGTTTTTCCTGACATGAAGGAAAAAAGATAAGATGAGATTTAGCTCCTTTCTAGATCTATATGGTTTAATCCTTTACCAAACACCAAATTTCAGACTATCCCAAATTGAAAGAATTTGCAGACGACATTTCAAAATGTGTTACAAGCAATTTCTTCTTTTCCCAAAACGTTTTCCAGAGTCATCTGCAACAAAATGGTCAACTGTCGTTATTGCTTGGTAATGGGTTAATCATTCTCATTATTCGAAAAGGCCAAATGAAGCTCATCATAATTTTTTTTTTATATATATAATATATTTGGGTTTTACATCACATCAACATTTTTTCAGTTATGTACCGATGCCCGACTATTTATGATGGAGGAAGACCCCATACTCAACTGCCCATAAGGGCTGGTCAAGGAGGGTAGAACCATCGGCATCCCGTAAGTCAGTCGGGAGATTGCCTCTCATGAAAATCCATATCCCTCTCAGGATTTGAACCCACGCGGAGAGGGGCCATGTGATTTCAGGTTTTGTACTCTAACCACTAGGCCACGGAGGAAACTCATCATAAAACGTGACAGAAACATTCATCGTCTTTTTTGTCTTAAGACATAAGATACTGAACATCTGTATTTTCATTAAGGGAGACTACCACAAATCCGCCATTTTTGAAACATTTTCAGAATAAAAAAATTAAGATTTAACCGAACAAATTCCATTAAAAATCAAGTTTAACATTATAAGATTTTGTTCTGGATTGGGACTTTTATTCATTCATGCAATTTTAATTTCAATGCGAAAATCAAAAATTAAAGGGAGGTAATTAGTATGAAAAAAATATCAATTTTGAAATATAAATTCTAAATTAGACAAGTTTGAAAAAAAAGAGGCTCGGTAAGTTCCGTTGAAATGATAGCTTTTTTATGAATAATATTTCAATTCACTCTTTGACATAAGCAAATACCAGTTTTCCATGATGGTTACCCAGGTATTCTACCTTAAATATAGTGAAACAAGCTTTGACGCCTTTGCGTGGCGTTTAATACTTTGGTAGTAAACTCTTACCCGTTTGGATCATTTCTCATAATGGAAACGGTTAATATGTGGTATCTAAGATGCTATGGTTATGTGGATTTCAAAAACATTTGACTGTGCATTTGCGTAACTGTTTTTCAAATAAACCATTTAACAGTTTACTTCAACGCAAATTTCCTATTTCTCAACGACACGGTTTTTAACAGAGGTAATACGTATAAATGTAGCTCGATGGACCTGTGATTTTTTTTATCAATAAAACAAGTTATTATTTTTTTTTTAAGGATTAAAATCTCTATCGGTGTGATAGTCCCTTTTCTAACAGTCCGATCGACAGTCAGCTCTGGTTCCCGGTTTACATGGTCGGAACGTTGATATCCGCGGCGATCATACACATTCCCATACCGCTGGTACCTCGCACCAGCTTGAAGTACCCCTCCATGCCCCACCTGGTTCCCCAGCTGAAAATACGAATTATGTCTCTAAAGTTTGAACATATGTTAGTGCCAGTCAATAAATACTGTCAGCCCTTAAAATGCTGGGAACATTTTCTAAAAAAAGGTTTCTGTGTGGTCTGTTTTCCAAAACCTTAAATATAGGCTTAATTCTGATGAGATAAGACACTCAAAGTAGCAACCATGTTAGATCACAGACCAGTCACCAAGTAATTGGCGACTGGCCTGGATCTAACCTGTTTGCATAAGCATAAAGTCGGTACCAGAACTCTATGTCAAAATAAAACAATCTTAAGTTACAGTTTTTCACAAGCCACTATTCATCCCTGTATCCAACGACCAGACCCCGTGGTTAGCGTAGCAAAAGTTACAATCCGGATCGGAAAGTACGATTGGCATCTCCGGGTAAATTTCACATTTTCTCAATCTTTATTTAGAGTTTTTTCCTCTTTTTTCTAATGGATTGAAAGTAATCAACTCTATGTAAAGATACAAACAATCTTGTCTGTTTTGCACCAGCCATTATCCATCCCCGTATCCGACGGCCAGGACCCTGTGTGTTAACCTGACCAGACTTATAATCCGAATAAAAAACATGATTGGCATCTCCGGGCTGGGTTCACACTATCTCAATCTTTATTTTGTGATTTTTTTTCTTTTTTCGAATGGATTGAAAATAACCAACCCATTGTCGATATACAAGCACTCTTACCTGTTAACTTCGTCGCTAACCTGGCCAGAGTTACAAGCCGGATTAGAAAACACGCCTTGCATCTTTGGGTAGTTCACACTTTCTCAATATTTTTTTTGATTTTTGTTCTTTTTTAGAGTGGATTGAAAATAACCAACTCTATGTAGAGATACAGACACTCTTACCTGTTTTCCATCAGCCAGTACCGTTCCCGTGATAAACGGACAAAACTACGTGGTTAACATGTCCAGTGTTACAATCCGGATCAGAAAAAAATGACATCTCCGGGTAGAGTTCACACCATCTCAAATTCTCAATCTTTATTTAGAGTTTTTTTCTTTTTTTGAATGTATTGAAAATAGTTTACTCTATGTAAAGACATAGTCACCCTTACCTGTTTTTCACCAGCCAGTACCCATCCCCGTATCCGACAGCCAGAACCCCGTGGTTAACTTTTCCGGTGTTACAAGTCGTATCAGAAAACACGCCCGATCGGTAGTGCTGAAGATTCCTCGTGGCGTACATGGCCACGCTAGCCGGCCCGATCCGCTGTACCATGTCGTGTAGTCTGGCTTGTCCTCTCCATGAGTAGTGACCGGTTACCTTGGCAACGAAGCCTGAGGGCCTGGACCTGCAAGTGCCGTCCTGAAATGTGAGATTCATATTTTCACAAATACTAGTACGTATTTCTTTTTTGTGATTGACCATATTTTCATTCGGTTAGAAGTATTTTAAAAACTGGGCTATCGTGGAATCAAGGGTTCCTGAAAGCCGTTGTAGAATTACAATACAACACAACTATCTCTCGGAATCTGATGTGGTGAGAGACCTACATCCATCGAGTACGAGCCATCTATCGCAATCTAAGAGTCAAACTGTAAATGCGTTGTAAACCCCAAATCAAACAAAACACATCTATATCAGAGTTTTCTGTGACCCCCCAACTATATAATAAAATCATTATTTGTCATTTACCGGTCCATATATAAGGGTTCAAAAGTCCCCCGAATTGACATTCATCAAGGGGTAAAGGGGAAACCCTGCTCAATCTTAACTACCATAAAACGTGCGGTCTTCTTTCTTTGAGCACATTACTTGTATCTCAATATTACCAAAACAGTGTTGTCGCAACGTTAACCCTCAATAAAACAAAACGGTAACATCTCTGACGAAACTTTGCGTACCTTGGCTTCGTAAGGGTAGCTCTTCTCGCTTTCGATCCCACCCATCGACTTGACACATGCAAGCGCTGCGTCCATTTGTCCACCGTTACAGCCATCCTCCCCTGTAAGCAAATTAAAAAGAATGTAATCCTGAAAGATTCTTATCAGTATGTGACCATACCCAAATGACCAAAGGACTATCTCACAGAAAGACGTTTTTATACCCGTTTACTTTCTTTTATAAATAAAATATCTTTTGGGACAAAATGACATCACGGATCTATGCATACAACAACATTATTGATACTCCAGTAGGAGCTTTCTGGGTGTAGAAGAAAATATGATATTTTCACACTTTAAAACCACATCTGCGGTTGCTTTCAATTCGGGTCATTTACGACCTTTTGTGAGTGGTTTGCCTATTCCACATTGAAAACTATATCAGACGTTTAAGTTTGACGTAGGAAATTTGACTCGACACAGAATTTTTGTTTAATGACGGTTCTTTATTGTAAGCAATAGCAGACGATTCAAGTTTGATTAAAGAAATTTCAACCTACACATAATTTGTGTTCTGTGACTGTTCCATTTTGAAACATGGCAGGCGATTCAAGTTTGGATTAAGACATTTGACCCGACACAAAATTTGTGAGTCTTATGCCTATTCCATATTGAAAGCAAAAGCAGGCGATTCAAGTTTGACGAACGACATTTGACCCGACACAGAACTTGTGTGTTTAATGACTTTTCTATAAGCACTATCAGATGTCCCAAGTTTGGCAGAAGAGAATGTATGTGTTTAATGGCTGTTTCATACTGAAAGCTATAGCGGACGTTTCAAGTTTATCGAAAAAAATTAGATCAGTCAAAAGTCTTGTAGTTGTATGACTGTTCCATATTGAAAACAACGGTAGGTGTTTCAAGTTTGACAAACGAAATTTGACCAGTCACAAGTCTTGTAGTTGTATGACTGTTCCATAATGAATGCAATTGAAGACGATTAAAGTTTGGCGGATTTGGTTAACCCTGTACCAAACGCCAACTTTTCGACTGTCCAAATTGAACGAGTTTGCAGACAACAATTCAAAATGTAAAAAAAAAAGAGGAAAATAATCTTCTAACAACACAGAAAACATTGTGGGAAAAGGAAAAATTGCCCTTTTCCACAATGTTTTCCAGAGTCGTCTGCAACAAAGTGGTTAAATGTCTTTATTGTTTGGTAATGGGTTAAAGTGTTACCGAATCTCTGACAACAATCGATCAGCATCTGTTCTGACAGCGGAATGAGCTTCTTGTTTCGAATGGCGTTTTGTCCCTCGATCGATCCAGTTGCTGAGAATGCCCAACAGCTTCCACAATGACCCTGAGATAGAATGATATAATGTTTTTGATCCAGAGGCCTCGCTAACAAAGGCTCAATGAACTTTCTATCTACGTCAACAACAGTGTCGCAACGATTGAATCTAAAAATGATCTGGTTTTGTTAATGAAAAATTGACACGCGTTCAGAAGTAGCCTCTATTTGTCAAGATTTGTGTTGTTCGAATGCAGTTAAAAAGAATAAGTTTTCCAATTATTAATTTACTCGCTTATAAAATGAATATTCATAAAGACGTGTTAGGTTTGCACTAAATACCAAACTTCAGAAATAAGGACAATGTGTGCGAATTTGTACCTCATCCCGCATGGTTTCGATCACGGGTGCTTGAAACAATCTTCGATAATATTCCATTATATGCACTATATACTATATAGTATACAGTGCGTATAATGGTATATTATCGAAAATTATTTCAAGCACATGTGGTTTCGATCAAGCCTGCTTTCGTTTGATAACAAATACATACTTGATCCTTCACTTGTGTTACTGCCCCCTGGTTTCGATCAAGCCTGCTTTCGTTTGATAACAAATACATACTTGGTCCTTCGCTCGTGATACTGTCCCCTGGTTTCGATCAAACCTGCTTTCGTTTGATAACAAATACGTACTTGATCCTTCACTTGTGTTATTGCCCCCTGGTTTCGATCAAACCTGCTTTCGATTGATAACAAATACATACTTGATCCTTCACTTGTATTACTGCCCCCTGGTTTCGACCAAACCTGCTTTCGATTGATAACAAATACATACTTGATCCTTCACTTGTATTACTGCCCCCTGGTTTCGATCAAACCTGCTTTCGATTGATAACAAATACATACTTGATCCTTCACTTGTATTACTGCCCCCTGGTTTCGACCAAACCTGCTTTCGATTGATAACAAATACATACTTGATCCTTCACTTGTATTACTGCCCCCTGGTTTCGACCAAACCTGCTTTCGATTGATAACAGATACATACTTGATCCTTCACTTGTATTACTGCCCCCTGGTTTCGACCAAACCTGCTTTCGATTGATAACAAATACATACTTGATCCTTCACTTGTATTACTGCCCCCTGGTTTCGATCAAACCTGCTTTCGATTGATAACAAATACATACTTGATCCTTCACTTGTATTACTGCCCCCTGGTTTCGACCAAACCTGCTTCGATTGATAACAAATACATACTTGATCCTTCACTCGTGTCACTGCCCCCTTTTCCCTCCAGTCCACTGTGTCGTACTCTGTCATCACATCAAGGCCAAGGTAAGTGTCATTTTGTTGTGTTGTCATAATCTTCCTGGGAGCAGAGAGGTATCGGGACGAAAACTCTTGAAACGTCTGGGGAAAGATATTTCATTTCTTTATTATAAATATTTTGAATCGCTAACGACCTATACTGAGGCGTCCGCAAGTGGTTCTGAGGCCTCGGCTAACGTCTTTAGTGATTTATTCACCAAACGGTAGTGAAGCTATGACATATGTGTTTTGTTTTCTTTTGATAGAGTTCACATTCCAATAACACTGAATGGATCAAATAAAGTGTCATATCTTCGTTACTATTTGATTAGTGGGAAATACATTCACTTATATAAGGAAAACAACAACTTTGCAGCTTCATTGAAAACCAAGTTAACATGTGAACATCTCCAAGCCACAGGTTTGTTTTACATTTCGTACAGACTAATTTTCTAAAGGTATGAGTACCAACAGATTTTGAAATGAATATCTTTGAGTCAGTCCATATAAAAAAAAGCAGATTTTGAGTAAAAGGATGAGTCTGTATAAATACCACATGGTCCAACCATTTAATTTTTATCAAAACTTATTTCATTTGAGATTTTTTGGAAATTTATAAATTGCTGTTTACCGGTTCGTTATTGGTATTAATCAAGTAGACATTGTTTATCGTACATCTTAAATCTATTGGGTGACAATGTCACCTGAAAATGTAACAAAACATGTTTTGAAATAACTCGATCAGAACCAGACTAGTTTTGATATACGTGTGTTTAATATTTGTCCTATACATTTGAATGGCAATGCAAGTCTATAAACACACACTTTAGAATCGAAGCTTTTCTTTCAGATTATATTTCCCTTTCTTTTTTTTTTTTAAACTTTTATCACATTTCCTGTTGGCTATGCCGTCTGAAGATGACAGGTATTGAAATAAAGCACACAAGTCTACTACTTTAAATGAAGTAAATCGGATATACAATTTTTATACATAAAAGTAGTGCATTGAGTATCTGTATACAGTACACTTCGATCAAAAATGCTTTACAGTATCTTACAGCATAATGATTACCCATAATCTTTTTTTAAATAAATCCTTCTGTCCGTATTAGAAACCAAGCAGATTTCTAGTGTTAATCTTAAACACTTGAGTGTGAAAGGATGAGTTTGTACAAATACCACATTGTTCCAATCATTTTATCGAAACTTATTACATTTCCTGTTTTCATTACATTTCCTTTTGACTTTGTCAAGCGAAATCGTAATAAAACAGGAAATGTAATATTGATTACATTTCCTGTTTTATTTCATTTTCGGCTGTTACAATGGTTTATTCCAAACTCCTTATCGCCATTAAAACCGCCACATGACTCTCTATGTAGTAAAACGTGACAATGACCGCTGAGTTTGGGTTTAAACGTCTTCCATCAGCTAACGCATACAATTATGCGCGACCACAGTAAAAAATGTCATGCAGCACTGTGGTGAAATCACAGGTGAATTAACGGAAACACGGACCTCTGTAGATTTACTGAATTGCCATTGAAAGCGGCACAAAACTCGGAAACAGAAAATTACCTTACCCAATCAGTAAAGGCGTTGACTCCCATTGTGTAAGTGTGTCTACCCAAAGCCATCTCTTCATTGTGACGGAAAATCGTGGCCAAGTTGTCTTCCCATATGAATCGTCTAAAAAGGAGAACATTATAAGATAGATAACTGATTATTACCGACCCGAAACAAATATCGGACTTAACCCAGCCTTAACAGATACATGGATAAAATTTGTAAGACATACAATGTAAAACGCATAAGTAAATCAGGTCTTTGCTGGCCTATTTGTCATGAAGGTATAAGTCCGTGCAGAACTTATTTTGAGGCGGATGAAGAAATGAGTTAAAAGGTGTTTTAGCAAATGCATATATCGATACACCATAGGCGTAGGAGCGTTTCCAACATTGGGGGGGCCAACTTCAGATGAGGACCGGTCTAAGTATAAATGTTCCTCAACTTTTTCATGACTATTCATTCATTTACAAATTCAATAACATTATAAGAATTAAAAGAAAGCGTATGAAAATGTGTATCTTAGTTAAGACAAAATAACCAAAAGAAAAAGAAAATAGGTTTTGCCAAGTCTCGATCTCACGCGGATTGCATATTGTTATGATGTGACCTTCATGTAACAGCCACCATGCTGTCACAGCCACGAGCTCGTTTACTTTTGCAAATAAAAAATGAGACTATATTTAAATACAATTTAGTGTTTAACCTACATTTTCATCCAATGAGAATGCGTCAATTTGAATTTTTTTGTTGGTTTATTTTCCATAAACTACTATTCGAGTGTTCTATCTGGGCTCTATGAGACTATTACTCTGGTACCACGCATGCGCATAAATGTGTAGTTTTAGGCTCCACCTCCAAATCAATGACACGTGTAAGCCTAGCCTACGGTAGCGATTGAAAGATCGCTGTGACGTCGCGGGGGAGAAATAAACACAGAAATAAATAAAAAGGAATTACAATTAACTGGGTATCCTAACATCGTTGAGAAAAAAAGAAACTGAACTATATTAACCTTTTACCCCATTAGGAATAATGTGACGGGTACAAATTGAAAGCATCAACAGACAAAAGAAGACAATTTCTTCTTTTGTCACAAGGGCTTCTCAAGTTTTCTGCTGTAGGTGAGGAATAAATTATGGAGAAACGGGTTAAACTCAAAACTACATTGCAATCTACATCACTGGGTAGTGGAGTTTTCTTCTTCCAAATATGGTATGGCAGATTCTTGGCATGCAATTGACAGCCGCGGAAGGCGTGGTTTATGTCGAATTTCAAAATACTGAGCAGCAGTTTTATGCCATTCGCCGATCATACTCGTAGAGGCGTGGTTTACCGGTGCAAGATAGAGCGCTCTATGGAAATGTAGGTTAAACACTAAATTATTTAGAGGCTAGATAGTGAAATTTAAACGACATAGAAACCCCGTCAGTCGCTATCGCTCCTTCCTTGGGGTTTCTATATCGTTTAAATTTCACTATCTAGCCTCTAACCTATATTTAGTGTTTAACCTACATTTTCATCCAATGAGAATGCGTCAATTTGAATTTTTTTGTTGGTTTATTTTCCTTAGTGTTTAACCTACATTTTCATCCAATGAGAATGCGTTAATTTGAATTTTTTTGTTGGTTTATTTTCCATAAACTACTATTCGAGTGTTCTATCTGGGCTCTATGAGACTATTACTCTGGTATCACGCATGCGCATAAATAGGTAATTTTAGGCTCCACCTCTGAATCAATGACATGTGTAAGCCTAGCCTATGGTAGCGATGGAAAGATCGCTGTGACGTCACGGGAGAGAATAAAGGCTTATTTGAACTCCTTATGACATATGAACTGTTAAAACAATGTGATAAAATGAGATCCCGTTTGTCGCAGACAATTTCCCCTTTCGTCACAATGCTTTAAAAAGCTTTATGACACAGAAATAAATATAAAGGAATTACAATTAACTGGGTTAAAGGGTTTAATCCTAACAATGTTGTGGAAAAAAAAGAAACTGAATTATGTTAACCTTTTACCCCATTAGGAATAATGTGACGGGTACAAATTGAAAGCATCAGCAGAAAACACATATATACATGATATTTGAAGTAGTTGCATTGACGAACATGGCTCATCTGGGAAATCGTCAAACAGAAAATCCTTAAAATCAAAGTTTGCATCCATCTTTCTAGCATTGCTGGGTGATGGCGACTGAATGCTATCAAGTTGAGAGCAGCTAATATGTGACGTAAAAAATGACGTTTTAATCTACATCACTGGATAGTGCAGTTTTCTTCTTCCAAATATGGTATGGCAGAGTGTTGGCATGCAATTGACAGCGGAAGGCGTGGTTTATTTTAAATTTCACAATACTGAGCAGCAGTTTTATGCCATTCGCCGATCACACCCGGAGAGGCGTGGTTTACCAGTGCAAGATAGAGCGCTATATGGAAATGTAGCTTAAACACTAAGTTATTATGAGTCTAGATAGTGAAATTTAAATGATATAGAAACCCCGTCAGTCGCTATCGCTCCTTCCTTGGGGTTTCTATATCGTTTAAATTTCACTATCTAGCCTCTAACCTATATATAAACTACTATTCGAGTGTTCTATCTGGGCTCTATGAGACTATTACTCTGGTATGACGCATGCGCATAAATGTGTAGTTTTAGGCTCCACCTCCAAATCAATGACACGTGTAAGCCTAGCCTACGGTAGCGATTGAAAGATCGCTGTGACGTCGCAGGGGAGAAATAAACACAGAAATAAATAAAAAGGAATTACAATTAACTGGGTATCCTAACATCGTTGAGAAAAAAAAGAAACTGAACTATATTAACCTTTTACCCCATTAGGAATAATGTGACGGGTACAAATTGAAAGCATCAACAGACAACACATATATACATTATGAAAAAACACAGTTTCTTTTTGAAATTGAAAGAAAATATTGTGACAAAAGGAGAAATTGCTCGTTACAAGCAATTTCTTCTTTTGTCACAAGGGCTTCTCAAGTTTTCTGCTGTAGGTGAGGAATAAATTATGGAGTAACGGGTTAAACTCAAAACTACATTGCAATCTACATCACTGGGTAGTGCAGTTTTCTTCTTCCAAATATGGTATGGCAGATTCTTGGCATGCAATTGACAGCCGCGGAAGGCGTGGTTTATGTCGAATTTCAAAATACTGAGCAGCAGTTTTATGCCAGATCATACCCGTAGAGGCGTGGTTTGCCAGCGTCAAATAGAGCGCTCTATGGAAATGTAGGTTAAACACTAAATTGTTTAGAGGCTATATAGTGAAATTTAAACGACATAGAAACCCCGTCAGTCGCTATCGCTCCTTCCTTGGGGTTTCTATATCGTTTAAATTTCACTATCTAGCCTCTAACCTATATATAGGGTCTGACTGCTTAGAGCACGTGTTGCATCACTGTTTTCGTTAGTCGAAACTACTTTCCGTGAGGTGAGATTTCATTGGATAAACCTTTTGTATTCAGATTGCCATTTGCGATGATGACGTCAAAATGATTTGGTTATTGTTCGTTACAAAAGGCGAATTGGTATTAATTAAAGCACAAAATACACTTTTATATTAATTCTGCTGTTAAATTTCATTTCTTTCATTTTTTCTTTCCAAAAATCTTCATCTTCCATTGTGATTATTGGGGGGGGCCAAAGTATACTCTGGCCCCCCCAGTCTGGATATTGGGGGGGCCGGGCCCCCCCTGGCCCCCCGGCTCCTACGCCTATTAACACTAGTATGCACTGAAATGCATATAATTTACGTATCTTTTCCAAAAATAGCTCAAGACTTCAAAACACTACTTAGGTGTCACTACAAAAGCTATCCACATGACTTTCTTCTTGTATCTTATAATAATCAGATTTTTGAGCCATTTAATAAACTGCCTATACAAGCGGATTTATACGGGTCTTTTACGTGTAGAGATTACCCACATCGCGAACATTCTGTTCAGCGGTCTAATTCACCAGTAACGTCTGACATTAATGCAAACGCACAACTCTCGAAAACAATGACGAAATTAGACCACTTTGTTGCAGACGACTTTAGAAAACATTGTGGGAAAAGGAGAAATTGCTCGAAACGAGCAATTTTTTCTTTTCCCACAATGTTCTTTGCCCTATCGGAAGATTATTTTCCAATTTCATCACATTTTGAAATGTCGTCTTCAAACCATTTCAATTTGGGACAGTCGAAAATTTGTTGTTTGTGAAACAGGCTTTCCATGGATGAAGTGAAGTATATTTACCCCGTATGTATGTTGTCGAGGTTTTTTTTTTGTGCCGTTATGGAAAATTGATTTGTCGAAGGGTTGGAGTTTCGTAACATGATCAGGAAGTAAAAGTCATATTTTAACAGTCTTGTTTCGTTTCGACCTAAGTATGTACCACTTTACAACATGTCAAGTGTTCTATCGTCCAAAATTAAAGACAACGAAAACGAGACAGGAAAGTGAACATGTTTCTCTCTAAAGACGAAGAAATCTTTATTGAAAGGATAAATTCCTTTTGATTTTTGATGAAAGGAACTCTGAAGATGGAGTAGCCGGGTCTTATAGGACTACCGATGTCATTGGTATAGTAACTTTTGATACAGGGGATTGTTGGCATGGATGTGAACGGATAGCGTTTTACAACTGTGACTAGGAAGTTAAATGCATGACACAACCTAGTTTCGTAACTTTTTTTTTTTAACTCTTTACCAAACGACACACTTTGTATTCGTCCAAATTTGAGAACGCAAGCAGACGACAGCTTTAACACATGTTAATGTTACCTTGATTACTGCTTTGTATGTGCCAAAGGCTAAGGAGTCGAAGAGATAACATCACAATCTTTATATAAATATTATTTAAGACAATACAGGCCTAATTCATATGCTTCTGATATAAAAATGTGTTCGGTTCTGTTTCAAAGTCCAATATTTAGACATAATTAAGGCTTTATTTGTGGTCGTCTATAAAATAAGGATAGTTTTATGACTGGAAAGAAAGGTCCAGATAGAATAAAAAGTGATGATAGAGAGAGACTTAATCTTTTACCACAGTGGTTTCTAATAATGAGCGTAGGAAAAATTCGTTTTTAACACACCATATTTGTCATACGATGTTCCTTTCCTTTCGATAACCACTTACGAAATTTGTTATTTCGAATGAGGAAAAAAAGTATTACCCTTAATCAATAGAGCATAACGTTGCCAGATTTTTGCAGAAGACTTTTGAAACCACTGGGACTAAGGGTGAATTGCTCCCTAGGGGCATTACATCCTTTTGTCATGATGGTTTCTGCCCAATAACACATTTTTTCTTGCTATTATTTGTCGTCAGATGTTGGTTCAAATTTTGACCAGACTCACGATTTAATATGGGGAAACAAGTTTAGAGCATTTACCCATGGCCTTTTTGCATAGAATTGGGCAGAGGCTTGATAAAACTTATTATCAACATCGGCTGTGAAACAAGTTCTTACAACTTAGATTAATCATTTTCGAGTCTGGTTCCTTGATCATAATCTGTACTCGTGCCGAATGTGAATAAATGGAAGGTGGCAAGGCGGAACTCGCTTCTCACAGGATTCGAAACCACAACTCTCGCTTCCGGAGGCCAACGCTCTTCCCCTCGATCAATGTCCTCTTGAAAAGAGGCGTATGAATTTTAATTTTTGATAATTGTATCGATGATACTGCTTAATTAGGAAACAAAAAACTTGCGCTATTTTGGACTTTTTGGGATGACTGCATGATTCTGATTTTAAAGAAATTTCCAATTGGGAAGGTACCTTTTATGGGCCCCTGTTACATAAGGTAAAAAAGGCCCTGTAATACCTGTATGACAGTTCGCTGCCCTCGTATGTTTTGTTGTAAGCTTTAATGTATTCCATCCACTGTGAGTCGAACTTAGGGTTTTGGCGTGGTCCTTCCCCCGGAAACCCAAGTGGCTTTTGGCTGGAGGCCAATGTCAATGTCGCGAAAACCCCGACAAATACGAAGAGCGGTCGAACCATGTTTATCGGTCACCTGAAATGTAGGCCAACGTGGGTTTATGATTCTGTGTTTAAGAAAATGCGGTATGGTTCCACAGTGTCTTTGATATATACTAGCTTACGATGTTTGCAGATTTGTCCGAAAATTATTCGGGCACCTTCGCAAGCTCAACGAGCGGTTTCATTTCCGAAATGTTGCGGAATTTTTACACTATGGTAAAAGACTCTTGTGATTAAAATAGAGTTTCCTCGTTACAAGTAATTTCTCCTTTTATGATAACGGTTTTTTGTATATTCTCCTAATTGTACGTTAAGAAGCATTTATTTGAATGAAGTCGTTTAGCCCTTAACCAAACGACAAATTTTCGACTGTCCCAAATTCAGAGCGTTTGCAGACGAGATTTCAAGATGTGATGCAATTAAAAAATAATCTTCCGATAGGGCAGACAAATTTGTGGGAAAAGGAGAAATTGCTAGTTAGGAACAATTCCTCCTTTTCCCACAATGTTTTCAAGAGTCGTCTGTAACAAACTGGTCAAATGTCGTTATCGTTTGGTTAAGGGGTGTGGTCTATAGAACAACCGTTTGGAAAAGAATTTCAACCTCGATGCGGATGGTTCAGAAACGTGTTACCCACAAGGCAGACCAAAACACACTGTTAACACAATCTTAAGCTCAGTTAACAAAGACATAAACTACAAAATAGACTTTTCAAAAGACTTGGATTAACCCATTACCAAACAAAAAAGACTTTTAGGCACTTTGTTGCAGACGACTTTGGAATACATTTTGGGAAAAGGAGAAATTGCTCTTAACGAGCAATTTTTCCTTTTCCCACAATGTTTTCTGTCTTATCGGAAGATTCCGTTTAAATTTCATCACATTTTGAAATATTGTCTGTCAACCTTTTCATTTTGGGACAGTCGAAAATTTGTCGTTTGGTAAAGGGTTTCATAAGTATAGATATCAGAGTGGAACAGACATGGGGTGTGTAGTGTATGCGTTCATTATTGCTAGTAATTCGGTTATTATTGAAATGAGCTCTATCGACAAAGTACTATTTACCAATCGGTTATCTGTAGATTAATCAGGACACATTTATAATGAGTTAAGTAAATAGTTGTGATTAAAACATTAATTATTTGTTTATTTAATCATCTATTTATACCTATATTACCTCCCGCTTCTATGATACATGAAATGAATAAACTTTTATACGAATATATTTGGCATGGAACAAATAAAGCAAAAAGAAATGTTTTAGTTAAAGAGTTTTCAGGTGGAGGTTTGAAAATGATTAAGTGCTTATATTCAAGCTCTAAAGTGAACATGGATACGGCGAATTTTCAATTATGATGGTAAATGGTTTGATATCTTAAAATGTTTGATCAATGTTAATAAATTAGTGAATTGCGGCGAAGCATACATTGATGAATTGTGCACTTACATGAAAAAATGAATTTTGGAAAAAACGTTTTCGAATCTACGAGGGCATATCTCATTAAACAGGAGAAGTGTGTTACAAATTTTTAACAAATATCTTATTTTTTACATTAAAGATGTTCAAATAGATTCCAAAACATTGTTTTATAAAGATTTTTTCGATGTTGGAGTTTCGTTTATTGGTGATCTATTTAACGCTCGTGGAAATTTTTTATTTCTCACGAGGAGTTTAAAACTAAATACAGTTTAAATTGCAACATTTTAACATTTCTAGGCATGTTTAAATCAATAATGAAAGCTGTTGAAAATCTGAATTGTTCGATTGTGACTTCGGTCTAAAGACCTTTCAGTCCTCCTTCGTATAGAACTATTTTAAGATACAAAAGAGGAGCAAAGAACATGTATACGATATTAAACCAGAACAAATACAAACCATCATCTATAGCACAATTGACATCCAAGCTAAACATACAATACTGAGAAAAAGAATGGCAAAACGTTTTTTCATTACCTTTTAATTACACAACTGATGTTAAGTTTCACTGGTTTCAATTCAGGATAAACCACCGAATTCTTGGTACAAAACATCTTCTTTATAAAATGAAAATTAAAAACAACCCAATGTGTACTTTTTGCAAAAGAGAAACAGAAACCATTAGTCACTTATTTTGGAACTGTGCGTTTACTAGAAATATAATTCAATCAATTTTTTAAAATATACAAGAGATACAGGTTAACAAAGAAATCTTTATTTTAGGCCATATATACACCAAAAAACACACCATTAAACAAAATTATGACTTTTACTAAAGTTTACATTTATCAATCTAAAATGAAGGAAATAAAACCAAGTTTTGTTGGAGCTAAAGAATACATAACGTACCGTTATAATTTGTGTGAAAATGAGACTCAAATTGATTTGGATTGCATAATGCTGTGTGTCAAAAATGCTAGATGATTTTAAAGATAACCGTTTTTAACCCCCCTATGACCTTTGCACTTCAAATCTACTCATGATGCATTTTGTACTATCAGTTTCTTTTATCGTGTTAAAGAAAATGGCAAATTAGTTATATCGTGGGATTGGATATATCCATTTCCTCTTTTTTTTTTACAATAAAGTGTTACAATGCATTTTGACTACATAACCTTACGACAACACATATCCTATACTATCTCTTTTTTCTTTACGTTAATTTCTTTTTTTTCCATTATCTTTTTGTCTTTTTCTCTGCTTCTTTTCTTACTTCTTGTTTTCTTGTCACTTTATTTCTTATTTTCTTTGTTAACATGTTCTTTATTGATACTTTTCTATTAATCATGAAACTGTCGTTTAAAAGGAAATAAAGCTTAAAAAGAGTTTCTGAACCGATTGATACAGAGAAAGTAACCAAATAAAGATTAAACTGATTAAAGGAACTATAAAATACTGATAAAGTCGTGATTATTTGTACTGCCACACACTTTTCAGGATTAATCAGGACAAATAAATGAGTTAATTTTCTGCCATACTTGTTACAGAAAGACTGCTAAAGAATATTAAACCAGCGCATAGGAATATGGGAATATGAAATACTGTCAGATAATCTCCAGATAAAAAAGAGGTTCTGGTCCGGTTTTACAGAAAGATTGCTAAAGGAAAATTAAACTTTCGGAAAGAAATACAAAAAGACTGATAGAGTTACAAGTAATGTGGCCACATATCGTCGAAGATATTAATCAGGACAAATAAAGAGTCATTCTTCTGACACGAATGTTACATAAAGATTGCTAAGGAAATATTTAACCAGTGGAAAAAAATACAAAAGACGAATAAAAAAGACTCACGATTATGTTCTCACGCACAGACAGACTTTGGAATGCGGTGTCAAGATTGCGTATAGTCTTTTTTATACCCACCAGGCAATGCGTATTTAGTTTCCCTTCTCAAATTTCTTTCTTTCTTTTTTCTTTTAAGTTTACATCGATGTCTTTTTAGAAAACACAAACTTCATCATCCATTGCGATCATAGCAAAATATCATATTTTGTTAAATAAGCGTGAATAATACCAAAGACATAATAAATATTATAAGGTGTTTGACAATGCTACAAAAATAATAGAACGCTTAAAAACATGTTACAAACATGATTGTTCTATCATAATGCGTTTTGTAAAGGGTTATAAAATACTTCCTTATGTATTGCGCACTTAGCTCATAAGTAGTTGAAAAGGGTACCATTGAAAGTTCCGCAAAATATCGCCCCAACTCTTCAATATGAAGGACCGGGGTCAACCGCGAAAGCGTCAAGTCAGAAGAGGATCTAACATCAGATTCATATGATATGCCAGGCTTAAGACAATGTGAGCTTGGGAGTCGATTCCGGGATGTGCTGTGTTTGGGACAAGATTGTTAAAAGGTTTATGCCTATATACTGTGCCATGTTTGGGAGAAAATAATTTCGACGCCTGTGATGTGTCAGAATTGAAACAATATCAACTTGTATTTATTCATATCTTGTGCCAGGGTTTTGTTTGGCCAAGGGGGTCTTAGAGTCAATTTCCGGGACAAAAGGAGCATGGGTTTGATTTCTGTAATGCGCAAAATTTTGGGCAAGAAATTTTGCAAGTCGATTCCTGTGATGTGCCAGGTTTGAGACACGAGTATCTTAGGGTCGTTTCCTGTAATGGGCTAGGTTTGGGACACGAGTATCTTAGGGTTGTTGCCTGTAATGGGCTAGGTTTGGGACACGAGTATCTCAGGGTCGTTTCCTGTAATGGGCTAGGTTTGGGACACGAGTATCTTAGGGTCGTTTCCTGTAATGGGCTAGGTTTGAGACACGAGCATCTTAGACTCAGGACAAGAGTATCTAAGGGTCGTTTCCTGTAATTGGCTAGGTTTGGGACACGAGTATCTTGGGGTCGTTTCCTGTAATGTGCTAGGTTTGGGACACGAGTATCTTGGGGTCGTTTCCTGTAATGGGCTAGGTTTGGGACACGAGTATCTTGGGGTCGTTTCCTGTAATGGGCTAGGTTTGAGACACGAGTATCTTAGGGTCGTTTCCTGTGATGTGCCAGGTTTGAGACACGAGTATCTTAGGGTCGTTTCCTGTAATGTGCTAGGTTTGGGACAAGAGTATCTAAGGGTCGTTTCCTGTAATTGGCTAGGTTTGGGACACGAGTGTCTTGGGGTCGTTTCTTGTAATGGGCAAGGTTTGGGACACGAGTATCTTAGGGTCGTTTCCTGTAATGGGCTAGGTTTGAGACACGAGTATCTTGGGGTCGTTTCCTGTAATGGGCAAGGTTTGGGACACGAGTATCGTAAGGTCGTTTCCTGTAATGGGCTAGGTTTGGGACACGAGTATCTTAGGGTCGTTTCCTGTAATGGGCTAGGTTATGGACACGAGTATCTTAGGGTCGTTTCCTGTAATGGGCTAGGTTTGGGACAAGAGTATCTTAGGATCGTTTCCTGTAATGGGCTAGGTTTGGGACACGAGTATCTTAGCCTCGTTTCCTGTAATGGGCTAGGTTTGGGACAAGAGTATCTTAGGGTCGTTTCCTGTAGTGGGCTAGGTTTGGGACAAGAGTATCTTGGGGTCGTTTCCTGTAATGGGCTAGGTTTGGGACACGAGTATCTTAGGGTCGTTTCCTGTAATTTGCTAGGTTATGGACACGAGTATCTTGGGGTCGTTTCCTGTAATGGGCTAGGTTTGGGACAAGAGTATCTTAGGGTCGTTTCCTGTAATGGGCCAGGTTTAAGACACGAGTATCTTGGGGTCGTTTCCTGTAAAGGGCTAGGTTTGGGACACGAGTATCTTAGGGTCGTTTCCTGTAATGGGCTAGGTTATGGACACGAGTATCTTAGGGTCGTTTCCTGTAATGGGCTAGGTTTGGGACAAGAGTATCTTAGGATCGTTTCCTGTAATGGGCTAGGTTTGGGACACGAATATCTTAGGGTCGTTTCCTGTAATGGGCTAGGTTTGGGACACGAGTATCTTAGGGTCGTTTCCTGTAATGGGCTAGGTTTGGGACACGAGTATCTTAGGGTCGTTTCCTGTAATGGGCTAGGTTTGAGACATGAGCATCTTAGACTCCTGTAATTGGCTAGGTTTGGGACACGAGTATCTTGGGGTCGTTTCCTGTAATGGGCTAGGTTTGAGACACGAGTATCTTAGGGTCGTTTCCTGTAATGGGCTAGGTTTGAGACACGAGCATCTTAGACTCAGGACACAAGTATCTTAGGGTCGTTTCCTGTTATTGGCAAGGTTTGGGACACGAGTATCTTAGGTCGTTTCCTGTAATGGGCTAGGTTTGAGACACGAGTATCTTAGGGTCGTTTCCTGTAATGGGCTAGGTTTGAGACACGAGCATCTTAGACTCAGGACACGAGTATCTTAGGGTCGTTTCCTGTAATGGGCTAGGTTTGGGACAGAGTATCTTGGGGTCGTTTCCTGTAATGGGCTAGGTTTGGGACAATAGTATCTTAGGGTCGTTTCCTGTAATGGGCTAGGTTTGGGACAAGAGTATCTTGGGGTCGTTTCCTGTAATGGGCTAGGTTTGGGACACGAGTATCTTAGGGTCGTTTCCTGTAATGGGCTAGGTTTGGGACAAGAGTATCTTAGGGTCGTTTCCTGTAATGGGCTAGGTTTGGGACAAGAGTATCTTAAGGTCGTTTCCTGTAATGGGCTAGGTTTGGGACACGAGTATCTTAGCTTCGTTTCCTGTAATGTGCTAGGTTTGGGACAAGAGTATCTTAGGGTCGTTTCCTGTAGTGGGCTAGGTTTGAGACACGAGTATCTTAGGGTCGTTTCCTGTAATGGGCTAGGTTTGAGACACGAGTATCTTAGACTCAGGACAAGAGTATCTTAGGGTCGTTTCCTGTAATGGGCTAGGTTTGGGACAAGAGTATCTTAGACTCAGGACAAGAGTATCTTAGAGTCGATTCTTGCAGTGTGACAGGTTTGGGAGGGTCGATACCTGTGTTGTGCCAGGTTCGAGACAAGAGTATCCTAGGGTCAATCCATGTGATGTGTCAGGTTTGTGATAAAAGAAGGGTCGATAGTTGCAATGTGCCAGTTTTGTGACAAGAGCATCTTAGGGTCGTTTCCTGTAATGTGCTAGGTTTGGGACAATATGATCTAAGAGTCGATTCTTGTAATGTGGCAGGTTTGTACCAAGAGCATCTTAGGGTCGTTTCCTGTAATGTGCTAGGTTTGGGACAATATGATCTAAGAGTCGATTCTTTTAATGTGCCATGTTTGTGACAACAGCATCTTAGGGACGATATTTTCCTTTAATGTGCAAGGCTTGAAACCAGAAATATTTAGGATCGATTCATTTGATGTGCCAGGTTTGGGACAAAATGATCTTATCTCGATTCCTGGGGATTGTCAAATTTTGGACAAAATGATCTTGTGTTAACTGGGATGTGCTAGGTTTGTGACTAAACGTTTACAGGGTCGACCCATTTGATGTGTCAGCTTTTGGAAAACGTTGATATTTGGGTCGTTTCATATGAATAGCAGGGTGCAACTTGAAACTTTTCCTCAACGCTCAACACATTAAGTGCGAGTTTCGAATAGCATGTGTATGTTTTCGAAAAACGGCTTTTAAAGAAACTTCCTTATGTTATGTCCGTACGTGTCGTAGCAAACAATTGGTAAGTAACAAATAGCTATTCGCAGGTGCGTAGGATATCGCTTCCTGTGAGATAACCAATGTATCGGGAAGTTTTATATGCCTTTTGTGATTTTTATTTCGACCAATTCCTCCTTGTACAGTTCAGGGATTTGTCCAAATTGAAAACATAAGCAAACCACAGATTGTAGCAGATTTTCGCAAATACAACTGTCCTAGTAAAACCGGGAAGATGCTAACTTGACAAGATACTCAGGAGCAACTTATCGAATAGTGGTTTCAAGAGGCTGTGCAACAAATGCTTGGAAGTTCTTTATAAAGAAATACGTTACCTTGAAAATGGTTGTATAACACATGTAATAAAAAAATATAAAATGAATCACACGGGGCGTTTGTGTCTGGGAGTTACTAGCTCGATTTCATCTGGCCGAATTCGAACCATGCGACTATACTCTCGCTGGGCAAACGTGATTTTCTTAAATCTTTGTTTTGCTTGAGACACGTTGATGCGAAAAAGAGGGAAGTTGCCTTTGTAGTTGACACGGAGTGTAAAGTTGCACGCAACAGGAAATTTATCTCACACTTGATGAAATAAATCGAAATAAAAAAAGGGGGAATTCCAATAAAAGTTTCATCAAAAGAATTTAGAGGGTTTTTATTAAGACAAATATAACACGCAGGCAAAGTACAAGAACAAAATAATAATTTCAACGTTTAATTGCTTTCGATGGTTGCAAAATATGACATATATAAATATACATATTCTATGCAGGGGTCTTCTTTTAGAATTGTAAGGGGAAGATTTATTCGCTTATAGTCAATTGCTTTGTTGGGTTGTCTATTCGCTTCATAAGTTTACTGTACAACAGTTGCACTGTTGCATGGTATTCGCTTGAGAATAGTCATTGGGGGCAACACGTGTTTGTATTCAAGTAATTAGAAACTGTATACAACGAATCAATACATACTTAAATCCAAAGGCGTTGCAATGGTTTTGAGATATTCTGTATATAATCCTAGACAGTGCACATATAGATGTATGGACGCTTTCTCAACTAATTATGCTTTAAATGGCTATTCTAAATTGTATTAATACAACAATACAAATCATGTATTGTTTAACACTTAACCCCTTACCAAACGCCTAATTTTCGAATGGGCAAAATTCAAAGAGTTTGCAGACGACATTTCAAAATGTGATGAATTTGAAAAATGATATGCTGTTATGGCCAAAAACATTGTGGGAAACGGAGAAATAGCTCGTTAAAAAGAGCAATATCTCCTTTTCCCACAATATTTCCTGAGTCATCTGCAACAAAGTGGTCAAATGTCGTTATTGTTTGGTAATTGGTAAACGACATTTTATTTTGACTTTCAAATTTCAAATGAGAACAAACAAGCAACTTTTAAATCTAAATATTACAACATGATGAGAGAGGACTTACGTATATATCCTTGGTGTATATTCAAAACATGTATTTGTTCTTTTAATTATTGTGCAAAGGAAAAGGATAAGAATAAAAAGGGAGAAAATCGTGCTTCGAATAAAAAGAAGTTGGATTATTGTAATTTAGGCTCTGAAGATATCTTTAAGATCCTTCACATTGACGGGTAAATTTGTACATGGCTATAAGTTTTTTTTTTCAGTTCTCCAGTCACTTCCTGATACAATACACGTCGTTATCTAGGAGTCATGTGATTTCTCGTTATTTGAAAAGCGAGTTTGCTGTTTCATAACGCTTTCAACAATACATCATTTATATCGTGTTGTCCATGGGATTCAAAACAGTAATGCATATGGTTGTAATACTGTCAAGTTAACACAGAATAAAAAGGGGGCTACATTTAGGATTTTTAAGTCTTTCGCTAGCTAATCGGAGATACCCAGGGTACCGTTTTACTAAACAACTTACGGAAAAAAATTGCGTAAATCATAACTGATACACATGGATAGTATCTTCAATGAAAATACAACATTGCAATGTGACACGTCATTGGAAGCGTCTCGGAGAGGCGATTCCAATGATGTGTTACTTTGCAATATTGCTTAGCCAAATATTGAAACACGAGGAATTGTTGCTTTAGACTTACGCAAATCTTAAGCATAAACTGTTTAGTAAAACAGTACCCTGGTGGTTTGCCACGTAATTATAAACACTCAATGTTGAAGCTCCATTCCAAAACAAAAAATGAACCAAAATGTATCAAGATCAATAAGTCTTTATCGCCTTAAACTATACAGTTTCTCGTCAAACAAACATCTGTATGTAGAATAACAACACGAAGAAGCAAAAATAAACAACGAATTAAACACTTTATACAAAGGTTCATGTGATGGTTCAGATATCATAGAATTCATAGCATTCCCTTAAACCAGTAGCGTTTTCTAATGTTTGGAAGTAAAGGTTTCGTTTCTATAAGGTTAAGATCTAAGGCAACCTAAATGCCCAACCGATTAATGTTTTTGGTGTGTCTGTGTTAAAGTCATATAGGACATCATGTATGTTGGAATCCCTTATTGGAGCGACACTTTCTCACTAACAAAATTATTGTAACCACCATTACATCTGCACAAAGAAAATCGGATTACAAGGGAATCAAACTTGCATTGTAAGATAAACAACTCTAATATATTTTTACTTTATTTGTTTTACATCGATTGTGAAGGAAGCTTAAAAGGATAATAGCGTTCAGAAAAACTGCAAAACTAGGTGATATGAACTAAAAGTTATGAAAGAGTATGTTGAAACATAGCGATAAAACTTCAGGATCATGGCAATTTAACGCCTGCACTATTTATTATTTATTTTTCAATGTGGTTGTCTTTAAGTTTGGTGCCCACCAATTTAACTTTATTGTTTACATTCGAGTTACATCTAAAATAGCCAGAAGCGCTTCTATTAATAAGTGGCGATCATTTGGTTAGAAAAACGTGCGAAAGACATAAAAAATACTGTCATTTACCTTATATTAACAACGTAAACAGTCAAAATAAAGAACTTTTGGGGGTTTATTGGTTCCCAATGTTTCTCGGCTGACCTTGTTTTATCGCTAATTGTAAACAAACCTTATATCATTCACTCTTTTAAAAGCATCATGTGAACGTGTTACAGTCTCCATACTTCTGTAAAAGGGAATTAACATTATTCTAAGTTTTTTTTTATTTATTATTCTAGAACTTTCACAAATTAAGTGTAAATGAGCCCAAGTATGGCTTTAAAGCGTGTTCAAAGTCGCTCTCGATGACTGCTCGGTACATGTATGTCACTGATTGTTAGAATATAATCAACTAAATTGGTGGTGGTGTGAGGCTTCGTTGAAAGAAAAGCTCGGATGCGCTATGTACAGTAGAGTCTTTCCAGATATGTTCAAATGGTGTTTTGTTTTCCATTGTTATTCACGTTTGCAAATAAAGAACCAAACCAAAGCGAACTAACTGCTGGAAAACAATCAAATCAACTAATGGTGGAACGAGGAATGGCACTTGTACCGTGTATGACTGGACATTGATGACCCTAAAACCGCGAAGTGATCATTGAATGGAAGAGAAAAGAAACTGATTTCTGTAGGAGCTCAAGAAAACACGTCTTGTTAGTACGAGAGTCAAACTTCCGCCCGACCATCCGGGTGATACCGTAGTGGGTTAGACAAAATCGGAATTCACCGTTAGGTGTGGCCATTGGCTTAGAGGGAACAATATGTATCTTTCTATTCGTCGACACCAATTCCCCAGGGCAAATCTAAATTGAAAGGTCCCGTAGCACAAAGCTTCGTAGTTCACTCAAGAATAACTAAAAATAACCCTTTATTCTTTTATCGCAGTCTATATTGCACTTAAATACCTTCCTTGAGGAATGAGCGGGTGAAACTTGCGTTTACATGCTGCCCAGTCTCCTACCAGACTCTTGTTTATACATCGACCAAGTCTGACTTAACCCATTACCAAACAATAACGACATTTAACCACTTTGTTATAGACGACTCTGAAAAACATTGTGGGGAAAGGAAGAATTGCTTGTAACCAGCATTTTTTCCTTTCCCCACAATGTATTCTGCACCATCAGAAGATTATTTTTCAATTTCATCACATTTATGAGATGTCGTCTAAAAACTTTTTCAATTTAGGACAGTCGAAAATTTGGCGTTTTTTAATGGGTTAAATGCTTAAGAAAAAGCCGGATCGTCCACGCAAATTGTTTGCGGTTCTTTTGGAATAATTCTGTTTTAGAAACATTGCATGTAGGAGTCAGGTTTGCGATTGACAGATGCACAATTTGCATGCCTAATTAGTGTCTGTAATCGTGTTAGAACCTAAGAACAGAAATATATGGTGAAAACATATTCATGTTACATCTAACAGGAATATAAAATCCCACAATTCTAATGTAGTACGTGAAATATGCATTGCAACAGTTGGGTTGATTTTCAATACAAAATTATGAGGGGGAACAAAACATGTGTCCGCAAACAATATTTAGATATTCTGCTGAATTCAACTCGTGAATGTGCCGATTGCCTGTTGACAGTCTGTGTGTGTATGTAAATAATTAGCCCGGGATCTAGCACGTACTCCTACCCTGCAATAGGGTACTTAATGCAGGGGTGCATGGGCCAGGACCCCAGGCTAGCATATAATCAGCCCTGGTATCATATTCGAGCCAAGGTCTTTATCACCTTTGTGAGGATTCAGTGCTTAAAGCTCAGACACTCTACTATAAAAACGGTTTTGTTTGACAAGTCGGATATGATTTCCAGTAACTGTTTGTTAGAAATCTAAGTGCATGAATCTGTCTGTTGTCAGGGTTCTACTTTCAAATGTATTCTTAGTGCGGTTGCATAAGTTTAACCCTTAGAATGGTGGGTAATTTTCTTGAAAATAGATTTTGTGTCGATTGCCTTTCAAAAACCTTAGTTTCTTTCAATTTTGTTGACGAAAGGCACTCAAAGTAGCAAACAGGTTAGATCACAGACCAGCCAATTTAAGCCATACTTAGCGGGTGGCCTGGATCCAACATGTTAGTACAGGCATATGAAGTAGGTTCCAGCAATATAAGGGTCCATCACCACAAAGCTGTTACCGAACACCGCATAGATTTAAGAATATGCACGTGTCCTGTGTAAACGTTTAGTTGAGATGCTACATTATTAGTGTTTAACGCCGTGTCAACATTTTATAAACTGCATTATGAGTTTCCTGGTACCCAACAGTTCTAGCATAGTCAGAGGCTCAAAGTATCTTGCTAAACTGTATTCCCAGCGGTGTCATCTCAGTCTATAAAAGTCATATGTAATGAACGTTTGTGTTGTAGGTAGTTAAAATTGTTAGTATCCGGCACAGTTTCCGTGAGCGATTGATTTTACGAGAGTCACCCACCGCCCGGATTATCACGGGTTTATTTTACAATATAGCAAAGGGAAGTCACTCTGTTGTGAACGTTGGTTTTGTAACAAACACTGTAAAGGTGCGGTGACATTGAGAACTTTTTGGCCGCGTAAACAATGCAGAAAGCAACACTCACACTGTGTCAGAGCAGCCAAGCCTTGATTGGGCGTCAATTAACCAAGACTGTGGTTCGATCTAACTCAACGTCCCGCTGGGATAAGTGGAAACCAAGGTTTAAGAAGCCGGTACCGACAGAGGGAGAAAAACTCCTCATTGCTCGTAAGAAGACACTTTGCGATTGTTTTTGTGAAACGGTTGAGCTAATGTAGATCAGAAGCTATTAATGTTCCATTTCTACAGTGTGAGCTTCCAAGACTGAGAAAATCATGTTTCAACTTCCAGAAGAATGCTAACAAGGGTTTGTTAATTCGCACCCCTATCGGTTCGTACCTTTGGAGGGATAACTGGTCTACTGTAGACCTGACCTGTTTCTTACTCGGCCAACAGTTATCTTGAGTTGCTCAACTCATTCCATTATCAGAAATGGAGTTATCACAGTACTTGAGAAGACAATTAAACTTGATTGACACTTAACAGAAAATATTGAGATATTTTTGCATTGAACAATGTCTTCCATCAAGTCAATCTTTCAAATGATTTATTTAATGTTGTGTGTAAATCAAGCCACTGTAGTATTATATTTATTAATAATTTATCGATGATTTGAACAACTTAACTTAATCATTTATCACAATAATACTACCAGATATATCAAAGTTATTCCTTACAAATATTCCCTTTTTATGTGTCAATAGATTTATATATTTGATAACACAAAGTGTTAATGAACCATAGAAAAGATCCAAATTGAATAAAAAAATTCTAGGTTGCTACAAATGAATTTTTAAATCATATTTCTTGATTATTTCAGAATTACAAGAAACCCAGAAAAAGAGGACCAAACTAATAGGAGAGACAGAGTTTAGTGTGGTGAAAGCTTTAGATAAGTCATATGAGATTGAAAAATATGATATATTTGGCAGAGGAGGCCTTACAGTGAGTTATATATTGTTAATTTTCTAAGGGTTCATGGCAAGACATTAACAACTCCTTTACTTTTGTGAAGAAGTTGATATAGTATTACATTGAATTCTTAAATCAGAAAAATGTTAAATTATTGTGATTAGGATACTGACACTTTTCCAAAGGACAAAATTAATGCTTCCCATGTTTAAGAAATGAAAGTCATCCTTACATAGAGATTCAGCATCTGCCATGATGTATTTAAGGCAATGAACTCAACACAGAGAATAGATCTATGATTTGTGATTTGAAGATGTTATCAGACAAGGTGTAGTGATTTTATCCTGTGAGTCCTTGTGAATGCAAATTCATATAATAATCCAAATCAAGGCCTGATATACTTTCCAACTCAACAACTTAAGCTTTTGTTCTTTTATTTATCCTGTTATATAAAGTACTTGGTCCTAAATAATGACTTGTTCTGTTCTTATCTTTAAATATTCTACTGTTAACAAAATGGAAAATCAATATTAAGTAACAGTATACATGACAAGAATGATATATGATGTCATATGTTGATTGGTCTGATGATCTTTTTGGTGCTATGTACTTAATGAGGGATGACATAAATGCTATACAGAACCTTGTTGACAGTCAGAAAATTCATGGAATTAAATTCTCAACGCCCTGAATGAAAAATTATTATTTCCTCTTTCACTTTTCTTTTTAAACAGGATCCATTTGACCTTGCAATAGAAGAACAGGGAAAGAGAGGAGAGCTGGACAGCCCAATTTTAGTCCCATCTGTTGAACAGTCCAGAATCATAGGATGTGTTTGTAAGTACCTTTTTAGATATCATATTGAAGACCTTGTTGGTGCATTCTTATGATAAAGAATGTCTTGAAAGAAGGGATTTTAAACCTGCTTGTCCACAAATATCAGGAGGAAGCTTGAAAGTCAAAACTTATTTTTTTCGAAAACTGTATTCACCTGTATTATTGGAAAATAACATTTGGAAGCAAAATATGTTCTTATTCAAGTTTCTACAGCTTGAATAAAGTGAATTGATTTTTATTCTAATCCAAAAACGTTGGACGATTTTAAGAATTACCAAATAAAGACTTTACTAAGATATCTTGAAGGGGGTCCTGCATGACCTAGTGGTTAAGGTGGTGGACTTAGAACTGGGGGGTACGGGGTACGAGTCCCATTGACACCATTGGTTTCATGGGAGTGTCCTTTGGCAAGACACTTCAGAGCCCTTAGCCTAATACTGGTGGATCCAGACAAGCCTTGACATAACTGAAAAATTGTTAACAGGGCATTAAACACCATACATCAGATATATTGACGCCTTTTGAATAAATTTGCTTTCTATTGTGTATCGTACAACAATACAAAAAATGTTTTGTTTGAACAGCATTTTATGTTTGTCATATAATGCAAAAAAAACCTGACACCCTAGTATGTCCCCTTATTTAGACAATAGTTAAATATTTCTTCAAAAAGACGTGGGAACACTAAGCCATGAGAATTAACCTGATAATTGAATTGCAGGTGAGAAGGACCTTAAAGAGGTGAAGTGGATGCGGATAGAGAGAGGAGAGAAGAGACGATGTGAGTGCGGTAATTGGTTCGAGATGTTGGACGTACGGCCAGATAAGCTGGAAGAGATGGGATAAATTAAGCTATTAGTGTTATATGTTTTGTAGGAATGGCTATAAGATGTTGCTTCGGATAATTGATTGTTGATACGGCGTTAAACATCAAACAAACAGTTGGATAATGAAATAACTCATTGAAATGAACTGTTGGTTTTATTTTGTAATAGTAGATTACTGATAACAGTTTGTATAAATTTGCAATGATAACAGTAGTTTGTATTTGCAATGCTAACAGTACTATTTTCGAATTGAACTTATTTTAAAGGTATTCATAAACCTTTGATGATGGATTGTTAGATCAAGCATTTGACATTATGTATGATCATTGTTTCGTAAATAACTGACTTCTTAAGTTTTCATCTAAAGATTGAGCTAAGCTTGTGTTTTATGAAGGTACTAGTGGCTTGTAGAATGTGCCCTGTTTCACACTGCAAAGGTTGTGGGGCAATGGTATCTAGTTTACAAAAACGCTGCAATTATTTATAATAACCAATTTACCCCTGTGTGGATTTGGTCTGATGGAAATCAAAGCAACAGCCAGCAGATGACAAAAATCACTTGAAATAATACAATTTCTTCATAATACCTGTGTAAATGTGTTTGGACAATGCAGAATCCTGCCTAGTATTGGTAAAATTACTGAAATACCGTCAACATCATATGGTGTTAACCCATTAAACCCACTTTGTATTTACTCTATTAAACACACATGCAGCAGCAAACTAATAAATAACTATGACATTTCAGGCTTTTTGCAAAATGTTTCTGACTGAAGAAGGAATAAATCTTCATAGTTGATTATATTGTATTGTTATCTGCTATGGCTTTCTATGAGAATAAGTCTCAAAATCCCATATGGGGTAATGGTAAATGCATTACCACCTAACACCACATTTTTGCGTCTTGCAGCAGACGCCTTTCAAAAAGCATTGTGGCAAAAGGAGAAATTGATTGTCACAAACAATTTCTCCTTTAGCCACAATGCTTTTTCAATCTTTTTACATATCACAACAACAAAATTGAAAGTTATTTCATATATTTACAAACCTTTTCTAAAGTCGTCTGCTTCAAGTCAAAGAAATTGTCGTTTGGGGTTGGTTAAGGGTTTAAGCCTGTAAGATGTTAGGTAATTCTGAAACACTCTTTCAGATTGTTGAATTGTAAGACTTATGTGTATAAGTATCATGTTTTTTTTTTATTATTCAACTAAAAATGCCTATTCAAGTTTTGATACTTTTGTTGCCTTTAACTTAATAATTTTGTCAATTCTGACGTGGATTTTGATCTTTCCTTTTCAACATTTTTGATAAATGTGGCGATCGCAAGCCTTTTGTCCCTTAATCGATGGAATTTGTATGGAGCTTCTGTAGTTGAGAAACGAAGAATCTGTATGAGTTGAAAAACAGGGAGAGGGTAGTTGACTGACATACTCAGACGAGAGAATACACACTCTCTCTCTCTCTCTTACAGGCAATTTCTCCTTTTCCCACAATGTTTCTAGATTCGTCTGCAACAAAATGGTTAAATGTTGTTATTGTTTGGTAATGGGTTAAAGTACAAAATATATGGTGACCATCGCGGGCAATTACTTAAAGTAAACTCTGGCTTGTTCACCAGTATAGGATGAATGATAACAACATAATTTTATTTAAACATTAAGCACATAGGCTCAAAGTTAATACAATTCTATATTTACATGCAAGCTATGAAAATGACATGTATATTTACAACTTATGTATAATGCTGGGCAGATAATAACCAGCAGGTGAAAAAAAGCGGAGAGACCAATATCAATCAGACAGGATTATGAGTCCGGGCAAAGACCTATTAAACAGGTCTTTGGTCCGGGAAATAATTCAGGTAATAAAAAGAAATACAATTTTAATCAACATTATGCTGAATGTATTTTAACATGAATGCGAGGAGGGTAGAACAATAGTCAAACTCATTTGACGCGATCGGAAAATAATAAAAGAAAATTGTATCGGAAAATATCTCCCGTCACAGTTAGATTGCCCCGTCAGAAAATAGAAAGCAATCTTCACGTCGAATCATTTTGACTAGGTAAAACAATAAAGAAAATGGATGGACAATAAAAGAAATCTTATGAGTTAAATGCACATAAATTTGCACTATCATTTCCACCGGTGTATCTTAAATCAAGCCAATCTGAATTCATCGTGTTCATCCAATGAAAACATTCTCAGCTAACGGAAATACCCGAGTAGTTACGATTGCGATCAAGCACGGGACTGACATGTTAGTGCGGCGAATCCTTTGTCAGAGCGCTGATTCCTAGCCCATAATATGTAGATTAATTACTAAACAAAGATGAGGAGAAAATCTATTGTATTCATAGGAACTGCGATCCGAAGTGTTTTCCATTTAGACCTATCACGAATCCAAAGCATGGGTGCAAGTTAGTCCAGATTTCTGGTCTCGAGGGCTATTGCTATATTGACTGACGCCTTCGACGTAGAAAAATACCATAAATCTCGAAATGTTGAAAAAAGCTTCGTTCGCAGATCATTATTGAGACTAGGGAACAAGTCAAAACCAATAAAACAAACGAAATCATATCATCTGTCTAAAGGCCACCGCTGTTCCATATGATAAAGTGTTAGTCTCATTTGGGAAGATAGTTGGTTCAACCAGATACATAGATAACATTTGATCTTTGTCTCTGGTTCAACGCTGTACTGCGACCTATTAAAGACAGGACAGATCAAAGTAACTCGGATGATCCAAGCTGTGTGCAATATCTACGTCTGGATCATTCGTACTTTAACTAACAATGGCTTTCTTCCTTCTGTATAACGGGGAAAGCAATTTAGCTAGAAAACCGGTTACTAAACAACCGAGGCTTTGCATTAAATGATCACTGTACGCCAATAAACTTTTGATACGAATGGGCCCGTCTAGATCTTAAGCTTTAACCAAGGGCCTAATAAACACAAATACGATGGTCGAACAAATTTATCATAGATCTCTAACAAGAAAAGGTAAAACACATTGTGCCCAATAGTGAAGCACATGACCGATCCGCAAATTGTATCAGAGACGTAATGAATAATGTTATCTATGTCTCTGATTGTATCTATTTTTTTTTTATTAAATAGGAAATTACATTGCAACAAAGCACTTATATTTTCTTTGTCATGCTAACTGGTGATTTGGGAAATTTCCATCAGCGCTGAATCGTCTCACTAGAAAGAATTTCAAGTTCTCCGTATTGTTCTCGTTAAAATTCAAAGCAATAGAGCCGAGTATTGGTGTCATAAGGAGAGAGTTCATGACATTGGGAGTCATGTGAGAAATATGTTTCCACTGATATGTTGATTGATGATGTTAAAAAAATGGTGATCTGATCTCAGTCTGCACGAACAGTTTGAATCATTAGTCGAAAAAAAGATGTGTCAGAAGTGGGATTCGAACCCACGCCCACATACGTGGACCAGAACACTCTACTTGAAGGTACACTACCTTGAGTCTGGCGCCTTAGACCACTCGGCCATCCTGACATCTGAGGGAAGTTGTTGATCATTACTATCTTATCGCTAGTGCTAATTTTCAGCTTTGTCTTATCGTGTGACAGATTGGATTACATGTTTGGATTTCACTTGAATGTACCACAAGAACAACCATATCTATAAACAACGTAAAATAATAGAGACCCTAGTCGTTTTCCCGATTTTTTCTTTATGCAAATGAGTGCTCTTATATACATAGAGCGTCCAGCAACATTGACATGTATGAAAGCGTCCATTTGACATTGACTTATCAAAAATAGAAAACTTACTGACAAGGAACGCAAAGTTGATATATCTGGAACTTATTTTGGGTTGAATAGAGAACTATCTCTTTGTCAGGAAGTATAATTGGTACTAGAATTGTATTTTACAAGTCTTTGGCGCCTTTCCAGATACGCTTGATTCCTTCGTCCGTTTAGAAATGGCCGAGGCGGAGCAGGAAAACGGAGGAGGGAAGGGGGATAGTGCTGACGATGACACGGACGATGAAAGTCAAATTCTGGAGGAAAGTCCTTGTGGACGATGGCAAAAAAGGAAGGAAGAGGTAGCCATTAGATACATGTGGTGCATTACATAAAATTCGCTGTGATGTCGCTAAATCAGTATGTAGTTTAAAATGGTGGGTTTAGAAACCATGTCAGCCATGATTTGTATTCTTTATCAGACACATGGTGTAGGGTTGAATCAGTCTGTTTCTGATTTGACTCAGAGGCTCACTCTGCCGTGGGTTAACCAGGGTAGGTGAACTTATGCTGTTATTGGAAAAGGACTTAACACACTACCAAGAGAGGTTTATGTAGGGCTGACTCGGCCTGCTTTCAACTAGGCTTGTGTGTCAACTCTGGTAGGTCAACTCATCCCGCTAATGAAAATGGACTTAACACAGTACTCAGGTTGATAAGGTTAAAGATTGAAGTATGGTACATAACTTTTTCTTTTGCAGCAGAAACAACAGATTTGAAAGATTATTCTTAAAGACCCAGCTTGATCATTAAGAGCCGGACGACGGCCAATTTGACCGCTTCTAATGACTTTTTTGGTTGGCTTGAATAACAAAAAATATGATAGGCGGTCATAAGTAGTGGTTATAACACAGAATTTTATTTAAGTGTTTACTTCATTGGCCCCCCTCAAATTGAAAGTTGGCCTCTTACTTAAAAAATTAATTACAACCCTTAGACCAACAGTTAATATTGCACATTTTGATTATTGAAAAATATCGAAGTTCTTACACACCTGCATATGTCATATACTTTTTAAAGTGGATGAATATAGGGAATGTGTTATTAGCTAAATAATAACAACCAAATCCTGAAGAGTACAACATAACCCATACCTTGGTATCACACTATCCGAAGACATGCAATGGAAAACACACATAAACAACATTACCCAACGAGCTAACTCAACCATTGGTTTTCTCAGGAGAAACCTCAGACCCTGCCCTGAAATCTGCTGCAAGAATGCCTATTTAGCACTGGTAAGATCTAAACTTGATTACGCAAGTGTTGTGTGGAACCCTTTCCATCAAACAGAAATCGACCGCATAGAATGAGTTCAATGGTCAGCTGCAAGGTCTATCCCTAGAGATTATCATTCCAGACAACCAGGCTGCGTCTCCAATATGCTTTATACACTGGAACTCCCACCACTGATCAACATACGACATGCTCACAGGCTGACGCTGTTGTACAAGGTGGTGAATGGATGCGTACCGGCCATCCCAATTGAATACTACCTAAGCCCCTTAAGTCCAAACGCACCATTAGGGCCAAAAAGTACGAGAACTACATTCACCAAAACTTTGTGAAAAACCAAGCTAACAATAACTCCCAGTGCTTCCAACAAATACATGCAAAAACTGAAATTTTTAAGACTTCTTTCTTCGTAGAGTACCTGAATGGAATAGACTCAGTGATACTATAGTGATCTCTTCCATAGACACTTTTAGATCTGGTGTGTTAAACTTGGACTAATTTGTGCACTCACCACCGTCGAGTAAAAGCCAGAAGTGATATCTTCGATGTAATCATCCAGATCCAGATCCAGCTGTTGACAATTCACATGAAATATGTTACCCTACATTTTTTATGAGGTGTATTTCTCAGCTTACGGAAATACTCAAGTACTGGCCAACAAGTCTTTCATCAGTTCAGTGTGCAAAATTCGCACTAGCCCAATAGCCCGAGACTAGTTGATCTTGTTTCGGGCTATTGAATTCCCCCAGAGTGGTAGCCTGACTGGGCTAGTGATATTAACTGTGCATATATCTGTAAGCATTTTACTATGAAAAACAAATTCCTTTTAAATTCTTAAAAATCGGCCTAAAAATTGAAAAGATATTGCGATTAAAAGACAACAAATTTCGATCATTGAATCCGTTAGTTTAGGCTGGTTACCGGTGTCAAATCTATCTAACATAGTGAAGCCAGAAGACAGCGAGGAACCAGTTTACTGATTGTGATGTTGCGTTTTATCCCAAACTGATTTCAAAGTCAATAGACGCTTGGCATCTTTAAACGTTTGGTAATCTGGGTACCATAGACAGGTTTTACTATTTGCAACAATAAGCGTCTGCTTTAAGACAAAATGAAGAATAAAAAACTAGACATCCAAGATTTTTAGGCCTGTTTCTCGTAAGTGGAGATGAACATTGAAGTTTTTGAAGTGAGCGATGTTAGTTTTGCTTTTCTAACACCTTGATTTGCGAGATTTTACTGTTAACTATGCCATTTTTTGCGATATTTTCTCTGACTTAGTCTGAGTTGTTTTTCGTTGCTGTCATTCAGAAAGATGTTAATATGTCAGATAAGACAGTAATGTTTGCATCAATGGCCCAACTGTGCAAAATGTAGATGCTTTGGTGAAGAAAGCAGTTCAAGGCTTAACCCAGAAGAAAACCGGCAAACCAGTTTCCTTAGCCAGAATAGAGAATGGCTTCATGTTTTGTAGAAATACTTGTAACAATTATGGCTTATAGAAATAGATTGAACTTTACATAGATGGCATGGTTTTTGTTTCTAATCATTATAACTATATCGATGGTTCAGTGCAAGATTATAGTAAGTGCTTCATGTTTATAAAGCACTTACTATAGTCTTGCATTGAACCCACGATATTCGGTACATATTCAGTTAAAAGGTAATTGAAGTGATGAGAGACTGCTTACATTACATTGAAAGAAGATTTTGCACACAATGAACAACATTGAAAGAAGACTTTGCACACAATGAACAACTTCTTTTTTGTCTCAATCTCATTGATATTTGTAAATCAACTGTTCCAAATGTCAATGTTTGTTGTTAGGCTTTTTAAATAAGTATGTCTACTTGCTAATGTTGTTTCCTGCATATAACATTAAATTTCTTTTAAACACCTTTCGGGCTATTAAACTGTGGTTCGGGCTAGTGGAAAATTCCATCTGGTAGCCCGAATGGGCTAGTGGTTTAAAAATTGAATTTCGGACACTGTCAGTTGATGAAGTAGTTTGTTTTAGCAAGTGTCTACATAACACTTTTGAATGGTTTATGTGTGTGTTTTTTTTTATGGAATGTTATTTCCTGCTAAATGTTATTTGATGTTTTTTAACTAGTTCTTAATTTTGTACTTCAAGGTTGAACAAAGAGATGTCCCAGGAATTGACAATGCTTTCCTGGCCATGGACACTGAAGAAGGCATGGAAGTGGTGTGGAATGAAGTTTATTTTTCTGGAAATAGGAACAGAAAATATCAACAAGTGAGTTTCTCTTGCATCTAGAGATACCCTAGCTGATGTGAAACTATGTAAAAGGATTTACTGATTCATGAAATGAAATAGTGCTTTCAAATGACACTGAAGAATACCTTGATCTATACATGGCATGCTCTAGCAACAGATAAAGAGGATAGATGGTTGGGGTTAAGAATGGGAAATGTTATTGGGCAAGGTGGACAAATATTATACGGCGAACTGAAGGCGAATCGTATAATTATCTGAAGCTGAGTCTGATCAAACCTTTCCTATGCAAAGACACCAATCATGATCTATTCTTTTTATCCCCTTACCTATGTGGATTCAAATATGCAAACAAAAAAAGAAACTAAGACACACAAAAAAGTCAAACAAATCGGGAAATCAATACAGACAGGTTTGCCCAGCTATCACATGTTATAAAAATGTTATAAAGTACCCTTTTATTCGTCTGTAAATTGACCTGGTGACATGATAAAATGATATTCTAGGGATTTTTGCCTACTTTGTCCATATCAGTAGTATAATGGTTTGTGCAATATGAACTGCAACTAGACATTCTAAACAGAAGGGTAGTGGGAGTCTTGTTTTTAAAGGTAAAGATAGACGTTTTAGCTCGCCGTAAACCTCAGTTGGTAGAACGCTTCTAGGGTTGGTGGAAGTCCTGGGTTGGAGTCTTGGTCTGGTTGCAATTTTTTCTCACATTGGTTGTACAGTGAATGCATTAGTATTGAAAAAAGCCATCAAACTACCTTGTGTCGTTTGGAAATTGAACAGAATTGGTCTTACTTTACCGCAATAAACATAGACATTTAAATGTGTGTGGTAAAGTCAACAATATGCATGATAGAAAATGATTCATCCCCCACAAGTCTGTACATTGACTGCATTATTCTGAGATGACCTAACCTTTCTATCTTTTATGGAGTTTTAGTACCTCTGTGTGTGTTTAATTTAGTATTTATACGGCGCTTCATCTTTGTAGGGGTCCTGCATAACCCAGTGGTTAAAGTGATGGACTTAGTACTTGGAGGTTCTTGGTTGGAGCCCCACCTACACCTCTGGTTTTGTGGGAGTGACTTTTGGCAATTCACTTCAGAGCCTTAGCCTAGTTCTGGTGGATCCAGGAAAGCCATTACTTAACTGAAAAATTGTTGATAAACCTTACATATTGTTTTTGTAGAACTAACATTGCAAAAGTCCACATTGTAAATTTGTAATTGTTCTTGCATTTGAGATTTTATACTGTGTTCACTTATTTACCTTTTACAGGAAAAGGTCAGACAAGTGTTTGACAATCTAATCCAACTTGATCACCCAAATATTGTGAAGTTCCATAAATATTGGACAGACACAAAAAAGTCAAGGGTAAGTGATAGAAAATGGTTCAGATTGACTGTTATTTCTCACACAAGTGATGTGAACCTAAAGCTCTTCTAAGGATTGCTTTATGTCCTTTTAATTCCTTCTTCTTTTGTTTACATGTTAAAGAGATGTCTGCTTTGGCAGAAATAAACAATGACAATTTGATATTAACAATCCTTGTCACTAAACCAAAGCCGGTTTTCAATTTCTTTACTTACAAGTTGCAAAAAACCAGCGTTTTTGCTAATTTATGTGTAGTGTGCAGGCATAATATTGTCATGATAGTGTCTTGTTTCGCTATGTTTTAACATGTAGTTTCATAATTCATAACTCATTTTACCCAGTTTTACAGGGTTTATAGGACTTTTATGCTTTTTATACAAGTAAGTTTCTTTTTTGAGTCTATTGTTGGGCAATGTGTTGTTTTGATGTACCACAACTGGTGTTTGTTTCAGGTGATATTCATTACTGAGTACATGTCCTCTGGGTCACTGAAGCTCTTCCTGAAGAAAACCAAAAAGAACAACAAAACATTCCAGTTGAAGGTAGGCTTAAACACCAAACAATATCAATATAGTTACAATAAATCACATTTTAAATAGCAGTTAACCTTTTTTTGGAAAATTTGAATGATGACCCTGTCTTTCCTTTCAATTAACTTTTGATAAGTGGTAACTATAGGCAGATTTCATATCCAATTCAAGGAAAAAAATATTTAACTGTGGGAGAAGAATCACAACATTCAAAAATCAATTTTGAAAATCAAATAGTTTGTTGACCATGTCAGAGAACTAAGAGCTTACAAAGCTCAACCAAAACATAATCATCTGAAAACAGATGTTGTTACAATTAGAAACATACATATGTGAACTGTTTTTATCAAAAGCTGCTGCCTTGTCTGAAAACGAAATCAAATGTAGATGAAGTTAATGAATTCTAATAAAAAGTAAAACAATGGAAGAAAGTAAGGTGATAGTTTGAAAGAGCTTTGATATGATGAGAATCATACATACATGCATAACTAGTACAGTCAAACTTGTGTTAAGAGGCCAGCCTATGGGACAGAGTAAATTGGCTGTTTAAGACAGGTTGGCTGCTTAACACAAATTGATTAACCCTATAAATCGAACAATGGGACTTTCTGTAGTGGCTCTTTAAGGCAGGTTGGCTGCTTAAAAGGGTGGCTGCTTAAGACAAGGTAGACTGTAGTTTTGTATAAAAAAAGTTACTGGCTTATCTGATTTTAAGTAACATTTTTTAGATTAATCAAGTGGAGTTAATGGAACAGTTAAGAGTTATTTCACAGAAGTAAAATTGTGATAGATGGAAAAAAAGGTGGGTACATTGAAAATGTACATGATACTTCAAAGTAGTATTTTTCCCTCTTTTTTAGGCTTGGAAAAGATGGTGCACTCAGATTTTATCTGCCCTGAGGTATACATATTTCAATAACTAAGAATCTTCAAAATATTGAACAATATCGAGAGAGTCTGCATAATTGTAAATTAGTATAACAAAAGGAACTGTGCGTAAAAAGAGCGATGTTGTCAATCGTTTAATTATCAAATTCATATAGAGCTCCAATATTTCAGCCAAGGCTTGCACAGTTTGCTTTCCGACATTGATTGAAGTCAGTGTACTGTAAACGGTTCATCTTTTATAATTGATCAATTATTTTCATGTTGGAAAGTAGAGGAGCATGGATACTGATAGGTGCACTGGGCCTCCATGGTTAAGTGGTTAAAGTACAGGGCTTAGAATTACACAGCCCCTCTCCACATAGGCTCAAGTCCAGGTGAAGTATATGGGTAGTCTCCTGTCTGACTTACAGAATGCTTATTCTACCTGTCTTCACCAGCCCTTATGGACAGTTGCGTATGGTGTCTTCCTTCATCAATAAGAGTTTTGGCATCGCAACATAACTTAGATAATGATTATGCGATGTTAAAACCCGTATAAATAAGTAAATAGAGAAAGTCATTAGAATGAATGAAGGAAGTGTCTCAGAGCCTCCCCTGGAATATTTTTTCTTGTCGCAACCACTTTCGCAAATTGGATATTTTTGGAGCCAAATTTGAAAAAGTGGAGCCAAAATAGGAGCCAATTTTAAGTGGTCAATAATTAGCCGTACTTGAGTGAAAGCTTCTTTTTATTCTTAAATCTAGTGCGGCTCATTACTGTATTTTGAGTACTTAGAAATTGACAGACAAAAACAACTTATCACATCATTTTTTACATTTTATTTTACATACACTTTATTACAGTACATAGCATCATTTTTTACATAACAGTATATTTCCCTTTTCATACCTTTGGAGTTTGCATGCTTTGTCACATTCACCTTCTTTAAAATATTGCAACCATTTGAAAAGCTGTTTGATTTTTGTGCCTTCTGGCAAATCTCACAAAACATTGATTTTAACTTCGGATCATATCTTAACCAACTGTTCCCTATTTTCCATGAGTCTTTAAATGCTCGAAGGAGGCAATGGAAAGTCAGAGTCTAAAGGACGTTTCGAAGCCATTTTTGCAATTGACAATGATTCCCGAAATCATCAAGGTTATATAACAAATGCATCTTGGATGCAATTAAATAGTCGCAGTGTTTGAAGTGTATGCTTAATTGTAATTAATGAGCAACATATCCAAAAATATGTACGCAAGTACTTACCACCGTCTTTAATTTTCAACACCCGACACTGTTTGATAATTGCCAATTCAATTTCCTATTGTCTCTGATCATGCGTTCACGCCAATATGTCTTAATTACATACTGATTTAAGCAAAGGGTGTAAAGGCAAACACACGTGGCGTAGAAATAATTATTGCCGCTAGATCATTTGTTGTTTTTATGACGGGATTAAACTTTAATCCGATTATTGACAGTCAATTGTGTACGAACTGGATTGGGTGCAAACTGCGATACATACGGGTCTTTACGAGCTGGTTCCCGTGTTATACAGGTAGAAATTCTCCGATAAGAGCGGTACAGACTTGCTATTATTTCGGGGGTCGCTTAGGCCTTCCACAATTGGAAAATATGTTTTGTCGCAAACACTTTCGCAAAACCGTTTTTTTCTTCTTAAATCGGCGGAATTTTTCGCAATTTGCGAAATTGGCGATCGACAGCGGAGGCCCTGTGTCTTGCAATGCAGATTAATGATAACAAGAGTATTGTGGCTTAACTTTATTCACTGACTAATATCTAGTTTTCTCATTTTTAAAGCTTTCTTATGCATTCTATTTCATTTGGTTACAGTTATCTACACTCCTGCACTCCCCCTGTGATACATGGAAATCTGACCTGTGATACAATCTTCATACAACATAATGGACTTATCAAAATAGGATCAGGTATGCGGAGATCATTATCAAGTACATGTTTTTGTCCCTTCCAAAATAACCTTGCTGGGCCAAAGTAAGATCTGTAGTAGACATAGACGGTACTGTCCAACAATGTTTCAAGAGCTAGTGACAGGGATGGCAAAGTCTGATTTTGATTTACTTGTCTGTCAATGCCAAATCTCTTTTTGTACTTGTCCGTATAGAGGTTATATAGTATATTAAAGAAAAAGTTCACTTGCCTGTTAAAGCTTTTGGAAAAGCTGGGCAATACAGACAATTGAGATTGTCACCCCTGAGTGATATGTAGAGATGGAGGTGTTTCCATCAAAATCACGAAAAAGAACTCAAGTTATTGGTAAAGATAAAAGTGCTTTATGTCTGTACAATGTTTTAACCAAATAGAAAACAGGGCTTTGTGAAGTAATAATTCTACGCAGGCAACTCCTTGCTTAGTAACAAAAAGGTTGAGTCCTGTATGGCCCAGTGGTTAAGTTGGCAGACTTAAAATTTGGGGTCTGAGGTTCGAGTCCAACTGACACCTGGTTTTGTGGGAGTGACCTTTGGTAAGTCACATCAGAGCAATAGCCTAGTTTTGGTGGATTCATGGAAGCTGTCACATAATTGAAAAATTGTTAATATGGCGTAAAGCAATTAAAGCTTGTTAATGTAAGTTGTGCTAAACTGGTTCTACGCTGTCTACTGGCTTCACTTTGTTCCACAAGATAGTCAACAAACATCCTATTAATTCTGAGTGATTTGACTATTTAGAATGGACGTCCGAATATAGGACAACAAAAAGTAGCACATGACTGGCTCTCCTGAACCATTGCTTTGCTATTTTCATATTGACAGCCCCTCATCAGACTTTATCTATCCACTGATTTGTTTTGTTTGTCAAAATTCCAATTCCAAATCATTTTGACCAATATTTCCGTGAAGGCAACTCCCTCTGACAGCCAACCGTTTGTTTGAGTCGGCAAACTTTCATCTCTCTGGACAGTTGGCTGTTTTCTGTTGTTCTGATACCAGCCAGAATTTTTCCTTGTAGACCATACCCTTCTCTCTATTTAATAGAAAAGAGACTGGTTCCCAGTCTAAAGTTGTATATACTCATTTTCATTTTGTTTTTCAGTGGCACCTGATGCAATGCATCATGTCAAGACATACAAAGACTTGAGGAACATGCACTGTGTGGCCCCGGAATATGGATGTAAGTTTCCCGATAATAGATATCATAATTTTTACTCATTTTAACCACTTTGCAGATTTTTTAGCACTAGAATGCTTTAATGAATTATGGTTTAAATAGAAGAAACTGATCATTTTAGCAATGTATCCTCTTCTTGATACAGTATTAAATTCCCTGCCGAAGAATTTTTCTCCATTTGGTGTCTTAATATATGACCACCTTACACAATGTTTTTGTGTCTTGTAGACTACTTTCAAAAAGCAGTGTGAAAAAGGAGAAATTTGTTGTCTCAAGCAACTTCTCATTTTGCCACAATGCTTTTTCAATCTATTTACATATCATAACAGCAGAACTGAAAGTTTTTTTCACATGTTTACAAAGCTTTTCTAAAGTTGTCTGCTTCAAGTAAAAAAAAGTTGTCTGCAGGTGGTAAAGAGTAAATTAAAAAAGTTTACATTAAGTTTGTTTCTCAAAAGGTTGCTCTAGTTATGATTTTATTAAGATTACATAAATTCTAGCTTGGAAAGGAGTAAAGGTTTGACATAAACCTTTCCAAAAAGCATTATAGTGCTTGAATCATGGAGAGAAAAAAATTCCCATCAGAAGCAATTTGTTCTTTTAATCAAAGAAATGATATTCATAATGCAAATGTTAATGTTTTAATTGACAGCAGGGTTTTCCTTAAAGGCCCAGTAAAGGAGATTAATGCTATATCAAACTGCATTATTTGATAAACTTTTTGGACAGATTCAAATAGTTATTACCAGAAAAAAACATCAGCACAATTGAAATGTGAAAGTAAACCAGAAATAACCCAGAGTAGCAAGTTTTATAATTCAGATTTCCTGATTTTTCACCTCTGACCTTGACAGTTGATGCACACATTTTTGAACCGGCCTATTAGAATTTGTTATTTTGAATATGTAAACAAACAGGTTGTTGATAAACATAATTGAATTGGAGACAACTATATTTCAAGCACAAAATAACTTATTTTAAATGAGTCAATTAAATAGGGTCTCAATGATTTCCTAAACTAATTCACATGACTTTTATGAACATAATAAAAGAACTCCATATATGTTTTCAGTAATTTATTTGTACTCCTCTCCTTTGATGTGCCTTTAAGATTTGACGTAACAGATTCAGGTAGAGATTCTACTGATTCAGCCAGACAACCCTCTTTTATCAGACTTTATCACTGGGCATGAAGTAAACGATTCACAAGTGTTTTTTACCGGTGGTTTGCATCAGCAATTGGTTCTTAATGAAAACCCATGGATAGAACTTTTAATAGTGGTTTTGAATATGATCAATTGCATGTCTCACTTTATATTTCATTCAAGTTCATACATTTTCAGCTGAGACTGTGACTACAGCTGTTGATATCTACTCATTTGGAATGTGTACATTAGAGGTAAGGGGAACTCATTCATATATTTCTCAAAACTTAATAAAAAGGAAATAATTCTGAATTGAAGCGTTGCTAATAGACTTTTTAGCTCAATCCAAAGAATAAAGAGAGCTATACTACTCACAAGGGTGTCAGGGTTGCCGTTTTACCTTGGTTAAGTTTTTACATGCAAGTTTTTATCTCATTAAGAACTATATAGCATGGATTGATACTTTACACATGTGTTTGCAGACATTATGACCAAGTTCCATATGTCTTGTTTTGGTATGAAGCAAAATTATAAGATCTTTTTTACTTGAAGAATCTTGGTAAAGTTTTTACATGCTAGTTTCTATCTCAACAACTACTGCAGTGATCAGATCACAGATGTGTTTTGGATCATTATATGAGGTCATAGACAAACTCCCATAACTCTGGTTCTGATTTTAAGGAAATTATGGCTTTTTTTTGTAAATAAAACGATCTTGGTTAAAGTTTTTCAAAAAATCTCTATCTTAGCAATGGGAAAGGGGGCTTTATTTTGTATATGTAAATTTGAAAAGGGCCTTTGTTTGGTGTGTGCAGCTTTGGAAATTAGCTCTATTGTGTATTTGGGGCTTTTTCAGTATGTGCATATTGGGAATGGGGCTTTAGCTTTGTATGTGTCAATTGGGAAAGGGGCTTTATTTGGTTTGAAGGAATTGCAAAAGGGGCTTTTCATTATTTGCAATTTGGGAAAGGGCTTTATTTGATATGTGTTCCTTGGGAAAGGGGCTTTGTTCTGCCTTAGTGAGAAAACAATGAGGATATTCACATTTTGACTCACCATGCTTAAAATGTTAACTATTGCAACATGTTCACTTTTCATACTCTTTAAGATGGCTGCTCTTGGTTTTCATGGAAATGGAGAAAGTGGAAACAACATAACTCCGGAGGCGATTGAAAATACATTACGGTCAATAGAAAATCCTTTACAGAGGGTATGTATTGTCACTTAAGTGGTTAAACAAGGCAAAGAAATATGAAATATAAGATGTGTAAAATTATTAAGCTTTTTTCCTACTTGCTGTTGAAGATGTACATGATTCATGACTATTTCACACATCACAGGTTAACCCTTAGAATGTTGGGTAATTTTCTAAAAATAGATTTTAGTGTTGATTGCTTTTCAAACTCCTAATTATCTGCTTAATTTTGTTTAAGAAAATTATACAGCATTATACCTTTATTTGACTTTTTTTGACTGAGTTAACTATTTAGAAAAATACTTTAAATAACTGAATGTGGCTGTTGTTTTCAAAGCCCTTGCTAAACAAGTCTCTTAAGAGTGAACAAGACAATGTCATATTTCAAAGCCATGCACTGTCAAACTTGTGTTGAGAGGCCAGCCTATGGAACAGAGTAAATTGGCTGTTTAAGACAAGTTGGCTGCTTAACACAAATTGATGTACACTATAAATCTAACGATGAGACTTTCTGCAGTGGTTGTTTAAAGCAGGATGGCTGCTTAAAAGGGTGGCTGCTTAACACAAGTTAGACTGTATTGTTTAATTATCTAACAAGTGAAATATTGTATATACATATGAAATACTGCTGACACTGCAGAAAACCCAAACTAACAAACAAACCAAATTCTACAGGACTTCCTTGAGAAGTGTTTAGAGAAGGACCCCAAAATACGTCCAACAGCGAGAGATTTGTTGTTCCACTCTGTCTTATTCGAAGTTCACTCCCTTTGTCTCTTGGCTGCACATGCTGTTGTTAGTAATGGTAAGTAGATAAACACACTTTCAGGGATATCAATGGATATGGTTGTATTGTGTTTAACACCATATCAACAACTTTTTTGTTTTGTAAAAGCTTTCCTGGATCCATGCTAGGGCTCTGAAGTGACTTGCCAAAGGTCAAATTCCTGAATCCAGAGGTGTCAGTGGGGCTGGAACTCTGAACCCCTGCATCCAAGTCCGCCAACTTAACCTCTAGGCCATGCATAACCCCTATCAATGGATACCGTAGTATTGATTGGGATCTCAAATTGATAAGTTGATTGACAAACTTTCCATCTCCTGGAAGAGTTTGCAGATGGCATAGGTTGGCCAGTACATGATTTATGACATAAACTTGTGGAGGACAGTGGTCAAGGGGTAAAACATCGACCTTTGGACGCAAGGGTTGTTGGTTAGAATCCGGTTGAATAGATTGTTCCGCCTTGCAACCTTTAATTGATCCACATTTGGCGAGGTTACTGGTTATGGTCTAGAAAGCAGAATCCAGAGTGATTAATCTGAGTTGTAAGAACTTGTTTCGCAATAGATGTTAAATAAATAAGTTCAAACTATTTACTTGTTACCAAATGATTTGTGTATTTAAATTGCCTCCTAGAGAATTTCATGAACCATTGTTATAATAGAAAAAACTGATCATTGAAGCAATGTCTGAAGAAAAAAGGACCATATTTCTATGAATTCAATTTCAGCCCAACTAGTAGAAAACATGACTGAAGATAGTCGTCTGCTGAAAGTAGATCCCAAGAAAGTGATAGGAGTGTTGAGATACAGCCAGGACCAAGAACCCACTGTTTGGAGGTTAGATATTTTTGCAATCATAACTACTTGGGCATTTGCATGAACTGAGAAATACACCTCGTAAATAAGTGTAGAGATGAAATGTGTGTTTCTACGGATTCACCAGAGAGGATAAAATAAAAATGAAAAGCCAATCTGAGTTTTATCTTTTATTAGCATTCAGATAAATTGACATACAAAAACAGAGATTCATAACGAACTGTCTCTGAATAGCTAAGTGGATAGTCTGTAACCGAGCCTGCCAAACGGTGAACGGTGCGGCAGTTTTGTCTACAGAGTTGGCCTCTCAACTGAATCTCTTTATAGACAGGACTCTTGAAACGCTCCAACCAGCCGCTGGAGCAGTCGAAGTCTGTGATGGATACGCTGAGTTGTTCTGCATATGATCTTGTCTTAGCCCTCATAGTTTCGCCGTCAATAGGTGTGTTGTGATGTCTGGCATTCTTGAACCACGCCTGTAAAGCCGTCTCACTCAGGATCAGGAAATTTTGCCGTTCGCACCTTCATTCTTGCTGGTTCTAGGACCTTGGTCAGGAATTTCGCCTCTATCTCATCCTTTTTCTTGATCCATGTTGAGAGCGTATTTTGCGGGACGCCAAACTCTTCTGATGTCTTCTTCTTGGTCTTGAGATCCTTCTCGACTTCCATGATAGCTGCATACTTTTCCTTGGACAACTTAACTCAAGCTTCCGCTTAATCCCCTTCTTGACCGATCCAGATATTTCCCTCCCCACCCCCCTTTACAACACTTTAGTGGGAGCAATCAGGAAGCACTCAGGAGACTGACAATCAAAGATTATTTTCTCGAATTTTGCAGAGAAGCGGGGAAAGATTCACACTTCGAGATAAACCACTGTTATTACATGCAAAATCGGGGCAGATTTTTACCTTGAGATATCCGATTTATGGAAATGACGAAAATCGAGATATCTGATGTGTTTTTTTGCAATCATATATATATAAAGAAAGAAAAAGGTTGGGACATGGAGCTTACCTCGACATATCAAGAGAATCAAGATATCCGATGTTGAGATAAAAAGAGTAGATTGTATTTCCTTAGTCAAATTAAATGACTATTTAGAATTCATGTTTAAGATCTATATTTGAAAGATGTGTAGCGAGAAACAATATGGTGGCTTCCATAAAACTTCAGAGATGTTTTCATTGGGTAAACCTGATAAGTTCATATTGGATATTTTTGTATAACCATTATCAAAATTCTATCAACAGAAACAAGCAACAAAGCATTTAGCGCATCGAAGTTTGAGATGAAACCAAAACCCAAAGATACATTTCGAATGTAACATTTGTGTGGTTCAAACCCCACTTATGGCATTTGGATTGTCATGAGAGTCAGTCTCGCGACTGACTTATAGTGTGTCAATGGTTCTACATGCATGACCAGCCCTTGTGGGCAGTTGAGTATGTGGTTTTGAAAACTTTTCCTTCATCATTTAGAGTCAGGCTTTGTAACCTAAATGAAATAATATTGACGCAAAATAAAACACCAAATAAATGAATAATTAAAGGAGTGGTACTTGCTTCCTTAGTTTTTCAAAACCTGCATCAGAAAACTATGAAAACATAATAAACAGACCAGAACCAGAATACAAATGAAGATCTGCATAGTTAAGGATTGACCATTTAAATCATTTTCACAAAAAAGTGTTTTTCGTTATTTTGAAAAAACATTTTAAGTTCTTTTAGTTTTTCTAATGAGTGTACAAATTTTGATAAATTTCATCTTACAGTGAAAGGAAATGTTGAAGATGCAGTTTTTTTGACTCATTTTTGTTTTCAGAAATTCCCAGGTTCCAGCCTTGGAGTTAGAGAAGTTTTTAGAAGATGTCAGGTATGTTCAGCATAAAAGCTTTTCTGTGACGACTGTGGTCCAGGGGTAGAGCGCCTGCCTCTTGACACAAGGGTTGTAGGTTCGAATCCATTTTGGAGAGGGTTCAGCCTTGTGACTTTTCATTTTTCCACATTCGGCAGGAGCACTGGTTATGTATCCAGGAAGCAAAATCGAGAGTGAATAATCAAAGTTGTAAGAACTTTTTGTTTCACAATTGATGTAAAATAAGTCTTCTTAAAACCAGTAATGTGTCTCCAAAGTTTTATTAGAATATTTTCCTAGCATAAGAATGGACTTTCAAGCAGGTGTAAGCATGATTGATATGTTTTGTTATCTTTTTAATATTTGGTTATTTACAAATAATTCATTTACTATCATATAGGTTTTTATTTTTTGATAAAAAATACTCTGTAACTTTCAAATAAGTCGGAGAAAAGTAATGAATGAAGTCTTACAGTCATATATCACATACTTATGTTCCATTGTTCCATAGAAATGGGATTTACCCACTGACTGCATTTGTCTTGCCCCACCCTCGGAATGTTCGACCACGTGCCATCACACCAGAAATGACAGAACAGGAGAAGTCCGACACGCCAGAGCCCGTCGACGTAGAAACACGGCGTGTGATAACCATGAACTGTCAGATCCGTCCTGTCCAGTCGGAAGACGATGTCTCATTCCACCTGACTCTTGTGTTAAGGATGGATGATAAGATGAATCGTCAACTCGAGTGTGACTTTGGGTCAAAGGATAACGCCATTATCCTCGCTGAAGAACTTGTACATTATGGAATCATTAATGAGGTAATAAATTAAATGATTGTAGGGAAATCAGGGGAACTTGTGATTGTCTGGGGTTAATAATCATTAATGAAGTATTAGCAGTTGTAGGGACATCGGGCTACCTTTATAAAAAGTCTTGGTTAAAGTTCTGCATGCAAGTTTTAATCTCAACACCTACTGTAGAGAAATAATTGAAACTTGGTACATTTATTTTGGGTCATTATGTAAGATCCCTGATTAAGTCCCAAAAGCAAATTATGGATGGTTTTGTACTTAGAAAACATCAGTTAAGTTTTTACATGCAAGTTTCTATCTCGACAACCGCTGCAGCGATCAGATTGAAAATTCACACATGTAATAAGGATTATAGTTTATGGTCATGTATAGATGTAATAAGGATTATAGTTTATGGTCATGTATAGATGTAATAAGGATTATAGTTTATGGTCATGTATAGATGTAATAAGGATTATAGTTTATGGTCATGTATAGTTGTAATAAGGATTATAGTTTATGGTCATGTATAGATGTAATAAGGATTATAGTTTATGGTCATGTATGGTTGTAATAAGAATTATAGTTTATGGTCATGTATAGCTTTCTTTCACTCTGGTTTTGATGGTACGGCCTTTTTGTGCTTATAATATCTTGGTTAAGTTTTTTACATGCAAGTTTGTTTTTCATGAACTACTCTAGGAAATGGATTGGAACTTTACACATGGACTAATGGTCATACTGTAAGGTTACTGACCATGCGCAATAACTCTGCTATTGATATAGAGCAAATTATACTTGTTTCTGTACTCAGAAAATCTTGGTTTAAGTTTTGTGTGCATCCTCTTATTTCAGAAACAAGTTATATTTCACTGACCCATCATTTACAAAATACTGGGATGTGGCTTTCTGTTAGAAATCCCTCTATTTCATTGTTAAAGTGATACATTCTCCATTGAAGAATAACAAATGTTGTCCATATGCAGCATGTTTTATCATTCAATAATGTTTGAGAAGGATAGGTCTGTTGTTCCTGTGGTTTGCTAATGTTAAGGTGACCTTTTCTTTGTGAATGTTAGAGAATCGAGAATAGCTGGTCCTATAGTTTTTATTCAGTTTTGGTTATCCATGTTTATTTGAGCGTGACAAGAATACTTGATCCTAAAGTTGTTATTCACGTTTGATTTTTCATGTTTATTTCAGAGTGACAAGGACAACCTGTCAAATTTTCTGTCTGGACATATCCGTGCTGCGTGTGGTGTGAATGGACCAACAGAAGATACGCCCCTTCCTATTGCAGTCTCATAGATAGATAGGGAGACACAGTAATCTAAATTGACGCAAACTTGAAAGCTTAGAAAGAGTCTTGCCTATGTGTAATTTGTCCTGATCATTTGAAATCTCAACTCTTTTTTCATTTTTTTTTTTATCCTTTTTCAAAGTAAATTAACCAGACAACAAGGTTAAAGCAGTTCTCATTCATGGAAATGATAAATAATTTAAGATTTATTTAGAAATTATCCTTATAAAAAAAGATTTTTGTTGTATTGCTTTTCATATTCGTTTGATGCAAATTCCTTGAGACTTGTATTTTGAAAAGGTTTAATCATGTATTATGTTATGAAATGGGTGGTTCCAAATGGGCATTTATATTGAACTAACTTTCATTTTAACTTCAATAGTCCAAAGTTAAATTACTTTGTAATAAGATTAATAATACTCATTATTTGTTCATTACCCGTTAACTCCAAACAATGAACAGTGACAGACATACGATGAAGCCACTAGATAGGTTCTGCTCAAAACGATTGACCAACAAGTCAGTTTTATAATACCTTCTTGTACACCAGTATTATAAAAGGCTGTTTTGCCAGGATTGTGTGAACCTTTAAAGTCATCTGCACCCTGGATTACTGATGACTTAATGGTCAGTGCTATTTCATTTCTACTAGTATTTTCCATCCTTGATCTTTCTGAGTCTTGATAAGTTTTATCAGTTCAAGTATATTTGGAAATGTTTGTGATAGATGGCAAATCATCAATTGGAAGTGCTATGTAATTTTCAGATGTAAAATGAAGAAGTGCTGTATCTTAGAATTGTGAAGATAGATAGAATTGACTCTTACGTAATATGTTTAATGTTCAAAAATTGAGGCATTATGAAGTTTGGAAAATAATTTATCTTTTAAGATCATTGTCTTTTAGATGCTTATGTTTAACTCTGACACCATTAAAAGACGATTATTATGCGTCTGATTGATTAAGATTATTGCCATAAAGGCTGGATCTAAAGATACCTTGCAGATTGAAGAATACAACTAAAAGGTTATGGATGTAATGTTTAACCAATCCCAATAAAACACAAAACTTATTCATATAAACGTATACAGTGAAGCCTCGTTTATCGGGACCCCGATTATCCGGATGTCTCGCAATCCGAACGGAATTGTAAGGGAACGGAATTACATGTATTTGACCAGTTTGTTGCAGACAACTCTGAAAAAAAAATTGTGGGAAAAGGAGAAATTGCTCGTTACGACGTTCTCCTTTTCCCACAATGTTTTCTGCCATATCAGAAAATTATTTTTTAATTTCATCACATTTTGAAATGTCGTCTGCAAACTCTTTCAATTTGGGACGGTCAACAATTTGGCGTTTGCTAAAGGGTTATAAGTATACACATGCATACAGACTGTTTATGTCTTAATGTGAATAAGAACATGCTCTGCTTCATAAGTCCAGATGATTCTGTCATCCAGACATTTTGTTGGGAACAGACGTGTTCGGATTAACGAGATATCACTGTACATGTATTGCTGTTAACATCTGCTTTTGACAATTAATGATTATGATACACAGTGCGGAAATTAGGTGAAATGTTTTAGTATTATTGACTCATTTTTGCATTGGATGCTTCCCTTTCTGTCAATTTTGTTTGTGTAGTCCAACTAAATTGTACATAGAATTCACATTAAGTTGCACAGTATTAGTATGTATTCTTCTTTTATCATTTAGTTCCTTTGTATGTTAGATGTTTTAGAGAAAATCAGTTGTTCACATTTAACTCTGTGTTTGCAATGGGTGCACTGATTTCATGGCTAACTGCTGAATGTATGAGTTTGTACAAGATTTTGTAAGAAATCTTTAAAATTGAAACAGGTTTGAATCATGGTAGCTGTGTTTTCCTTTTGAAATAGAACTGAAATATCACTGCAGAAGAGGAAAGGCTCATTTGTGGTATTTTTCCATATGTCTAATTTAACGGTTCTCTGAATTGTTAGGTGATTGTATCTTCATACAGTTAGTGTGCTAAGAAACACAATGACTTATCTCTTATTTAGTTGTGGTATTTTCAACTCAATTTTGAAATGAGACTTTCATTTGAACCTTGACAGATTTTTTTTTAAAGTAATGGATCAGTTCAAATGTGTATGTAGCTTATTCATAAACAAATCAATTAAATTCATAGATGTATTAGTAGTTGGAAGATTTAGACCGATATACTGAGCAAATGACAAGTTATGGTTTGAGGGTTCAATGCAAGACTCTAGTAAGTGCTTCCTAAACATGAAGCACTTACTATAGTATTGCACTGAACCCTTATATGATATTTTAATCAAGAAGAAGGGTCCTGCTTAGCCCAGTGGTTAAGTTTGCGAACTCTGAACTTGTGGGTCCTAGTGTCGAGCCCCACAAACACCTCTGGCTTCATTGGAGTGTCATATGACAAGTCACTTCAGAGCCCTAGCGTAGCACTGGTTGATCCAGGAAGGCTGTTACATTTCTGAAAAATTGTTGATATGGCTAACAAAATTAAGTAAGCAGAAAACTTGATGAAACTGGATGCTTGGAGAGAGCAATTTCCTCTTTTTGTGACAATGACTTAAAAACTGTGTACTGCAATAGTGTATTATTATTCCTAGGTTTTTGTACTTGAAGTTGTTAGGACTGGTTTTCTCTAAAATATGCCCCATCTAGATTATGTCTCTTTTTGTATTATTTTGTATTCCTCCACCTTTTAAGTTGAACTGCTTTAAGGTAGGGTAGAATACTGATAACTCGCCATATTGAAACTGCCATTTTTATGCAGATAAGAACCAATGTAATCTGACAAAGCAAAGAAATTCAAAATGGCGAATTACGGGGTTTGTACCTTAATGTTAAAAAACAGATGCCTTTTGGTATATTCTTTGTGAAGTAATTATTAACTAGTGCTGAATAGAATGCTAGAAATTGACTTAACAAGACACTCCAGTTCACTAAGCATGGCCATGTAAACAGAATGAAAATGATGTAACTGTCAGATGAAGGCATTTAGCATAAAATATGATTAAAACTATTCACAGATCCCATATCTTTTCAGAATATATATACTCTTACTTGAGGTGGAGGTGCAATTCATGTTTTGTTTTTGTGCAATATTTACTTTGAGAGAAATTTGTGAAGATAGACACAGATATAGTAACACTACAGTCAACAAGATGTTGGCATATGTGAAAAGAAATAAATATATTTTTTTGTCAATGTTAGAAATAGTGAATATTAGTGTGGTATGAGGATTCTTTTTTTCATATGATTACCAGAATTTGCTCCAAACCTTTTTTTTCTATTCCATCTGAATAAGAAACCAAATCATTATTTGAATATGTTTTCCTATTGTCCTCATAATCTTTATAGTCTGATAAATTTCGCTAACTACATTCTGATAAGATGATTTCTTAGAATTTCACTATATGTAAAAAATACTATCTGAAATGACGACTGATTCAAAGAATTACACTAGAATAGAATTAAAAAGAATAATAGATGCTTAGTCTGTGAAATTTCCTAATTTGTCACTTTGTTTTGGTTAATCTGATGAATAATCTAGATTGACTTAAAAATGATAAAATGTTAAAAGTTGTTAGAGAATATGTTTTTTAACACAATGCCTATGTTTAGGTGTATCCTGCAAACATAAGAGTGTGTTAGAAAACACTTCTTGAAACTTCTTTATTCCTTAACCAACTACAAAACAATAATGGTATCTGACCAGTTTGTTGCAGACAACTCTGAAAAAAAAATTGTTGGAAAAGGATAAATTGCTCTTAACAAGCATTTTCTTTTTTTCCCACTATGTTTTCTGCCCTATCAGGAGATCATTTTTCAATTTCATCACACTTTTAAATGTCGTCTGAAAACTCTTTCAATTTGGGACAGTCGAAAATTTGGTGTTTGGTAAAGAGTTAAGGCTTCTTTATTTCTGGTCATCAATTTCTTTATGTGCTCTGTGAGTACTCATAGGAATAGTGGGATAACCCATTAAAGCAACTTGACAAAAGAGCCAAGAAAACGTCATAATGATGAAATATACATATTTAAAGCAAATTTGGCTTTTATTGTTATTTACAACCATGTGATTTGCCTGTGTGTCATTTAATACCTCCACCTTGTCATTTACTAAACTACATGTATCCATCTGAGTCATGAATGGTTGAACTAGAAACAATATTATCCTACTAATCTATCAAAACATGTTTTTTTACATTTACCAGTAACAAACAAAAAATACGTTGTACTATATATTATAGTAAAATACACCATTATTTTTTTATAACTGGTACCTGTGGTATTTTTCTTAACCCTTTACCAAACGGCACATTTTTTACTCTTCCCAATTGGAAGAGCTTGCAGACGACATTTAAAAAATGTGATGAAATTATAAAATAATCTTCTGATAGGTCAGAAAACTTTGTTGGAAAAGGAGGAAATTTCTCCTTTTCCCACAATGTTTTCCAGAGTCGTCTGAAACAAAGTGGTTAAATGTCGTTACTGTTTGGTAAAGGGTGAAAAGAAATATACGAATGGTTTTGGACAGACGCTTAACGTTAAGTTTCTCTCTCAAGATATATCGTAACAAGCCAAGCATTGCCATTAATTAACCCTTATAATACTGGATAATTTTCTAATGATAGATTTTTGTGTTGTCTGCTTTCCAAATTCTTGAATATCAGCCTAAGTTTGATAAGGAAAGATACTCAGAGTAGCAAATAAGTTAGGACACAGGACAGCCGCCAATTTACTTGGCTGCTGACCCCGATCCAACCTGTTTGCATAAGCATAGGGTCAGACCCAGCACTATAATGGTTAAATATGATACAAGCAATTTACATACAAGAGAGATAGATGGAAAGAAAATGGACAAAAATATAAAGAGGGACGCAGGCTGCACGAGAGGGGACTTGAATAACCATTAATTAAACTGATTGCTTTCTTGTGGAGTTCAGTAAATATTGATTCCATCTGGAAAATCTTCTTTAATCTGGCGACCCAGGCATTATAGTATTGCTTTCAATTAGAGAATGTTCAAATGGCAACGAAAATTGACAGGCAAAACAAGACACACGGAAACTTAATATAGGATGAGCGATTTGGGAATTACGTCAGTTGAATATGGTTGAAATGTTCTGATCATTGGTCTCTAATCTTAATTAAATGCAAAATTAGTAAACGAAATTGATAAATGCTCTCTAGATGTTAAGGTAGAATTCCAATAATCTGCCATTTTGAACCTCATTCTTTCATTGGTATACTATGATCATTCTCAGCATACATTGGTTGGGACAGGAACTATTTGGTTTAATGCTATAGGTACTGCTTCCATCCTAAAGGTCCATATGAGATTGACTCTTCTTTCACTACCTTAGTTTGAATTTCATGAGAGTTGAATCGCTTTTTTTATAGGATGCCAATTGTTCTAAACCCAATGTAGACTACCCATATGAAAGTTCATGATAAGTGGTTTCCTTCATCTGTTAATGAGCCGGCCATTGCAAAATAACGTTTAAAATATCGCATATTAAAATAGGTGGCTTATGTCGTATTATTATATATTATAGATCTGTATGTAAAGACATAGCCTGGAGTCCCAGCCCATGCCCCTGTTTTACAAACCATTTTTTGGGAAAAATGTACCAAAGTTCAAAACAACATTCCCCCTTTTTTCAATATTTAGATAAGCAAGATTGTAATGTAACGCATAATTAGAAGCGTCTCACATTACAATATTGTGTTTACATTTTAGATACTTTTCATGTATATCAGTTTCAACTTGCGCAAATATGTTCCGTATGACAATTAGTAAAATGGTACCCAGGCTAATAAGGACAGCATGTGCTTTGGGTATTCACTATATTCTGCCTTTTTTTGGGTGGTATGGGGGTTGATGGTTCAAGGCGGTATATGTACTGGTCTACAAAGGGACTTTTGAAAGTTACTTTGCATCCAATAAGATTGATGTGGTGAGACTTGGACTACACAACAAAAGCCCGATTTGTTACTTAAAACAGTTAAATTTCACATGATGCAGAAGTTTCGAGAGACAGCATAGACAACACAAATATATCTAAATGGAAAGCAGATATTTCTTTTGCAAACATTTCTTTCATCTAACAAGACGAGATTAATGTCACTTGGTTTAATATGTAATTGGTGTCTTGTGTTGCTTTCAATTCGAACCAAGTTTTACAACTTGAGTGTTATTCTTCAAACTTTGTGAATGTCTGCTGTTTTGGTTTTCAATTTGGACCGGTCAAATACCCTATGCAAACAGGGAAGTAGTAAGGGAAGCTGCTGGAAAGAGAAGCTGATGGGATGGATAACTGATGGGAAGGAAAATGCAGGAACTTGGACGCTTAAAACAAGAATACAACATTTCATATTTAAATAACTTTTATGAGAAAAGTATTTTTTTATTCAAAATATACTTGTATATAAACTACATAAACATTATCACAAATAGAAAATAGGTATCACATAAAGAGCTTTAAAACCTTTGTAACACAAATGTCACAATTATACCAAAATGATAGTGCATCAATATCTTTGTTACACAAAGAGCATCAATATCTTTTTTACACAAAGAAAGAGCATCTATATATCATAAACATTGCAAATGATAGTGCATCAATTTTATTGCTATTTATAGAAAGAGCATCAATATCATAAACATAACAATGATAGTGCATCAATATCTTTGTAATTCAAAGAAAGAGCATCAATATCAGAAATATCAATATGAAAACATCTGAATGATAGTGCATCAGTATCTTTGTTATTTAAAGAAAGAGCATCAATATCTTAAACATCAAAATGATAGTGAATCAATATCTTTGTTATTCAAAGAATGAGCATCAATATCTTAAACATAAAAGTGATAGTGCATCAATATCTTTGTTATTCAAAGAAAGAGCATCAATATCTTAGACATAAAAATGATAGTGCATCAATATCTTTGTTATTCAAAGAAAGAGCATCAATATCTTAAACATAAAAGTGATAGTGCATCAATATCTTTGTTATTCAAAGAAAGAGCATCAATATCATAAACATAAAAGTGATAGTGCATCAATATCTTTGTTATTCAAAGAAAGAGCATCAATATCATAAACATAAAAGTGATAGTGCATCAATATCTTTGTTATTCAAAGAAAGAGCATCAATATCATAAACATCAATATGAAAACATCTGAATGATAGTGCATCAATATCTTTGTTATTCAAAGAAAGAGCATCAATATCATAAACATAACAATGATAGTGCATCAATATCTTTGTTATTCAAAGAAAGAGCATCATAAACATAAAAGTGATAGTGCATCAATATCTTTGTTATTCAAAGAAAGAGCATCAATATCATAAACATAAAAGTGATAGTGCATCAATATCTTTGTTATTCAAAGAAAGAGCATCAATATCATAAACATAACAATGATAGTGCATCAGTATCTTTGTTATTCAAAGAAAGAGCATCAATATCAATAATCAAAATGCTAGCGCATCAATATCTTTGAATTTGTAACTAGTAATGTTTTTGGTATGATTTTTTCAAGCACTTTATTCTCTTTAATCAGAGAATCATTTTTTTTAACAAAAAGACATAGATATTCTAAAGCAAATATGAATTTAAAGAAATAAATGATCAATTATCAAAAATAGTTTAAAAATTGTATCTTAAAACTACCATTCTGTATTTTCCTAGAATCTGTCAACAACTGAAAAAGAAAAAGGAAAACAAAATTATACCAACCATAAAGTTTCAGAGTGTGTATTTGACTTTTTTGTAAAGATGTATGTCTTAAGAACTTTCAGTTTAATCTATTAAAAGCATTGTTCCATATTAGATGTAACTGTTTTTGATAACAATATAAGAATCCAATCAAAAGCAAGAGAATTAACAATGCAAAAATATTTTGATTTTCTTAATAAACTTTTAACACATGTATTTTCTAAGTTTTAGATTGTTTTCAACTCTTTGTTTAACAAAAAACACCTTAAAAGCCTTGCATCAGGAAGCATTGGCATTTATAGAAACAAAGGAAAACTTGGCCTTACATGAACAAGTTCTCTTTGAGTATTAAAATGATTCAATTGTTTATCCATCATTTTTGTTGGTTAGCAAATTGGTTTGGTCTGCTTCATATTACTTCAAACAGGAAAATTGTAATTGTTGCTGGAACCGACTTCATGCTAATGCAAACAGGTTGAATTCAAGCCAACCGGCAAGTGACTTGGCAGCTGGCCACAGATCTAACCTGTTTGGTACTCTGAGTATCTTTCCTCATACAAAAACAAACTGATATTTAAGGTTTTGGAAAGCAGATGACACAAAAATCTATTTTTAGAAAATTACCCACCATTCTAAGGGTTAAATATGAATATTGATCATTTCTTCATTCCAATAGGCTTAAATTGCAATTTGGATCAGTCTGAAGAAGACTTTGAAGCCTGTTTATAACCAACACTCTCAGCACACAATATTTCAATAGAAGATAAAGACTTACTTTGCTCGACATTCCAGTCAGAGTCCTCCCGGAATATCCTCAGGATGATTCGATGTTTATATTCTCTTGCCCTTTTTGCTGAGGAAGCAGACATCACTGTGTCAACAGATGATGATGCTGGTCGTTTTCTGGATAGGCTGGCTGTTGGTTGGCTCACAACTTTAGGTGGTTGACTAACAACTTTAGCTGGATGGCTCACAACTTTGGCTAGTTGGTTCACTGTTGGCTGGCTCACACCTTTGGCTGGTTGGTTCACAGCTTTAGCTGGTTGGCTCACAACTTTGGCTGGTTGGTTCACAACTTGAGCTGGTTGGCTCACAGCTTTAGCTGGTTGGCTCACAACTTTGGCTGGTTGGCTCACTGTTGGTTGGCTCACAACATTAGCTGGTTGGCTCACAACTTTGGCTGGTTGGCTCACTACTTTGGTTGGTTGGTTCACAACTTTGGCTGGTTGGCTCACACCTTTAGCTGTTTGTTGGTTCAAAACTCCAATGTGTTCATTTACTTTGGTTGATTGGTGTTTTGATGGAACAGTTGTAACAGTGGGTTTGGTGGCCTTCTCAACCGTAGATACAGTCTGTGCTTTACTACGGGCGAAGATTTTTCCATCCCAGGACTTGTTATACTGTAATTAAATAAATGTTTATACAAAAATAAGAAATTGATTTTACCAAAAGGAATTAAAATATGTAGTTTCAGGATATGTAAATGGTTTTTTCTTTTATTACTGTATTACTTCCCTATGTTTTGATTACCAATGATTCAAATAGTTACAAAGGAAGCTATATTTGAGTTTCATTACTAAAGATGTATTTGCCATAGAAATCAACTATTGTCTTACCTGTTCATTCAGTATTCTTTGAGCCTTTTGTTTTTTCATTTCCAATGCTGCTAAAAGCTGTGTTCTTTCTGACACATTCTCAGTTGGATGTTTTGGAGAGTGTTGTTTTCTTTTTGTCTTGTTTTCAACAATTCCAACCATTGTATTGGAACCATTTGTGTCTGTCATGGGTTTTTGTTTCTCTGTTGAAAAAAAAAAAAGATTGAGAAAATTGTAAATCAATCAATCAAAGAGCTCAGTAGACTTGACCCATCAAAGGGTAATGTAGAAAAAGCATATGACACTGAGTCTCTCTTCTTAGGGTACCTTTATGCATGTTGTTAGAGAATATAGAAGGCCTCTTCCAATACACTATCTTCTTAATACTGTATATATTTGGAAATTATGATTGATGTCTGATGAGACTGTTTTGATTTTTTAAAACAACTGTTTGCTTAAAGAATCATGCCTATTCTAATAATTGGATAGAAGAAATCATTTTATTTTCTCCATAAATGATATCAAATATCTAAAGATCCTTCATCCACTTGAGATGTACAATACAAAAAAACTTGAAAGATGATAGTAAACCACCATACACTAGAGGTAAAAAAGATTCTTAACCCTCTTGTTACACAATGCAAACAATTTTGCTGATTTTCTTTTTTACAGAAGACTTCAAATACCACTGTGCCAAGATGATAAATTTCTCATATGAGCTTTCTACTCTATATAATTAATTTCATCCCCTGATGTTGCTTTCAATATGGTGGTAATTGGTTAAAGAGCAAATAGATAGAAAAGACATTGTAAAGTGAATCCTTGCTTGTGTTGGCAGTTTAGGAATTGAAAGCTTTGTTTTTAAAGCAATAGGGTTCTCATTCTCATAAAGCTTAAACATAAACTTCTTAAAACACATGTTTGCATACTTTCTGTGTCAGAAAGAAATGATTAATAAGTATAATAATCATTATGTAGACAACATAATAAAAAGCATTCACTTTTGACTTAAAGTGCTTCTTACCTATACTGACACAATGGCAAACTGTAAATGTTGAACTTCAACTTCTATAACTAATAATTACTAACTAGAAAGCTCTTAAGTCAAAGCAGGTCTTTTTTCCTATACCCCCCTCCCCTTTTCTTATATACATGTAATAAATGAGCCAAAATGTTCTGGATACAAACCCCTATTTTCCTTCAACAGTATTCCATATATAATGGGTCAAAAGTCCCCCAAAATAGCTTAAATCATTAGGGGTCAAGGGAAAACTTTGTCAAACAAAAATCAAACTTACCTCTTGATGAAGCAGGACTTGGCACCATCGCTTTGGATGAGGGGGAATCCATGACTTTCTCACACTGTTCTGTTGTCACTTCCATTGGTAATTCTTGGATTCCAAAATCAACTGGCTCACAAGGCACCACAGAGGATTGACTACAACTTGGTGATTCGTCCACATCCAAGGTCTGTGATTGATCTGAAGGTTTGAACTCTTCTATTTGGGAAACAGCCTCTTGCTTTGCTGTCTCAGGTAAAAGACTTGGCTTGTCTTGTTTTGTTGTTTGCTGTTGGTTATTAGTATTGGCCAATTTCTCATACTTTACAAGCAATTCATCCCATGATATGACTGGATCAGTCCTTGGAGTATATTCAGGATACTCTTTGTAATCGCGCTTAGCTTCCTTTTTTTTTTTTGGTACAGTGTACATGGTGTTCTTTTGCATCGTAAGGCTTGGAGTAACACTTTTAGATGTTGCTGTTGAGATTGTTCTGTTATCCAACAGTGAACAATGATCCTGATTTAGTTCTGGAATCTCCTTTAGGAAAGACAGCAATAGATCACAGTTATCTTCATCATTAGATAGTACATCTGCTTGTGATGAGTGTAACGGGGTACACAATGTGGCAGGTTGTACAAACTCTTTGATGAAATCATCCATAGAATTGGACAACTTGATATCATTGGCACCAAGGTTTGCTGTGGCCTCTACAATCCTTTCATCCAGTGACATGACTGGTGTAACATCATCCGTCTGTGTGATAACAAGATTTGCTTGAATTTCTGTGATAGGCTCTGCTTGAATTTCTGTGATAGGCTCTGCTTGAGTATCTGTGATAGTTGCTTGTGTATCTGTGATAGCTGCTTGTGTATCTGTGATAGCTGCTTGTGTATCTGTGATAGGTTCTGCTTGAGTACTCGGGATAGGTGTTTCTTCGTTTAGAGTGATTAATCCTTCTGGGATACTTGTGATAGTTTCTGCTTCAGGCAGTGTGATATGTCCAGCTGGAGTACTTGTGATAACCTCTGCTTCGGTCATTGTGATAAGTCCTTCTGGAATGCTTGTGATAACCTCTGCTACAGGAAGTGTGATAAGTCCAGCTGGAGTACTTGTGATAGTTTCATCATTGGTCAGGTCGATAACTGCTGGTGGAAGAATGTTGACTGTTGCTGGTCTATGAGACAGAAGTATGGGTCTGTTCTGCCTGTGTCTGATTGATGCTGGGTTTGACATCTTCCTGGAGATTCGCTCTTCCTCAGCAAGTCTCATCATGTCCATGATGGCACTTTCTGTGTAATTAGAAGTAATAACCCAACTTTAAATATCTTCGTGTATTTCATTTCTGATTACTACATATCTTAAGCAGACAAAACAGCTGTCAGCATTACCAAATGGAACAATTATTGCAAAAGAAAATAACGTATGCTTTAAGTACTTTTTTCTTGTATCACTAAGCTTTCAAAAATATGTGTACCTGAAGGTAACAACAATTCATCAGTTTCCCACATTGATTTATTTAACGCAGTTGGAAATATTGATTAAGGTAGATAAAAGAAACATATATATCACAAGAATGTCAGATCAACAAGGCCGAAAACAGGATGATAAAGAAATAAAATATGAAGTTGCATGTCATATAGTCTTAAAGACTTATTCAAGTGTACCAGTTTCTTAAAAAACATACTATCAATACATTAAGTGCACATTATGAATTGTTTAAATCACCAATATTTTCTCTAAATCATTTTATGCATGATTCTTTTTGACTTATGAAAAAAGGATCCATTAATAAGGAAAAACAAGCCCATTCCTTTTATGTTAACTAATTTGTGATATAAACTTTGTCAAGGATACCAAATCTTTTGTTAGTCCAAATTTTTCCAATTATTTGTAGGAATTACTTTCTTAGAGCCGGTCCAGTTGTCAAAAAAGCAGTTTGAGTTTGTGTTTTAAGCTGGTTTCAAAAGTATTTATAGATTTCACAAATAAGTATTAGTATAATTATAAGCACGTTTTTTATCAATTTAAAAAAAAGGAATTATAATAAGCACCAGTTGCTACCATATAGAAAGACTTACGATTATGTATATTGAACTTCTGAAGAATCAGATCACACAGTAAAGTGAGAGGGACACTGAAGGACGTGTTAAATACACAGAGTTCAGGAAAGTCTTGGAGGATCTGTACAGGACAGGTAGAAAGAGAAGACAAAGAGATAGTAGAAAGGAAAAAGAATACAAACGATATATAGAAAGCAGAAACACAAAGTTGATTCAGTAAGGCAATGAAAGTAAAGTATACATATATCTATATGATTGGAAAGGAGACAAAACTAAGAAAAAATAATAACCAGTTTCTGTACATTTTCAGCTCTTAAAAGTAATATTGCAGTTTCTAGGTGTTAGAGCAGGGGTAGAAATTAACATGCGTCCGCCGGTCCGAGACCGTCAGTTTTTGGAGCGGACAGGCAAAACACTGCAGCTTGCCTGTCCGTGTGACCGGTGAAAAATCTATGCCCACAATGGTTAAATTTCCTATAAATTACAATCGTCTGATTCGGTACATTTTGCGATATTTTCCATATGAGTTAGTCACGTCGAACTACGTTTATCAGACGCTTTAACCCGGGTTTTCCGAAAACGCTTGTACCCGGGATTACCGATAAATTTTATAACGTCGGGCACCTGCAAAAATCAAACAATAGTTCCCGCTTTTTTAACGACACGTAGTAGTAAAGCTGGGTACCAGCGGCGTTCATTTTTCGTAATCGGTTTTCGTGTTGTTTGTTTTTACGAATTTTGACATGCTAGCAGATGCAGAGCACAGGGAGAAATATCATAATAGACCTTTATTAATGTATATATAGTGTTAATAAAGGTCTATTATGATATTTCTCCCTGTGATGCAGAGGAGAGAGAAACTAATGATGGAGTGGGAGATCAGATAGAGGAAGAAGAAAAGGAAGAAGATAGGAGGGATTTGATAGCATTGCAGACGAAAAGTTATAGGCTACTTTCAAGTTTAATGAATTGATTGGTTATGTGTTTAATTCTAGTGTAAATAAAAAAGTATTTCTGAGAATACAATTCTATTTCTAATGCTATCTTTTGTTAATGATTTTGCGAAATTTTAGTACTGCTTTTCCTTTCTTAGTCAATATATTAAAAAAACAATAAACAAAAACACATTTCTATATATACTATCTCATTTGCTGCAGAAAGCACAATGAGAAATTAATTCTTTGGTTGCAATCATTTCATACAATGATTTCTATGCAATATCATTAATGTAAATTTCTTATTCATATGTCATTGTTATCTGATTTTGCTTTGAGTTTAGACCTATCGCAAAGTTCTATATGGGAGAATGAGTACTAGAAATTATGTTGAAGATATGGATTCAGTCAGAAAAATAATCAACTATACCATATTTCCATCCATCATTGGTACCGGCTGGCCCAGATTACACCGTGCCACCAGAGATTTCTGAATATTGGTTACTCCACGTCTCAGTTTGTCATTCTTCCTCACATCTGCCATGAAGACATTCATCTGTGCTTCCTGTTTTTTCACAATTGGGATATTTTGGTCGTCCATTCGGGTAAAAAACTCCATTCTGAATTGTTTGTATTCCTGTAAAAAATAAGCATAGATGTTGTTGGATCATTTTCATAATGGAATGAGACTTAATGATTTGAAAGTTTTATGTTTCTTGTTTGATCACGAGAATAAGTACACTGCAGACTCATTATACCGCGACCCGTTATACCGCGATACTCATTATAACGCGGGTCTCCTATGGCTCCCAAAATTTCAAGCACATTAGGGCTTAAACAATAGCCTAAATCTCCCCCTTTCTGCAAAATGACGCGGTCGGCATCCTCAATAGAAAGTCTACCTACAAATTGCACTCCGAAGGCGTGAAAATCAATAACTCCCTGGGTAATCCCCATTGTTTGTCACGGTCTTTTAAACAAAGCGCGTGGCCTTTATACGTACACAATCCGTGACCCGAGGGAAGATTTAAATCTATGTGTACATAGTGTTGATAAATTACATAATATCATTAGTTTGTACACGCTTATTCAGGGGAGTGTTTTACACCTAGTTTAAATGGTAAAGCATTAGGTACACATGCTGGGAGAACTGTCGATAAAATTTACTCACTCCTTACTTGGAGTTTAAATCTATAAATAGAACATGGGTTAACTGAATCCACCCTCCTTTTTCTGTAGTGTGTATTTAAACTGCACGTGCCTCTATCAATGATCCTTAACTTGAATCGTAATGAAACAAATAAAAAGGAATATATAGTTAAACATGTAAGTTTTGATTATGTTTTTTATTTGCTTTTCTTTTATTCACAATAAATTCAATGATAAGTCCGTAACTCAACACAATCTTGAAATATGAAAAGACTACTTCTTGAATCTTATTGTTTCTTAAGTGGTTATGGTCTGGCATATAGCGCGTAAGGGACCCCGCGTTATATTTGTCAACCCCACTATTAACGCGGATCTAGCATCATGGCTCCCGACGACCGCATTATAATGAGTCTGCAGTGTATACAGAAAAACATCCAATGGAAGATTTTTTTCACATAATCGCAGGAAGAGGAAAAATATTAAGTCAAGAATTAATGTTTGTCTTTTTTCATCAATATCATATATCAATCTTGAGAATTAAACACAGATTTCATTATGTTTACAAACTCCTCACAGCTTTTAGAACAAAACATTGCAAAAAAGAAAAATATATATAATTTCATCATAAGATGGGGTCAAAGTTAAAAAGAGTCAAAATTCTAATGATTGACCGACAACTATCCTTTGATATGTAGAAAGAATAGTGAAAGTATCTAGGGCCATCTTGTGCAGTTAACAAAAATTACTTGAAATTAATAATTATTAGACACCACATTTTTTTCAGAGAGTTTACTGTACAAATGATTAACTGTTCTTGATTGATGTCCCTTCATAGATGAACGGAAACATTTTAAGATCTTTGTAAATCAAAAAGACTGGGAAAGGTTCCCATCATGCTCATGCCATCATTTAGGTAAAGCAATTTTTTATAATAATGGTTATGAGACAGTACAGAGTTCATCATTATAGGTTACATAAAGCGTGGAAATGTTGATATTTATTTGTTTACTCACATCAAACTCAACCATAACCTGTGGTAAGAGGGAGTTCTCTACAAGTCCAGTTGTCAAGTATTTGTATAGTTGGAGATTGTACATCTGTACTTCTCTCACTGCATGTAAAACTTCTTCGTTCATAGCCATGATTCCTGAAAAGAGATGATGCATTTTTTAATCAAATGTAATTTGACTTCAATCATTTGGAGACATGTTAACAAAATTATAATTGATGGATAACAACAGTGGATATTGCAAACTACTTTGGATACTGTAAACTTGATATGTAATATCATTTTATTCTAATACATGTATATTGTCAGTGATTTTTTTTTAATTTTGGGAATGGGTACGATACCACAAAAATTGGGAAAAATCACAGCGTTTTTCTCTAAAATAAGCATAGGGAAAATCAAAGATGGCCTGTCAACTTGAATTAACTAAGGTTATCTTTAAATATTATTTAATATCAATGTGAAGCAGCTACAACAAGGGAGAGTGAACTGCCAATTACTGATTACAACATTCCAATATTGTGCACTGACAAACGTGATAATTCTATGTATCATATGTAGAATAATCATAAAACATTGGTCCAATTCAATTCAAATAACAATAAAAAAATTCGAAATCATTCCCGCTGAAAAACTCCAACTTTCCTACGTCAAATGTGTATACTTGTCTCGTAAAATACATATCCAGCAGTAAAAGGGCATCATAAATACTTACTATAAATCTCGGCAATTAAATTTTGTATAAAATGTGCTTTTTATAAAATATTTTGAAGAGCATTAAAATTGCGACTGTTCACTTTTGAGTAAAGAGTTGCTAGGAAGATTGTTGCTATGAGTTTTAGAACTGTACGCTGTCGTTATTTCCCCCCGATCGTTCGACGCTTTATTTCATATAAAAAAGTATGTGCTCCTGTTTTGCTTTGCGCCTAAAGGACACGGATGACAACGACAAATTGTAAAGCCGTCTAATTTCAACTTTCGTCCAAGAAGTTAATCGTACAACTTATTTTGATTTAATCCTCTTTAGATGATAACGGATAGTGATAAATAAAACGTAAAAAATATGAAATGCTATTTTAAATAAAACTAATCATGATAAATGAATTAAACAGTTGCATGATACTAAATGAAAAATCACGAGATACATTTTGATTAATGATAATATTGTGTTCAGTCTCATATATGAACGTTCCAGACTACACTGGCATACCTTTAAATCATTAAAATCCTCTCATGTTACGTAGGCATCGCTTGCTGGAGGTATTTATTGTTTGCAATGTATCTAAATGAAGTTTACCAAGTGCTTCATAGTCAGTTTGTCTAAAACGGTCTTTTCGTGCGAATTCCTTTATATTTCGCAAAAATGTTCACGGGGAATGCCCTATGTGTTTTAGACGCCTTTAGGGTTGGATGAATATAACGCAATCAATGCCTACCAAATACCAATTGCAGTGTTTTCCAACAACGTTGTGTTCTGACTACAATTGCGTTTTCCAAAGTTTTATACGCATTGTAAATGGACATTTTTGAGGCATGTCGCAATCTAATTATAGAATGTTACTAAAACAAACGTGTAAACCGTTTTTCTATTTCTTTAAATTGTGTTAATTCTGCATAGTATGATAATGACAGATACACAGAACTTGTTGACACGTGAGTAATGTGGGCTGGATGAGGCATTAATTAAAAAAGTATGTTCTCAAATATAGCCGTAAGACGCTACGTGTGTACGTCAAGGAACGATTATGCACATTTGAGAAACTAACGCATTGTGATAGTAGAGATCATGCAGGTATATGAATAGACAGCAAAACCCATCAGCGGACGGCATTGTTTTCACTGATCGGATGCGAGTGTTTAAGGTAATTATTTGCTTGGTTCGTTACATTGGTGGCAGAGATGGGATGGAAGACTTCTCCTACTCTCGGAGTTGCATTTCTCGAGTATTTCCAACAGACCAAGCCAAAGGACGAGTCTTCTCGGATGTGAAAGTAATGTAATGTTTATGGAACGATAATGCAAGTTTGAGAACATAACGCACTGTTAAAGAGAAAACGCAGGTATAAGACAAGACATTATTTCTCACTAATCGGATGTACCTGTGTCTTTTAGAAGTTTATTTGCTCGGTGTGTAGCACCTACATCATTGAAAGTTGCGGGGGTTGACTTTCACAATGTGGCACTCTAAGCAAGACAAAACTGTGCGCTTCCCTGCTTTTGTCAAGATCTTTTTCGGACATAAGATCGTAAACATTGGACACGTGATTCCCCCTCCCAACCTGTGTTATGTATTTTGCAAATGATATTCCAGGACTTACCTAATTGTTTAACTCCGATATGCTATACATTCGCATTAAATATCATGTACATCGTCGGCGGTTTCTTTTTAAATTTAGGAATGGGTTCGGTACCGGACAAATTAGGGAAAATCACGGCGTTTTTCTTTAAAATTGAGAATTGTACGCAAACATGAGGTTTACTTGGAAAATGTTGAGGTGGGGGGGCGGGGGGGGGGGCTAATTTGTTTAGCAATGGGTTCGTTTTACGGTTCAAAACATATAAATAAAAAATTCACTGACTGTAGATCGTATGAAGAACTCAATTTTATCATATTTCATAAAAACAGCCACTGATGTGTCGCTGTGATAACACCACGATTCAGCCGCCGCATATACATAGTCGCTCAAAAAAATGCTGTTGTCAACGATTTCTTTCTTAAGAACAAAGCCTTCCTATAAAAGTGCATACTACCAACATAACTACCACTACAACACAAAATAATCAATGTGTAATTAGCTTAACTTAAATTCATCAACTCAAGTATAAGAAACGGTTGTTCTAGAAATATCGCACATAAAACAGAACGCGTAATAATTTGGATGGAAAGAAGGTTCCGTGATATAGATAAAAATAAGCGCAGGACCAGTTTTTTATTCTAAGAAAACCGACCGCGTTTGGTAATTTGAAGCCTGTTTGGTGCTTCTGTTCGCATTATTATGAAAAAAGGTAGAACATGTTCAACACTTTATTCCGTTTTTAATCAAATAAATGTCGTATATATATACTTGAGTATTGCCATTCACTGCAAGCTACCATTTAGCTGAGGCAATGGCAGAGCAAAGGCATGATTTTCTACGTCAACACAGATAGACCTGAGGACGAAGTCTGAGAGTTCAGCTTAATATTCTTTCAAATAATTCAAACAGAATTAAAAAGAAACTTTGTTTTTATCACGAAAAGGCGGACATGTAGATTCGGTCGGGTGTAAAGATGTCAATGAATCATTTGATGAAACTTAACTGAGACGCAGCGAAGAGAAGAAATCAATTCGCATTGTTTTACAACACTCTGCTAAAGTTAGCATAAACACACTTTTCATTAACACGATACAACTTTTCAAAAAAAAAAAAAGGGAGATTGACATTTCTTACATGCGATCCGAAAAAAAAAGTGTTGGGTTAATTACTGTAATGATTATTCTGAAAATGTCCCAGAAAAAACAGAACTTTAAGCAGTTACAAGTTGTGGTTATGTCATGGCTTTGAAATAAAAGATCGGTAAAAATACTTTGTTAAACAAATTACTGCTTTGATAAGAAATGCACATAATCCATTTTAATTCAACAACAAACCTGCTTACTTTATGGTCTGAATAATGATAATTCTTTGCGTTATAACGCGATGTGAAATGAATAATTCGATATTTGTGAAGAGCGATATAAAATGCGACTGATCACTTTGAGTGAAAATAGTTGCTAGACAGATCGTTGCTACACATTATTTGAACTGTTACCCGCCTTTTCAACATTGCATTATTCAATGTCAATAGAAGCTTGTTAATATCGTATATTTTAACGCGTGGCTTTCGAGAAAAGCGTTTACGCGATCGGATTTTTTTAAGAATGCAGGCAAACAAGTCTATTATTGTTCTTTCGCTCGTTTCATTTTCGTCACATTTTGTAGTATTTTCATAATATTACATTACGAATGATTCACTATTTTGTCATGAAGAACAGACATTTCTATGGATAGATCATGTTTTAATCTGTTTCATAAGCTCTTTTTATCAGGAGTGTAAACTTGATTGAACCATGATTGTATTAATTTATTTGATTTTGAAGCACACCGGCGTTTTGATTTCCAACTCATCCCATTTAAAAAGAAAGACCCCGGTTAGTGTTACAAACCCTCAAGCAAACTCTTCGTCCTAAAGACGGACTTTTGAGATGATTTGTATTCGGTTCTAGCCAATAAACACTGAGTGATTGACATTCATTAAATTCCTCCAATTTTCTTCATTTGCTCCTTTATCCACGCATCCTTTTTTCTATTTGCGCGTGCAAAGACATAAGTATCAAAAGTCAATCAAGTCTCTTCCAACAAAGACGGGTATTGAGACAATTTTTATTTCCATATGTATACTGCCCAGGGCTATTGCATCTCGGGCAAGTGGCATTATCAAAACGGTTAAAAGCAGCATCTAGAGTGTTTTTATCTGTAGACGGGATGTGAAATCGTCTGCAGATAGGGTCGTCACCTGGTCTTGAGTAAGGGCATTCCAGTCTCTGATGATTCTGGGTAGAAAGCTGTTATTGTTTTGTTCGTAATTTGCACGAATTTCTAGATATGCTTTAAAATGTGATCAAGTATCTTCGCGAATAATTCATTGGATTTTCATTTAGGATATCAACAGGAATGGTGTTGTTAAGTTACTGCATTGTAGAAGGATGTTATTCTTAAATTCTTTTAGAGTTTCTTCGACGGTCTAGAGGAGGCAATTCCAGGCCATTTAGTATGAAAGTCACACTATGCTTGTACGAGAAGACACTCGATACAAATCAGGCTCACCTTCGCTGGACTCACGCTTATCTCATGCGTTGATAAACAGCCAATTGAAATTAGAATATTTAATGTGACAGTGACAAGGCATTAAAAAAGAAATAGAACCTATATCTAATCATTTGATTTAAACAGTCACCCAAGAAATTTCTTTATGAACGAGGAGTTCAAAAGTCTCAAAATGTAGACGAAAAACTGAATACATTTCATTCCAAATCGTAGAAAAGGGCATAGATGAGATATATCTCAACTATTTACAATGGTCATCAATGCCACTGGCGCCGGATCCCATAATAATAACCTATATCTATAAATAAGACATGTCTTAATTATAGGTTACAGACCATAACGACGTATGTTAAGATCCGGCGCCAGTGATCAATGCCAATGTCGGTTCAAGCAACTGCTTTGTTGAACAAATTACTGCTTTTAAAAGAAATGCACATAACCTATGTGAATTCAACAACGAACCTACTTGCTTTATGAACTGAATAATGATTCTTCTTTGCGTTTTGGCTTCAGATGAAATAAATAATTCGATAGTTTTGTAGAGTGATATTAAATGCGACTGATCACTTTGAGTATAAATAGTTGCTAGGCAGATCGTTGCTACGCTCTGTTTGAATTGTTACCCGCCTTTTCAACTTTGCATTGTTCAATGTCAATAGAAGCTTGATTATATCAATATTAAAAGCGAGCATTCACTAAAAGCGTTTTCGCGATAGGATCTTTTTTTTTTTAAATTGACAGGTAAACAAGTCTGTTATATTATTCTTTCGCTCGTTTTATTTTCGTCACTTTTCGTAGTAACTTCATTTTATTACATTACGAAATATTTACTATACGAAGAATATACGCATCTTTATGAACCAAGGATTTTTTTCTAAATTAAATCAATGGGCTTTTTTTACCAAAACGTAACAATCAATGGGTTTTTCTATAGAAAAATAATAAAAATGAATGAAAGTAATGAGGTTTTTTTTTTAATTTTTATGAGATCATGGTTTTTTTGGTTGTTTCAAAACAGGGACTATAAAAGGCACTTCCAAATTTTTTTTTTTTTGTCAGCCATGCACTTTTCCAAGGAATTTAAAGTCACGCCGGCGTTTTGAATTCCCATTTCGGCAATCTTATAGATCTATACAACTTCCCGAAATTATCAGGCCTGTGCATCTAACCAATTTAATGGAAAAAAGACCATGTTAGTGTCCCGAAACCTCAAGCAAGCTCTTCGGTCTAGAGGCAGAACTGTGAGATAATTCTTATTCATTTGAAGCCAATAAACATTGGATAATTAACATTAATAAAATTCCTCAAACTTGCTTCTCAAGTTATTTTTTTTTTCACTCTTACCCTTTTTTCTATTTACGCGTGTAAAGACATGTGCATCAGAAGTCAATGAAGTCTCCTCAAACAAAGGCAGATTGAGACTGAGACAGTTCGTGGAATAAATAGCTGTTCTAAGAAAAAACTGATTTATTACATTACATATCTAAGATAAACCCGATCAAATCAATAATTTGGCAATTGTTTGGGTTGTTTTTGTTTGTCTGATTTATATTGAATGTGTTCAGCATCATCATTTTTTTTTCTAAAATAAATCAATGTTGTTGTTTTTTTACCAAAACTTAAAAATCTATGTTTATTTCTATAGAAGAATGGTTAAGATGAATGAAAGTAATGGGTTTTGGGGAAATTTTATGAGACTTTTGGGGTCAAAAATTATTACTGCGTCATTTGTATTGTAAATTCAGTGTTCATTCTAGGACGCGCGATTGCGCAAATCACCCCTTTATTTGAAAAACGCCCCTGTTTTAGATCCGTATCATAAATTTATCTTAAGAACAATCATTTGTCATATATCTAATAAGCCTACCGCACAAACTGGAATCTAAAAGTTCAATTGAGTGGAATGCAACGAGATAGAGATAAAAAAAATGTAAAAGTCGGGAACATGATAATAAAATCAATGAGGTAAACCTATGAAGCTTAATTTTCCTCAAAAGAATCTCTGAGGTTTAAACAGAATCTAATCATAATCAAGCGTGTACAACCTACATACAGGTTTGTACTCATACAGTGATAAACAGATGAATAAAACCACGTTCTTTAAAAACTAGGCAATAAAAAGTTTCGAAAGTGTTCCAGGAAAACAGAATACGTTTCACTTCCATTCATTGAGAAATAAACAAAGGTTTGATAGAGAAGGCTAGTGTAGTTATGAGAAATACACCAACCTGGGCCGAAGCATTTACAATGGTCGGTTTAACAAACGCTTTGTAAAACAAATACTGCCCTAATAAGAAATGCACATCACCCGCATGAGTTCAACAACGAAGCTACTTACTTTATGAACTGAATAATGCTACTTCTTTGCGTTATGACGCGAGATCAAATGAATAATTCGATAGTTTTGAAGAGCTATATGAAATGCGACTGATCACTTTGAGTGAAAATAGTTGCTAGGCAGATCGTTCCTACGCTCTGTTTGAATTGTTACCCGCCTTTTCAACTTTACAATGATCAATGTTTAAAAAAGCTTGATGGTATCTATATTCTAAAGCAGAACGTTCGCGAAAAAGCGTTCACACGAATGCATTTTTCAAAATTGACAGGTTACAAGTCTATTATTATTCTTTCGCTTGTTTTATTTTCGTCACATTCTAAGAAAATATAAGCATGAAGAGATTCACATTTCTTAAATTTAAATGAATTCCAACATACACCCGTTCATAGTTAATAGATTGTTGTGTGTATTTTATTTATCATCATTATTATTATCATTACTGTCAACATTAGTGTAAAAATATTCAACATCATGAATTCCATGTATTTTTGTCAATAATCATATCAATTACCACAAATTTATATTAACAGGAATGTTTCAGTTCAATTGAGAGTAATATACTAACTGGAGTTGAAAAGTGTAAAAGTATGTGATATAATTTGTGAATTCATGAGTTATCAAGCTCTTTTCTCTCAAAGAATCCCACCAAAATTTGTATTATCTCATTTCATAATCGAACATTCGCAATTACCATAAATGCGGACAAGAAGGTCTACTGATGCGGTGTAAAGCGTTACAATCCGTTTTGAAATAAAAACCCGTTTCGCAATAAATTTATGGCTTGGTGATGATGTCGTCGATTCCTTCCTGGATTATGATCAGTGTGGTTAATCTCTGCCGTCTTGAATTTTTTTTAGCGTGTCTTCTGAATAGCTTTATAGTCAGTCCAATGACAGGTCTTCTTGACTAGTTTGTATAATCTTGTTTTACGCCGTATTATCATTTTTATGCCTTTGGTAAGCCACGAGAGCGAATAGGTCCTACTGCTTAATTTGGAGGGGATGCTTTTTTCTCTGGATGAATTAGAAATCTCTGTTTTAAAGGCATTCCAGATGGATTCTACCGGTAAGTTACTGTCGGCTTGTTCGACAATGCTAATGTCTGTGACAATCATATATTTTGTGGTCGCTGATTCCAGGTACTGAGGCTGACGTGAAGGGGGTGTAAATACTTTGCACAGCATGTTGATGTCTCAAGTAGACTGATTGTTGACTTGGGTAAGGCGGTGTTTTATTGAGAAGTCAACGAGGGCTTGCTGGGCTACTGTATCCGTGGAACCTTTTTTTACAACCATGGACGTCCAGTCGATATCAGTGCAGTTACAGTCTCCGTAGAGGATGTTGTAATCATCTCTGGTAACACCAGTGAGAAGGCTGGAGTAGTCGGACAATTTCCGACTGCTGCACAGTGCCTATGTAATCTCTACCAGAGTAAATTGGTTCCCGCTACGCTCCCACATGTAGTATCCGGGGGACGATAACTCTGCATAGGAGATTGTGAATACCCCTCAACCCCAATCTCCCATGCAGAGTTATCGTCCCCCGGATACTACATGCGTAGCGGGAACCAATTTACTCTGGTAGAGATTGGGGTATTCCCAGCAGCGAGAGCCAACCTTTTTACTGACGCCTACCGAACTTTTACACAGACTGCAAGATTGTTTGGTCAAAGGTTAGACATTCGAAGGGGGAAATACCTGGACCATTGATCCTTCTTCATGCCACACTGCAACATAGGCACATATCTCCTTAGTCCGAATGATCCAGACGTAGATATTTCACTCCACGTCACGCAGTTACAGCTTTGATCATCCGAGTTACTATCTCCTATGAGTTATCGTCCCACGGATAAATGTGGGAGCTTAGCGGGAACCAATTTACTCTGGTAGAGATTGCCTCAACCCTTGTCGGAAGATCTGTCGTTGCGGTTTACTGTGAGATAAGCAGGGAACACCGCGCTTGACATGATAGAGTTAATTCTCTGGATCTTTACCTGGCTTGACTTTCTTCAAGACAACCATAATACAGACAAGCAATGTACCAGATATCAGACCAGGTTTGATGTAGTCTGTGGCAGCTTAGAACTCGGATTGGTTAGTACGATGTGGGAAGTCCCATGTTGTACTATCAGAGGCATAGATAACATTATATATATATGTTTCTGGTACTATGGAGAATCTTTAGGCAAGTTGTGTTTTCCCTTGTCTGGTTCTTGTATTATCTTGCAAATAGATTATGCAGCATAGGACTAGCCCTCAAATCGACGCGAGTACTGGTTGAGCACATTACCACCTAACGCCACATTTTTGCGTCTTGCAGCACACGACTTTCAAAAAGCATTGTGGCAAAAGGAGAAGTTGCTTGCCACAAGCAATTTCTCCGTTTGTCACAATACTTTTTCAATATATTCACATATCACATCAGTAGAACCGAAATGTTTCCACATGTTTACAAAGCTTTCCTAAGTCGTCTCCTTCAAGTAATAAAAATATCGTTTGTATGCGGTAAACAGGGAGTATCCAGAAAGCAGCCATCGAGAGTAAATTCAAGAAGCTTCAAGCTTCCGTCTCCATCAATGTAAAATAAATAGTTTACACTAAATCCATTACCATGTTCTATAAAAATATTTGTAGACTACATCATAAAAATGAAATTCAACCCAAAATAACAATGAGGTATATAAAATCAGTACCACAAGTACTTTGATCTGTCCATCCAACGCTGAACGGGAACCAACAGCGACAAGAGGGTAAACAGCGACGTTTCACCACTGTTGACATTTTATTGTGACAGCTCGAAATAAACAACAAAAAATGGGGGTAATTCGAGGAAACAATCCGTGGTTGGAATTTGGTGTTCAGCAAGTTGAAATCGAGTATGTTTGTAATTTTCTTAATCTGTGCTATGCATTTACCGATTTCTTGTCCAAACGACCGATCACAAGTGACCTGAAGTTGACCTAAATGTTCCCTCCCGATTTCTTCTTCCTTGAGACTCGGCAACAACAACCACTCGGTTATAAATGTCATAAAAGAGCGGTTAACTCCTCGAATATTGAGGTGCGCGTTTGGTTTCTTTATCATAACGAGTACGCAAATTTAGTGAGCTCAAGATATTGTGTATTTCCAAGCTTTGATAACATACCAATCATTAACATATTGAACCGTCCAAAATTATTATGCAGAGTTGAGTTTGAGGTCACAACGGGAAGATTGGACAGGCAGGTTTATCATTAAGATTTGAAGTATCAGACCCAGGTTGAATCTTACCGATTCCACCAGACAACACTTTTTTCCTGACTTTATCACTGGGCATGAAGTAACTGATTCACAAGGGATTTTTACCAATGTTTTAGATCGACAATCGGTTCCTGTAGCAAATCCAAGTAGGTTGAAATCTAACTGACTAAGCCAGATAACCCTCTTTCATCAGACTTAATGACAGTGCATAAAGGACCCATTCACAAGGGATTTTAACAAATAGTCTGCATTGGCAATAGGTTCTTAATGAAAACCCTGAACAAGCATTCTCCACTATGAGATTATAAGGCTTTCGTTCTCCTATCCCAAATGATGAACACTCTACACAACTGTTTATCCAATATCATCAGGGTTGTCATAAATTTTTGGAGTGAGGAGCCATCTTTCGATTTGAGCAGGCCATGCAATATCTTGTGTTATTTGAGGCGACCAAAAAGTCATTTGAAGCGGGCAAATTGGCCGGCTCTCAATATCAACTCTGCTCATTCATTGAACCTTTCTCTAAAGTTTCTACATAAAGGGTCCTTAATGCGCTAATGGTTAGAGTTCAAGACTTAAAATCACATGGCCACTCTCCGGGTTCAAATCCCGATGATGGTTGTCTCCCACCTTACTTACAGAATGCAGATGGTTCTACCTGACCTGACCAGTCTGTATGGACAGTTGAGTATGTGGTCTTCCTCAGTTATTAAGAGTCAGGCATTGCAACATAGCATGAATTGATGTTGAAGTGATCAATGTAAAACCCCATTTAGACCTTAATTGTTCATTTACTATGTAAGTAAGAGGCTGCTTATTGTTATCTAGCATTCACCATATAGATAATAACTTTACTTCTGTTCCAGGGATATTGTTGGGCAGGGCCTTTCATCGGAGGATGAATCGGATGCTGCTCCACGGAGGAGGGCCACCCGCCCCATGAAAAAGAAAGTCTTACCAAGAGATGCAAGTATAACAGAAAGCGTCGCAGCGAGGAGAAAAGGGTGGAAAACAACTAGACGATGCAATAATCGTTAGTTTCTTTTATGTAGTTGCATAGAATAGATTAATCATTACATGCTAAGGTATGTCAGATAATATGTAGTTTGTATTTTGGTTTTGCTGCATGTATATCAGTTTGAGAATTTGTAACTTTGGAAAAAAACGTTTCATTTAAATTGCTATCCAAGTGCTATCCAAGTATGTAACTTGAATCATTATTCTCAACTAGTCGTTAAGTTTTTATGCGTAAGCTACTGTCTTTATAAGTATGGAATTTAACTTAACTCAATTATTCAAAAATTATTCAATGTGATGATACAGGTTATTGGAACAAAACTTTAAAAAATCTCACTTGTAATCCAGGGCCTTTTTTCCTTTCAGAAAAGGCCTAGGCCTGTTGATTTTGGGAAGTTGTATTGCTGAATTTACTGAATTGAGAAATTCGAAAGCTTATATGATTTTAAATTTTTGGGGAAATTGCATGATTATTAAAACATTTTAGATTTGAAGGAACCACAAAAAGCCTCGATATAGTGCTGGATGACCTTTTGGCATAAATTATGACCCTGTCTCAAAGTATTCCTTGACCCCCAAGATACATAGTAAATGGCACCCCATTCCTGCATATGACCCCTAAAGATCATTATTTGCCACTAACAATTCCACAATATGGTATATAAGCAGTCAAAAGTCCCTCAAATTAGCATAAATGGAGGGTTCAAGGGAAAACCTTGCTTTTTTTCAATTTATTTAGGATTCAGTGCCTCATGTTTGTTATGCAGTGAATATGTGTTAGTTTGTGTTTGAAAGGAGAGTTCACTATATAGATTATGAAACAGACTGTGTCTTTCTGCATTTGTTCCTAGTGATCATTATTTAGCGCAATGGGCACAAGTGTCTTCAAATGCAAAAGCTTATTTGCATAACTATTCCCTAGTGGCCCTTTAAAATTCTAAACAACCAGTTAAGTTTTTATATGTATGCTGAGATCTGTCTAACCATCCAATTTCAAATGATGTATTGACTTGTGCTTACAGTGCGAGAGCTAGTTAACTTGGCCGAGAGGGACGATCTAGAGGTGGAGTTTCAAGCCTACGAGCCGACCATGTCAGCCTTTGCTGACCTGTTTTTGGAGAAAGAAAAGATGCAGGTAACTCTTTGGACAATTTAATTAAATAGACTCTCTCAGAGATTGAGATTTTAACTTGTAAAAATAACCTGTCAAAATATAAATACAGATTTCTAAGTAAAATAGAACTAGATTTTTGACAGCTCAACTCTACTCTACTCATAACTGTACAGAAAAAATAAGGCACATTGAAATTGCAGATTATGCAGACTATTTAAAGAGGTTTATTTTACAAATGACAATCTAATCTGAGAGTAAGAGGACTGGTGCCATTTTTAGAAATCATCGTATTGTGGTTCTTCGGAAACATTTTCTACATTATCTCTGTCAAGCATAAATAAACAGATTAACCAATGATATTGATATATTGAATATTGCTCAAATTGATAAGGAAAATTAGAGACACTCACACCCTATACACCTTATTCAAATTGTGTCGACATCTAAAAAAACATGGCCACCAGGGGGCGTGGCGCGTTTAGTTCAATGAATATTTAAAAAATCTTCTTCTCCAAAACTACTGGTCAAATTTCAATAATGTTAACAGAAATGATCCTCAGGTGGTAATCTTTCAGATTTGTTCAAATTGTGTCGATATCTCAAAAAACATGGCCGCCAGGGGCCGTGGCGCGTTTCGTTCAATGAATATTTATAGAATCTTCTACTCCAAAACTGCTGGTCAGAATTCAAAAATATTTTACAGAAATGATACTCAGGTAGTCATCTTTCAGACTTGTTTCCAAACCTAAAGGCCAATTTCAAAGAGATATCATGTGAAGTGTCCCTAGTTGGAGGGGAGAAAGATTGTTTTAAAAAAAAAATAGTCATGCGACCAAAATGGCTTCCATGCTCATACACTATATTTGGTAAAATTTACTAAAAACCTTACCAAAATCTTCTTGTCACAAACCACCTGTCAGATTTCAAAATAATTTCACAGGAATGTTCTTTGGGGGCCTATTTTCAAAAGTTGTTCAAAGAATTTTTATATCTCGAAAAAACATGGCTGCCAGGCTGTGTTGAACTATAAACATGTATTGTAGAATTTTTAACAAAATGCATCAATATCAGTTTTGATGTCCAAATATGCCAAAATGATAACCACAAAATGGCAACAATAGATCATACTGGACAATAGTGCAGGCTGATCTTCGAACATACAATCTGTATTATAAAATAGTCAGTTTCCGCATTGTAAGAATTATGTACCATTTTAATGTCCCAAATCAAGCATACAGTGTCCAACTTGTAAAATGGGAATAAAAAAAAAAGGTCAATGCAACGAAGTGCAAGAAACTCTGTGTAAAAGTTAAAAGCAATGTTTCTTACTTTTCTTCAAATAGGTGGTAATCTCAGGTGAGCGGTTCTAGGGCCATTATGGCCCTCTTGTTTATCTTTATATCTCAGCTAAACCTCTTTATATTGACTTCATGATATGATTCTCACAGGTACCTAGAACATGGGATTGAATGTATGTTTCATATATAAAGGTATTTCACCCCTAATGTAAAACTTTTATAAACTGAAATTTCAAAGGCATTCACCAAGCCACTTTTCTGAATGTGTCTGATTTTGAATTATATTTACATAATGAATATTAATGAATTCTATTATTAAATCCATAGTACTTACCTACCCTTAATTATCAATTTTTACATTAAAATCAAAATAACATGAATGAAAGGTACAAATAAAAATTTCAATTCATGAAACTATCTTATAATATAAAACTTGATTTTATAACAGCATTTTTCGTTGACTTTATTATTCTGAATTTTCTTCATTAGAGGTGGAATACCTCAATACATGCACAGCAAAAGGCAGATATACACCTTATAATTGAAGAAAAGTTTGAAAAGAGAGTTAAAAAACAAACTGGGGCCTCCGTGGCCTAGTGGTTAGAGAACAGAACTTGAAATCAGATGGCCCCACTCCGCATGGGTTCAAATCCTGAGAGGAATATTGATTTTCATTATAGGAGTTGAGTATGGGGTCTTCCTCAATCATTAAGAGTCGGGCATTGCTACATAACTGAAATAATGTTGATGTGATGTAAAACCCATATAAAAATAAAAAAATTAAAAACAAACTATACAAATGAGCCTATATTGACAGGAATATAAATTATTTCAGAAACATTTCATTTTTCTCATTACCCAGGTTTGGAATAACTTTGTGAATGCCTCAGAGGAAGAGCAAAGAGAGATTCTGGAAGAAGGTTTCCTTGATCATGAGGAGAACGTGGATTCATGCAGTGACTCGGATCTCGACGAAACTTGGGAGAAAGTTGGTTCCCCACCCCAGGACAAACGATCTAGTAAGTGGAGAGGTTCATGTTCACAGTGTACTTCAGATACCTGGGTACCTTATTACTAAAGGATGTACAGAAAATGTTTGCATGAAAACTGATGTACATGGATTATATGATAAGTAAAATATTAAATTTTGATACTTCATTGGAAGTGTCTAGGAGAGACAGTTTAAATGATGTGTTGCTTTGCAATATTGCTTAATGCACTATTGAAATAGGTCTAGAGTTGTTTCAAACTTATGCAAATTTTTAACTAATATGTTTAGTAAACCCTGAAGTATGCAATGAGGACTTAAGCATTAAACTGTCTTTTAATTTTCTTTGAATTATTGGGGGAGGACAGTAGTCCAGGGGTGGAGCGTCGGCATTTGGACATGAGGGTCGTGAGTTTGAATCCTTTGAGAAGCGGGATCTGCCTTGCCAACTTTCATTTATCCACATTCAGCGCAAGTACTGGTTATGTATCCATGAAGCAGAATTGAGAGTGATTTATCTAAGTTGTAAGAACTTGTTTCACAATCAATGTAAAATAAATAGGTTTAAACTAATTTTCTTTGATCAAAGTCTCAGATAAAGAAGTTATTGGAAGGTTGATAAACAAGGGTATAAATTATTCGAAGTGCTACTATTAAGAATTTTTTAACATGAAAAGCCTCATTTTAATTGTGTTATAGAGCCTAATGACTCGAGAGTTCAGCACAGGAATATAGTAATTGCGTTTCATCAGTAGTTTGATCTTGTATAAGGAATGATCCATCAAACTGAATAGTTCCAGTCCCAACCTTTGTTTTCTGAAAATAACCAAAGTTATCCGATGAAAGGATGAGTTTCAAAATGGCTGATTACGGGTATTCTACCTTAAACTCAGTTGTAATTTCATCCTATCAGATGAATATCTTTGTGTCTATTTCAGTTTGAATGACCATCTGCTAACTTCTTACGCTTTAAGACATATGAAAGACTTCGCTAAATGGGTGTGGACCACTTGTAACTCTGAGAGAACAAATTTTACTGATATTTCCCTTCTTTTACAGGTCACCCCTGTTTCAGTGCTGATCAGTGTTTCCAGAGGATTGATAAGAATATCAAGGCCATGCTGAAGAGAAGGCATAAGCCAATGGTAAACTTGGTTTGACTTTTTATCCTTTATTTAGTTTGCCAGAAAGCATTCACAATGCAATGGAACTACATGTTGCCTGACATGGCCTCTAATACAGGGTTGGGTTCATCATCATCTTTTTAAGATTTGACTGGCCATTTACTAATCCTTTGGCAATGATGAGGCCTGTTTGTCTGGTCGAGAGTGTAACCTTCCTCAAAGGTCAAACAAATTGAACAAGTTGAAAGTATAGTAGATCAAAAGTTAGAAGAATTTTCTTTTTGATATTGGTTACGAACAAGTTAAATGAATGAGGAAATTGTTTATGACAAGTTATTTCTCCTTTTGTTACTATGATTGGTTATGCTTTTAATTGGTGTTAAGGCAAATTACATTTAAACGGTTTTATTCTTCATAGCATACAACTTAAAATTTAATTGAAGATGCTACATCAACTAAGTGGTTTTTAACTTGTGTGATAAATGCTATGTTTATGGATAAATGTGTTATTGTTGTGTGGTATAGTAATTCTGTAGCACAAAGTTAACTCTTATCTCTGACTTACAGGGGATGCTATTCAACCTGGAAGACACAATAATTGAGTTCTTCAAAGAATGGCCCACATCAGTTTATATATCCAAGCTGTCCAGCAGCTATGAGCGCATGATGATACACGCTCTTTGTCAGTACCTCCATCTTGTCTCCAAAAGTAAGTCTCCAATAAGCAGACATTAACCGTCACAGTGCTGGAACCGACTTCTTGCTTATGCAAACAGGTTAGATCCAGACCTGAGATTTAAACTGTTTGCTAGAGTATCTTTCCTCAACATAATTAAACAGATATTGAAGGTTTTGAAAGGCAAACAAAAACAAAATCTGTTTTTAGAAAATTACCCGGCATTCTAAGGGTTAAAGCCTTTCATAAATATGTTCTTGTGAGATGGTTTTTGTATATGGTCCAAATTGAAAGAAACAGCAGACAAGACCTATAATATGTGGAAAACTACTTATTATTTGTGGCATTGGTTAAAAGACAAGAGGGGGCTTCTGTGGTCTAGTTGTTATAGTACAGTACTTGAAATCACATGGCCCCTCTTCTGGTGGGTTCAAAGCCCGGTGAAGGCATTTGTATTTTCATTAGAGGCAGTCTCCCAAATAAATAACGGAATGCCAATTTTTCTACCTTGCTTGACTAGCCCTTATGGGGAGTTGAGTATGGGGTCCTCCTCAATCATTTCATTTAGGGTTGGGCATTGTTACATAACTGAAGTAGGTAATATTGATGCAATATAAATAAAAGTCAAGATGATAGATGAAGGAATTGCTCGCAATACGCTATATTTATTTTATGGAGGTGTTTTTTTTTAATCTGCTGTTATTGCCCCAAAATAAAAAACATATGAGGAAAAGGGTTAATACAAATTATTGGTACTGTAAGCTTTGAAACAAATATGGAAGTTACTCATTATGAGCTAATAATCTTTGAGTCATAAAAGTGTCAATATCAATAAATGCTTTACCCTAACATTTTGGAACTCTCTTAGTATTGACTAAGCCACTAATTCAAAAGACACAAACGATAACTTACGATCTTCATCAACCTTGATATTTTCAAAAAAAAGAAAACCTTAAATGATACCGTTGTCTACCTAATGTAACATATTGCTCTTAAAATGCATTTTCTTAATTATTCTTTTACCAGTTTCGAGACAGATAACAGGGTGCCATATGAGATTTTTTGATAGAGATCACACTATTGCTGCACCAACTGCCAGTATTGATTTTCTATTTCCTTTCACCTTTTCCATGTTCCATGTTGAGAGAAGATTGTTGAAGTCTTTGAATAGGAAATTTTACCGGGTTCGGCTTCGGATTATTATTCAATTCACTTTAGGCTCAGCAGATAATATTCCTTAGCCTTGCCTGATAACATTCAGGCTCACAACACCAACTATTTATTCTCTTTGTATATTCCTTAGTTCTAAAAACCTCTTCATTAAGCTTTTTGAATGACTTGTGTTGGTATTAAGCATTTAATTATCTTAAACACTACAATTGTTTCTTCTTTTACTTTGGTTGAATAATACATGGTTGTCTTTATTGTTTACTTACAGGTTATGACAGTGGAGGTGACCGTCAGACCCAAGTGGAGAATCCTCAGGACACATTTACTCCACCGCCTGTACGCCTCACTCAGTATTTAGAGAGAGCTGCCAAGTCATAACAGACAAACAACTCCTTTTTCTTGTTTTTATCTGTGTGAATTGTTGTACTGCCAAAACTTAATCCATTTCCAAGCATGTTTCAAGCATGACGCTGCTCCCAACCTTGTTAAAACATTCAAATTCGCATTCTATTTCAATTTCTATTCCATATTTTTTTAAACAATTTTATTGAAGACTACTGTACTTTTACATCTCGGTCAGGGCATTAGCTTAAGAAAGGTTTGTTACCTCAACACAAGAAGTTATGGCTCATCATTTTTACCCCTTATATTTAAATGGTATAAGACCTTTGGAACCTCTGGATGTTGATAGTCTCTTTACTGCAGATGCATTTTTCTTTGCTTTTAGTGTGTTAAATCTCATATGAAAAATTGTTGATGTATGCAATGCATGTATTTGATTGTTACAGATATAACCCAGCTTGGAGACCACTCTAACAATTGATCAGAAGCATTCAAAGAAAACAAATTTTGTTTATGATTTATATAATTTACAAAGATTCTTTTTAACAATACACACTCTTGAATTTGCATAAATATTCTGTGAATGTAACATTAGGCACTTATAACTCATTATTTAAGTACAAACAACTTTAAGATTCTTCTTTGTATTTGAAAATCTTTCATTTTATATTTAATCATAATGCTTTCAATGTTATAAGATGTGTTTATTACTTATCTAAATCGAATGCATCAGCAAACAGTTTCATGTTTTTTAGGAACAATATTATAAAGTTTGGTTGAAAGTTATGTGATGGAAGTTATGATAATCTTCTTTATGTCAAATAATTTGCTGTGAAAGCCATATGAGTTGCAGTATAGGTAAAATGCGTTAAAAGGCATTAGATCCCTTTTAATTTAAGCCATGATTATAGTGTATTCAAAGACCGCTTAAGATTTCACTGTAGATGTTGTTAAACTGGAATTATGTTCTTATGAGAAGTTTTTGTTGAAAAACAAAAGGTGCATTAGAATTTCTGATGAAAGCAGAAATCTCATTAAAGTTTTTAAATGATCATCTGTGTTGGCTTCTTTCTTTCAATCTTTCAATGACCACTCATATGAAAATAGGTAATTAAACAATTATAAATCATTGTTTCAAAATGGCAATTTGTTTTATTCAAGTTCAAATTCCTTGTAGAAATTCCCAAAACTAAGAAGAAAAAAGTACAAGTTTATCTTAGTATACTAATTTTTGTCTTTCCAAAGAAGGCAACATCACATATAGTTTTGCTCTATAAATGAATGGGGTTATAAGGTCATTTAGTTTGCTAGTGTCCAAAAGATGTTATGTGCATTATGACACATGCTTAAATGCGTAAAGATGAACCCAATTGTGTAAGGTACAAATGCTTTCTTTTTAATACAGATAAAAAGGTCTATTATTGCAGCGTCTTCTTAATTAAGACCTTTCAACCCATTACAAAACGATAACAACATTTTACCACTTTGTTGCAGATGACTCTGGAAAGCAATGTGCAATTTCTCCTTTTCCCACAATGTTTTCTACTCTTTCAGAAGATTGCTTTCCAATTTTATCACATTTTGAAACGCTGTCTTCAAACTCTTAATTTGGGACAGTTGTAAATATGGCATTTGCTAAAGGGCTAAGTGCTGTGGGTCCACAGCACGGGAAACTAAAGATAAGCACTCCCCAAGCGCCTTAATTTGATTCCAGTGTGTTTAAAATTTGTCCACATGCAGTCTACTTGCTTTTAACATTGTTCTATACTTTTGATGTGGTTTTAAAAAAGTAATTTTGTCTTATAATTCAAAAATGTACCTAGTAACTTACTATTTTGGGATGGATATTTAAAAAAAGAAATTGACAGGGGGAAGAAAGTACCTGCTTTTATGCTGAACTTCTCTTCCCTAATATCAAGTATGAAGTATAAAGCATTTGTCATGATGCACACAGTGTCTGTTGGATAGACTAAGGTGGCTTTGGTAAGATAATTATCTTTCATAAACATTTGTCCATAGTATTACATCACCAGTACCAATAGCCTTTCCAAGTCATTTGCTGCTTTCAAAACAACCTTTATTACTTAGTAGTAACAGACGAATTTCATAAAACATCAGGGAAAATATTTATCAAGCCAGGATTAGGGAACTTCATATTTCAAGGTCAGATGCTCCTGACTGACCAATCAAATCTTGTCCTATTCTATCAGATTATATTCCTTGCTTGTACATGGAATTTCATACCAAGTATGTATTTATTTTTTTTTTTTCATATGGGTTTTACATCACATCAACATTATTTCAATTATGTAGCGATGCCCGACTCTTATTGATGGAGGAAGACCCCATACTCAACTGCCCATAGGGGCTGGTCAAGACGGGTAGAACCATCGGCATTCCGTAAGTCAGTCTGGAGACTGCCTCTCATGAAAATCCATATCCCTCTCAGGATTTGAACCCACGCGGAGAGGGGCCATGTGATTTCAAGTTCTGTACTCTAACCACTAGGCCACGGAGGCCCCTAAGCATGCATTTAGAAAAGGTGCATTTTTTCCAGTGATAAGAATTTTTTGGTAAGGTTTTTAATGCCAAGTCAAAAGTTTTTAGTTGCTTCAGGGTTTTCATGGGTTTCACCAAAACAAAGGTAGGACTTTGAAGAGCCTTGTCAATGGACACAGCTACAAATCAAGTGGCTCTGGGGGATAGGACCCAGGACTCCTAGTTTATAGCCCCCCTCTTAACCACTTGCCCACTCAGGATCTTACAATATTTGGATATTGCAATCCTCGATTTAAGGGATGAACAATTAAAAATAAGAGTAATTCTTTAAGATTTGTTAAGAATATTTACAATTTTAAAATCAGATTTAATTCATTACAATTCATTTGACGAGTGTTTTCTTAAAAAAAAAATTTCATCACACAGAAGGAAGAGATTCTCAATAATAATACAACAAAATGTATATAACAGTACATTTGTCGAATTAACACATTTTATTTAATGTCAAACATTTAAAATTTAGCAATCATTATATAACTTGCCAAACCTTGACAAAATATTGGCCTCATGGTGGAATACCTATAATTCACCATTTTGAAACTATTGCTCTTGTCGATTTATTTGTTTTATTGGGTAAACACTAATCAGGGTTGAAGCCGTTTGGTTTCATATGCAGAGTTCCAACATTGACCAAAGTAAAACCAAAATCATTCGAAGTATTCCAACAAAAGGATGTGTTTAAAAATGGCAGATTATGGGTATTCTACCTTAGATGGCAAATAATCAAGGTCATATGCTCTGACAATCAAAATTTTGATAATGAAAATCTACTCTTACAAAAGGTTAGTAAAAATTGGATAAAAAGCATTACATATTTTTTAGAATTCAAATTTCGGGGCAGTTAATCAAGTTTAAACTGGTGCGGACAATTGTGTACAACAGAATCAATGTAATTTGATGAAGATTTGTAGACATTTATGAAAGCTAGGTTTGTTTTATGGGCAGAAATAACATATAGCATTCTGATGATTAAATTCACCTACACCATAATCAAAATTCTAATGGAAAGACAACAAACTTGGATTCAAAAGATGACACAGCATTGTTTGATGTATGGTAAGCAGTCATAATCATGTATCAAAAGAAACATATTAATCTTTTTATATCATCAATGTTTCACAACCATCAGAAAAAAATATATTAAGTGAAAATACTACATAACACATTCTTTATATTAAGATTCACTGTTCTTTTACAGACCTGTCAGAGAGGTGAGCTGTTTAATTAAGCCATGTTAGTTTATTAAATTAATGCAGCTCTTGCAAAAAGGAATGCGCAAATGGACAGAACTATCACAAATATTTACAAAACGATATCAATTGACACTTTTAAACAACAATAATATTATGATATTTACAAGCCAATTAAAAAATGATAAATTGAAGAAAAACAATTGGAAAGAAACGTTATAGGTTAAGAAGCAAGTGCAAAGCATTGCCCATACTTAGTTGACTTATAAAAATATTTACAGTGAATGCTGTAATTGATATATAAAAATACCCTTTCAGTCATAAAAAATAGAAAACAATTGTTTGTCCAATGTTTAACTGTTGGGAATAAATTGAAGAAATGTTCAAGCAAGAACATTCAACTATTAGAATAAAATAGACATAGTATAGCATTTCATTTAACCATACAAGTTTACAGTTTAGTATGTTGTGGTCAGCAAATACTTTGTTTTCAACATTATTTTTGTATCAATCTATAATACAAGACTGATATGCTCAATGATATACATAATTCCTACCTTCCTATGATGTTAAACCCCTTAAGGGGACTTAGACATTTTCCCAGTACTAGGCTAGGATATGTGTTTCGACCAAGAACACTCTACGGTGAACTACATGGCCGCCTTCAGAGTTCAAACCCAGCACACTCGGTCTCTAGTCACTGACGCTATCCACCACACCATTATTTCAGTTATGTAATGTTTAAGGAAGACCCCAAAACTTGACTGCCCATAACAGATGGTCAAGCTGGATAGTATCATGGACAATGACATTCCAAAAGTCAGACGGAAGACTGACTCTCATATAAATCTAAATGCCATGACTGTGATTTGAACCAAGGCCATGGTGGCCATGTGATTTAACCTTTTGTACTGTAATCACTAGGCCACAACATATAGAAATAACCTCTCCACAAACATAACTTCAAACTCTTATGATTCATAATACAAAACAGAACTTTGAAGGTTTCTTTTAGGTGTAAAAAGCTTGATTTATCTATTGTTTATGAGACAAAACACCTTTTAATGTCATGATTTGAACTCCTCTCTATTAAAGCTGTGGGAAACAGTTTTACGACAGCTCCATGCTTACAAGAGTCTTAAACAACCTTGAACCAGCATTAATACAGTCAAAGGGTTCGCCAACTATCCGGAAACCACACTTCTCAAAGAAACCCACAGAATCAATCGCGCTTTGCAGCCTGACAGGCCGTTTATTTCCGTCCTGTCTAATAATCTTCAGACTTTCTGTCAGTAGAATCTTTCCGAATCCTTGACCTTGGAAGTCCCTTTGAACAAACAGAAAAGTGATTTCGGGAAAATAGTCTGAATCGAACACAATCCCTGGTTCTGTCATGGTCATATCCGCCAATGAAAAACTGACCTGTCCAAATAGGACCTCATTTCCATAAAGCTTCTCATAGACGAACAGGACCTGGTTGTTTTCAGGGATGTCAAAAACTTCTCTAGACACTTGCCGTGCCAAATGGCGAAACTTTCCACGGTTCTTGTTATTGCGATCTTCCTTCTTTACATACACATTTCCTAAAAAATCATAAAAAGCCCATTTATATTTTGTTTTTGAGGTCCTAGTAATACTTGCATTCTTAACTGAACTGTTTCTAAATACATGTAGTCAATATTATCAAAGACGTCATTGTTAAATTAAGACCAGCAACATTTTCTTGGAGTTGGCATTTAGATTGACCCTCTCCAAAGCTAAAGCAAGTTCTCTTGCTTCATGAAAAAACAAAATATTTAGTAGCAATACCCATATAAGAAATACTTCTTTTTTGCCATAGTTTGAAAAGTTATATGCATGCACAAACATTCAGTAACCTAAATTGGCGGGTAAAGCACTACAACTGGACTGCTAGATGGATGTCAATCTTCAAGGTTGAGACTAGAACCAGCTTAGACAAAAAAATGCAATCTGTGAGATAGTCCCTTTAAATACTATTTGCTCTTACAGATTTTGTGCATTTTTATGAAAATTACTATTATAACTATATACAGAGCATTCTTTCATTGAATTGAGAAGCAGCCAAGGCCTGTTGAATCTTTGAAGTATCATTGCTGAAATGCTGAATTATGAAACAAAAAACGTTGGTATGAATTTGATTTTAAAGAAGTTTCCAATTGAGAAGGGCCCCTGTTATATTACGCAGTGACCCTATTATTTAGAAGACTCTTGAAGATAGTATAACTGTGGGTAAATATTTAGACTGCTAAGTAGTAATGGCATCATTGTTTTTTATTATCTCCAGAGGTGATAGACATTATGAATGGTATAAGGCTGACTCAGCCCATTTTTAACTCAGCTTAAGGGTTAACTAGGCCTTTGGTTGCTGTTTATTTTAGATATCTTGTCATATCAATTGACTTTGAATGGTCATTTTGTGCTTTAAATTTGAAAATCTGGTTTTGATTTTTTCCTCCACTGTTCGGATCGTTCGAAATTTCCAGCGTTAGATTGCCCGATCGGAAATAAAAAGCAATCCTCATGTCTAATTATTTTGACTACCACTGTCGCCTACTTGTTCATCAAAAATTTTCACCAAAAACAAAAATAATGTGGTTCCTTTAAGTTTATCTCAAAATCAAGTTTAAATTTTGATCAAGGAAGAGGGAGGCCAGTCATGCATAACAGTATCACATCAATAACAACAAAAATGTAGTGGATCTCCCAAAAAGTTCAATTTTGCACACTTTATAAGGAACCTTTAAAATTTCGTTCCAAATATTTACGGGGTGAAACTAGAATTAAAGTTATCATCATAATACTCATTTGATTTTTTAGGCAGATGTAATAATCAGTCAAAATTTCAACGAATGAAATAAACGAATGCACTCGTGTACGATTGATCACTGAGCTCTTGAGCGCATATGAAAAGATGAGTTCCACATATCAATATAAGAAAATGGTTAGTTAATAGTTACCTTCCCTAAATAACGTTTGGGGTAACATCGTTTTGACGTCTTACGACTAAATCATGATAAATTTCACGTTTTATTTCTGCCGGTTTTGCGGGAACAGATGTTTACATCAACGATTTCCGGTTCCGGGGGCACCTGTTCCAAGCATTTCGTCATGACAACAAGCATAAACCCACATAGTTTGATGACGTTGTTTTAAACTGCTATAAAAGTAGTTCCCAGTTAATATAAATTCGCCTATTTTAATTTATAAACAATAATTAAGCTTAATTCATAAATCTTTTGAATGAAACATATACAATTCATTTTCAGTCTTTTTTATGAGTTTTAAATAATCTTTTATGTTCATAGTTATTGTTATATTCCGATTGCTGGTATCTACTTTATCGATCGCTCTGATAATAAACAGTATGAAATAAGGTTGAATGTCTGCCATTAGAATGTAACAGTTGTCAAAATGAGCACGTCCGAAGTTGAACCCCATATCACCAAGAAATATGAAATCAAGAAACGGCTCGGCAAGGGGGTAAGAACAATGTTTTAAGCACTGAATTCCGTTCCATTTGGTTTGCAAAATATATCAGCTCTCTTCATTCTCTCAATAGTAATGGTAGAACAATCGTCTATTTCACACGCTGATGTGTTTGTGCATGAATCAGCCGGAAATTCACGATCAAAATACTTGACACAGAAATTAATGTTAAATATGTTGTTGAACATAATGAAGCTACGATATTCCGCCAACATGAAACCATTAGTTAATAGCATTTACAGATAATCTTTTAATAAATGTATTCAATTAACTGAAGACATTGCTTAAAATTCTTTCTTTGAGATATGTTGGTACAGCGCCCATTTCTTAATATATTCCTTTGTTATAACATTTTCATGTCTGTTAAATCTAGTTAGAGATACATAAACAAGTTACCTTAAGATAAGAGGTTCAAAACTAGACATTGCATGCACATTGCGAAACATGCAGAAGACCCTAAAATGCCCAAATATTTCGTTTATCAGTTGTTTTGGATGTTTTCTTCATACAAAGATCACGTCTTGATGTAAAGAAACATAATTTCAGTGTTAGAGTGTCCAAAATATGGAAAAAATTCTCAGAAACTCACCATCAAGTAACGTGATAAGAAACAGACTCAATAAGAAATAGAAAAATAAAGAAGTGCTCTATGATTACCGGGCCAATATTGAAATTGTATCTGATACCGGAAGTCATAATGTTAAACTCATGAACATAGTCTAAGGATATTCCAGCAAAAAGGATCCCACCAGAATCTGCGCTTGAAAACTGCTATAAACAATTATAAGCATGTTTCATCTTTTTTATACTGAGCTGGGTTTTCAAAGGAACATAATTTGCACTATTAGATGTGAAAAGATTGCCCCACAAGATATAGTTCAAAGCCATCCAGGGATTGTGAACACTATCAGCATGGCTGGTGGGTAGAAGACTCCACTCTCCTGCGGATGAAGAAAGTGGCTGCTAGCCTTGGATCTCTCATACACATTTTGAAGAACATTTGTGAGCCTCTGGTGCATGCATCTCAACTTTGTAGAAACTTATCAGCTTGGATGCCTACCAGATTAATAAAGATCTTTTACATGATTGGGAGCCTGTTGTGTTTTGAACGTAGTTTGAAGGACTCCAAATATAGTAATTAACAGTTTTGGAGCCACACAATCTGGCATTATTGTCGAATAATCTCTATACACAAAGCGGATTGCTCTTCGCTAGACATTTTCAATTACTTTGGTATATTTTTGTTGGCATAGTACCCAGAATGATGATTTCATATGCATCTCTTATTCATCTATTGATGATTTTGTCTCTTGTTAAAGCATCATTACCTTTTAGGTGTTTGTTAAGCTTGCATACATAATGTGTTTTAGTCAAATCATAAATTGTTATATTTGATTTATGTACTATACACATAGTATATATCTATTTGAGACCTAAGATGCATAGCTGATCTGAAAATGAATTGATTTTGTGCAATACCTATTACATTAAAGCTTTTTTGTCTTTCAGGCCTATGGAATTGTATGGAAAGCTATCGATAGAAGGACAGGTGAAGTGGTTGCGGTGAAAAAGATTTTCGATGCTTTCCGTAATCAGACAGATGCCCAAAGAACTTTTAGAGAGATAATGTTTTTGCAGGACTTTGGTGACCATCCAAATATTATCAAACTACACAATGTTATTAAAGCAGAAAATGACAAGGACATTTATCTTGTATTCGAATTTATGGGTAAGTTCATAGAGCATTCATGTATAAACTTTCCTGATGACAAGTATGAAACTTGTTTTTCAAGGGAATCCAAACTTTAAAAGTGTTGAGGAAAAATGTTGTTTTTGTGCATGTCTTCTCCAAGTAAGCATTTACATAATGTGTTAGTTATTATTAGTCCTTATCATTCTATATTCTTTACTTTCAAAATGTGTTGTATTAAATGTAATAAAGAAAATAACTAACAAGTTTTGTTATGGCTTATAAGAAGCCTCTTTTACTTTGAATATGGATCTTTTGTAGAGAAAATTTGTTTAGAGTTAAGCACAACTCATTTTTGAATTATGACAAAACAAATGATCATATGCCCTTGATAAGAAACAACTTAGAGGGACTGCAGTTTTGTTACTTTTAGAAGAGGAATTTCTTTTTTTTATATTATGTATCTTTTGTGTTTTGCTTTGTTTCAGAAACGGACCTGCATAATGTTATCAAGCGGGGTAACATATTAAAAGATGTTCACAAACGATATGTAATGTACCAGCTGTTTAAAGCAACCAAATACTTACACTCAGGAAATGTCATTCACAGAGATCAGAAGGTACAGTTTAAGTGAATCATATTCAATATTTGATACAATTCCTTGAAAAGTGACCATCTGGAACTATGTTTAACGGACAGAAAAAAACTAGAAGAAAACACATTGAAATATATTGTTAAATGGGTTGAACCACATAGAACATATCAAAAGCAATATGAAAAGATCAGATGGAAGACATTCTTCTTAAATGTCATAAATCGTACATGTTTATCAATGCTTACAAAATGAAAAAATTCAATGAATTTTAATTTCTCTTTTGTTCTGTAGGAGCATGCATTATTTTTTTTCAAGTATATCAGCAAATATACTAAACATAGATTAAGCTCAGGGGTTTTGCTTGGCCAGTGGTTAAGGTGGCAGTCTTAGATTTAAGGAGTTCCGGATTCGAACCTTCCGACACCTCTGGTTTCGTCGGAGTGACCTTTGGCAAATCACTTCAGAGTCCTAGCCTTATACTGGTGGATCAAGTAAAGCCATTGCATAACTGAAATTGTTGGTTTGGCATTAAACATCATTCAAAGATTAAGCTAAAAATTAAAGATATCATTAAAATCTGGTTTATTTCAGCCATCCAATATCTTGCTAGACAGTGAGTGTGTGATGAAGGTTTGTGACTTTGGGCTGGCGCGGTCTTTGTCCCAGATCAGTGTGGATGCGGAGACCGGGGACCCTAACCTTACAGAGTATGTGGCAACAAGATGGTACAGAGCACCCGAGATTCTACTAGCTTCACACAGGTTAGTGTTGACAAACAGAGTTTTATACTGCTTCACACAGGGTAGTGTTGACAAACAGAGCTTTATACTGCTTCACACAGGGTAGTGTTGACAAACAGAGCTTTATACTGCTTCACACAGGGTAGTGTTGACAAACAAAGCTTTATACTGCTTCACACAGGGTAGTGTTGACAAACAGAGCTTTATACTGCTTCACACAGGGTAGTGTTGACAAACAAAGCTTTATAATGCTTCACACAGGGTAGTGTTGACAAACAAAGCTTTATACTGCTTCACACAGGGTAGTGTTAACAAAGCTTTATACTGCTTCACACAGGGTAGTGTTGACGAACAGAGCTTTATACTGCTTCACACAGGATAGTGTTGACAAACAGAGCTTTATACTGCTTCACACAGGGTAGTGTTGACAAACAGAGCTTTATACTGCTTCACACAGGGTAGTGTTGACAAACAAAGATTTATATTAAAGGATAATCATGCTGTGAAAGGAACTTGTTATAGTTTGTATTTAATACTATTATTAAAACTTATTTTATTTACAGTTCAAAGAAAAGAAAAAAACTTGTGCTTTGTCCCATACAATATGATTTCTTGATATTATGTTTGCTTCTGATTTTTTAAATCGTGGAAAACAAAGTTCTCTGTATAGTGACAAGCGTGCTATGTAGAGATTTATACAGGTTTACTTGTCTGCTGCTAACTCTATTAATTATGCCCATTCAGAAAGTGTTGCACTGTAAAAATTACAATAATGTTTTCTTTATCCAGTTAGTTTATGAAGATTGGTACATTGGTCCATGATTTCTTGATAAATAACCATACCATCCAGGGAAAATCGACATGTTTAATGTCACTCAACACAGGGAACAAATGTGCAGAATTGAGAAGTCAAATCTCATAAGGGACTATTCGTGGTCTGGGAGAAATAAACATTGAAAATTTGATATTAATCATTTAATGATTTTCACTTAACCAAAGACCATTTTCATTGCTTAAACCCTGGGATTTTGTTAAATAATCTGAAGTGAGCCTTTTCATATGTCAGCAGTTCTATGGGAAAGCAGTATTTAAATAATCACATGATTCTCGCACACCTTGCTAACGTCGCATGACAAAAGCCGTTAAAAATTCCTGAAGATCCACTTGACAATGGCATCAGGGCTCACCCTGTCTGTCAAAAAGTCTGCACGAGCACATTCGCCAAATGACAAAAAAGAAGCCAAATGTAAGAAGAAGCCAAATTCTCAGCAAATGGCTCCAACTCAAAATTCACGATTTTAAACATGCATGTTAGAAATGCCAGCACTAGCACTGGGTATATTGAAATAGCACCTCTTATTTCAAGTTTACCTTGTTGATAATGAAATAAACCCATTTTAATGGTTTGCAATATTTACGATACAAATAATGACCAAATTTACACTGTGGATGAGAGATTTTTCCTGAAGTTATACTAGTACATTTGATTTTTTCAGGTACACAAAAGGTGTGGATATGTGGAGTTTAGGCTGTATTTTGGCGGAGATGGTTCTCGGAAAACCTTTGTTTCCTGGTTCATCCACGTTAAATCAGATAGAAAAGATCATGTCAACAATACCAACACCCACAAAAGAAGGTAAGCAATTGTTTACGAAGTTTACTCTGCCAGGCCTTTCACCTAGTCAAGAAATATTACTATGAAGTATTGCTCAGCTTGACATTGTAATAAAAAGGAATTTTGTTTTGAACCGACACACATTTTTAGCTTGAAAGTCTTACAGCCCAAGAGTAGATCTAACAAGATTTTGAACTGAACTTGCAAGACTTGAGAATGCGATTATCAAAATGATAATATTTCTTTGTAATGTGTATTTGATTATATTTTCTTTTTATTGCAGATATTATCAGCATTAGATCAGCATATGGCTCATCAGTATTAGATAAGGCATCTTCAAAGTGAGTTTACCTTTCAGTTGATTTATATGAACTACTAGGCATTATTAGAAAGTGTCTATAACCATTAGCATAAAGTCCTTAATTAATTTGTGATTGGTGCTGGCTTTTCCAATACAACTGGTATCATTTATAATGAGCTTATTTGGTAGAAAATCTTAACCTCAAATAGCCATATACAGACAGAACCATATCCTTTTTTCATCTGTATAATGTTCAATATAAATAAGAATGTGGATTCAACATAGATTGATTAATGACACTATAAACTACAATAGTATCAAAGACTTAAGTAGCAATTGTGTATAAAGTGTCAACGTTTCATAGCCTGCATGAGATGCATACTCAATCTAGGATAGCACTTTACAAAAGTGTTGTTTGGCACAGTTTTTTCCAATGTTTACCAATTTAAAGAAAATTGGTGTTTTAAGAACTGTTTTTAAATCTTTATCAAGAAGCAATGTTAGAAATGCCAAGCTGACAGAGATACAAGATGAAAATTCAAAGCTTGTTAGATAAAGATTATAATAAGATCCAAAAAATAATTCTCACAAATTAGATCTAATGGGGATTTTTTCTACTTGATCTTAAAACTTATTTTGTAGCAGATTTTTAAAGATAAATTCTGATTTTTGTAAAATAGATGGTATTTCATCTTACATCTGTTAAGAGTGTTGAATAATGTATGAGTGCACTTCAGTTTATCTGTAAGAACCAAGTGAAAAGAGCAAGCAACTTTAAATGTGATGGAAATGTCTTTTTATGTCATTTGCAAGTCCTCCAATTCCAAAATTTGAAATGCATGGATATAATTTATAAATTCTATTTCTTGGTATTGATGGATTTGATTAACATGTGGCTATCAATGGAAGTATTTGTTAAGAAATTTCATCTTTTAACAAATTTGTTTTGCTTGGTCAATGAAAACTAAAGTTTCAAAAGAATCAATACCGTACCTACCCTGAATGTATCTTAGGCTCGAAGATCACAAAACTTATTAGAAATTATAACTTAATGTGTGACCTAATATGAGCATGTTGAAAACAGGCAAATGCTTAATCCACCCATTAGTTATTTGTAATTTGTGATAAGGTTTTTTCACACACAGTGAAAGTCAAATAAATGACCATCAGGAATGTAAAAGATTTCAATTCTTTCAAATCTTCCAGATCTAAAAAGCCGTTTGAAGAAATGATGGATGATGCTCCTAAAGATGCCATAGACCTGATCAAGAAATTACTCCAGTTTAACCCTGATAAGAGGATCACGGCAGACGAAGCTCTGAGACATCCTTATGTTTCACGGTTCCATAATCCATCAGAAGAAATCAGCCTGAACTACGATGTTGTGCCCCCATTATCTGATGACGTCCAGCTGAAGGTAGAAGAATACAGAACCAAGTTATATGAGGTAGGCATATATTAAGGGTACAGCACAACATTATAGCAAACATTGAACTGTCTTGTGAAGGATTTCCTATTGTTTTGCATTGGACTCTTATTCTTACAAAATAAAAATGTTTTATTTTAAGCTCTCTTTGGAGTTATTATCTATCAATTCATTTTTTAATAATTCATAAATTTATTTTTAATTGATTTATAAATTTATTTTTGATTCATTTGTTAATTTGTTTTTTATGAGGTAATGAAGTGAAATACAATAAATTGCGATTCACTCTTTTAATTGGTAATCAATTGGTTAATGTTAGTAATTGACTGAGTTTAGGATTTGTTTTTGCCATATCCATGTTTCTAATATTAAGGTATGATCTAAATAACCTTCCCATAATCACTCTTTTTGAAATAAAAAGTTTTCCAACTTATTAAAGGATTTAATTGATATTCAATGGACATTCTCTCTCCATTTAAATAGCCGTTTCTAAACTTTTCTTCTAACAGATGATAATGCAGAAGAAAGCTGAGCGCCGGCGGAAGCGACAAGAAATCCGAAGTGCCCAACATATCGCACAGCAAGCAAGGGAGGCCACTCCGCCTGACTACGAGGATGAGACCCCCCCAGGGGAACCTCACGCTCACTACAGCTCACAAACACACCAATCAAAGTACGGGCGACATGACCCAACTTCAACCCCACCCAGACGCCAAGATCATCACCAGTCATCATTTACATCAGCAAATCGTGAGTTTACTTATTCATTCTGAAATGGGGGTTTCCGTGGCCTTGTGGTTAAAGTACAGAACTTGAAATCACATGGCCCCTTTCCACATGGGTTCATATCCTGGGGAGGGATATGGATTTTTAAGTGAGGTAGTCTTCCCACTGACTTAGTGAATGCCGATAGTTCTTCCCAATTTAAATAGCCTTTATGGGTAGTTGAGTATGGATTCCTCCTCCTTCAATAAGAGTCAGGCATTGCAACATAACTGAAATAATGTTGACTTGATGCTTTTAGGTTATTTATTTGCTATTATTTTGTATTTTAAGACAAGTAATTAAAATTCAAAAACATAACTAATTCTTCCCGATACCCTGTTCGCAAAATCACTAAAATATCATGCAATTTGCCATTTTATGTCAAGGTAAATGGATGTTCTGATCAATAATGATACTCAAAACTACTTAGTGGTAAAATTCGCTGCACTATTGGTTTATTTTGGTAGATTATCTCAATGTTTACCTGGTGGTGCAGTTGCAGACTTTCAAATTGCAATTCTGAATTGCATCGACAAGGAAAATTACGAAATCACAAATAACTGATTTAATACCACAATTATGATAATCAGGGACTATCCCAGTACTGGGGCCCGTTTTACTAAACAGTTTACGCTTAAGATTTGCGTAAGTCTAAAACAACAAGTCCTTTTATTTCAATATTTGGCAAAGCAATATTGCAAAGTAACACATCATTGGAATCGTCTCTCCGAGACGCTTCCAATGACGTGTCACATTGCAATATTGTACTTTCATTGAAGATATTATCCATGTTAATCAATTATGACTTACGCAAACATTTTCCGTAAGTTGTTTAGTAAAACGGGCCCCTGGTGTTTAGGAAGCAGTCATCGAGAGTGAATTCAATATGCTTCATGCTTCCGTCACTGTCGATGTAAAATAAATAAGTTTAAGGTAACTAGGATAAGTAGCCAACAATTTATACTTTTTTAAAGTTTATGAGATATTGTGATTTTGTCACAATGGTTTTGTCTCAAAATGAAAATAAAACAGCTCATTTTCTCTCACACAATTGCTGCCAACTGATACTTTTACTTTGAGATCTCATTAAAAATACCAGCCATTGTGATGCATGGCTATTTTGTGTTATGTAATAGGGACATAAAAGGCAACATCCTACTTGGAAGTTCATTGAAAAAATACAGATTCCACAAAAATTCAAAGTTACACCAGTTTTGTGTTTTCCCAATTCAGCCATTTTAGTTATATAAATTTATGAAACTAATGGGCTGGTTCCTTTTTTGCCGAGTGATTTAGGTGGCGGACTTAGAACTAGGGAGTCACAGGTTAAAACCTCACTGACACCTCTTGATTCGTGGGAGTGATCTTTGGCTAGTCACTTCAGAGGCCTAGCCTAGTACTGGTTTGATCCCAGAAAGCTGTTATCTAACTGAAAAATTGTTGAACGGCATTAAACACCATACAAACAAAAACTAATGGGCCTAGGCCTCGTCCCATGTTAATGAAAAAGGTCCCTGTGATGAGGTAATTATTTCAAATGTGATTATTTTTTACTAGGGGTAGCGTTTGGTCGCACAACACATGAACAGCCTCCACCATCTGCCCCAGTAACCAAGACAAGGGGCTATGCACGGGAGAAAACTAATGAGAATATGGGGGTAAGTGTGAACCCACCCTGCATGAACCACCCCCCAATCACCTTTCCTCACCCAACTTTTCCTAGTCTTTTCCTTTGCTTGGGGCAGGGGAATCTTTGCTCTTGTTTGTTTGTTGCCTTCTAATACATTCTATCTCTGTATGTATGAGTATGTTGGAGTTATATCTCTGTTAACCCTTATTGTGCTGGAACCAACTTCATGCTTATGCAAAAATGTTAGATTAGCAGCTGGCCTGTGATCTAACATGCTTGCTAGCCTTGCTATCTTTCCTCAACAAAATAAACAGATATTGAAGGTTTGGGAAAGCAGACGACATGAAAATATAATTCCTAGGGTTAACTAAATCTTGTTTTATGTGAAATGTTTGGTTACGATTGAGGTTGAGCACTTGGAAAGTTTTGTGCATGAAATACAATTTCTGATACTCAATATTCTGAACTTTTTACTACTTTTGGTTATAATTGACTATGCATTTGAATCTTCATTTAAACTTTTGAATCAATACCAAACAGGCAAAGGTGTTTTGAATTAAGCTCTTTTCCATTCACAACACTTACACCAAAGCTGATGCAACTTAAAGAAGTTGTGGCAATACCAATGGTTGTTCATAAAGAGAATATTCTTGGTTTCTTCCAACAGTTTTTATTTGTCAATTCTGTGCGATTTTTCTATTTTTTTTTTTTTTTTACAATTTTATGATTAGGGACAATACAGTCTTAACTTTATTTGTAATCTACCTTCAAAGCATGTATATGAATGATGGCCAAAAGTGTGCCGATAACGGATGTCATTTTGTGTCTATCTAGAGCTTTTATACCTACTCTTAATTTATGTACTGTACAGTTATGTAGTTATATCGTAGGGGTCCGAGAACCCGTCTGTTGTACTGACATGTCCTCATTTGTGAGAGGTGCTGCGTGGCCCAGTGGTTAAGGTGGCGGACTTAAAACTTGGGGAGGGGTAGGGGTCGATCCCCATCAACACTTTTGGTTTCGGGTTAGTGTCCTTTGGCAAGATATTTCAGAGCCGTAGCCTAGTACTGATGGATCTGGGAAAGCGGTTACATATCTGAAAAATTGTTGATACATTGTTTAACACTATAAAAACAAACACAGAGGTCAGATGGTACTGACATGTCATCATAAGTGAGGCACAGTATTCTTAAAAAACCCACTGGCTGGTTTGTCACACAAGCCTTATGGTCATAGATGAGAGACAGATTGATTATGTTGTCAGAACTGAACTACATATAGTAATTAGTATACTTCAATTTTCTATACTTAGGTATTCCTGTATTCCAAGTTTGACTTTCCACTAAATGAGCATATGAAGGCATATAATTACATGTATTGTCATACTTTTATAGAACTGCATGAACTAGTTCTAACTTTTTTTTACTTCCTTTTTTTGGCAATAGGTCTTTTTGATTTGTATTAAATTTACTGTAGAACTTTTACCTTGCTTTTGCCCTCATTCTTACTATCAATGTGTCACACAAAAGAGTATCATTTTTGAATTAGACAAAAGTGCATGTACTGCATTTAGAAATACCTTTTATAATTTGTAAAATGTCTTAGCTTTTTTTTGTTTTCTTCACTTTTATTATCATTCTTAGCTTCATTTTCTATTCACAAATAAAACCTAATTATTTCTCAAACTAAGAGTTCATCATGTCCTTACAAGTCCCATTACTACAAAGTTAACTGATTAAGTTATTTATCATGAGAACACCAAGAAGATAAGCACACTGATACACAACCAAGAAACCATCTTCATGAGGATAGGATGGAAGGGAAAATTTCTATGTTGAGAAACATGATTTGATTACTCAGCAATAATAAATTCTAATTGTTGTGAACAAAAAGGACATATACCGGTAGTTATAAATCTGAAATATATTTCTCAGTTTTGAGGTTTGCCTGGCTCAGTGGTTAAGGTAGCGGACTAAGAATTTAGAGGTCTCAGGTTATACTGTTGCAAAGAATGTTTTGAATTGGTTATTGAAGTGATTTATCTTACTTGGGACTTTTTTATATAAACTTGTTTGTTGTTTTGTACTAAGATGTGTAAAACCTTGAGCTTGCTATGTAAAGGAAGGGTTTCCTTGACCCCCAATTTGTAAAGTAAATGACCCCCAATTTGTAAAGTAAATGACCCCCAATTCCTAGATATAACCCCTAAAAATCATTATTTTCCATTCACAATTTCATATAGAAGGGGTCAAATGTCCCCAAAATTGGCATAATCGAGGGGTCAAGGGGAAACACTTGTAAAGGATTAACTTTTTTGTCTGAAAATGAAAAGGGCAAAACAAGACATACTTTTGTAATTTATATCAAATTTGTTCGAACTCTGACAAGGTTATACAGATAGACTTGAAGAGATAAAAGAATATTGTTTCTGCATGAATTCCTTTAATAACTTCACCACAGTGGAAACGCAAAACCAGTGTATTGTTGATTCAATTAGTGCTGCAGTTTGGTGATTTTTTTTCATTTTAATATAGAGTGGTCAAAAATGAATAAAAAACATTAATAATCAACTTTCCATACCCCAAAACCACAAAAAGGACACCTTACATGCCATAAATATTTCTTAGAGGTGTCTGGTAGAAATCCAAGATGCCAACAGACGGCCATTTTTAATTCATGCAAATTATGCAAATTGCCCAAAGTTGCCTGAGTGTCAACCTCGCTCAATTTAATGCAGGACCCACATAGATTAAGAATTAGCAATAGAACTTCAAGTTACCCACAATTTCTAGGTTCCGAAAATTGCGCCTCAATTATCAGCATTAAGTGTATCTTGGCCCCCTGACAGTGTTCAACTCAAACACTCTTCCTTCTGAATGGCCGATATTCACCCTGTCCAATTCTTCAACACTTAGAATTGACCAAGATGGAAGACGTTCCATACCACCAATATAGATAAATAAGATTTTTTGGGGGGTTTTCAGTATACTTGCTAAAAAATTAATACATCCCCATCCATACACCTACAGCAGATGATGAAAGAAATCAATGTGATGATATGACAAATTGCTCATTATGATACCCTCAAAGTACCGGGTAGTTATGCAATGGCAAGTACAGTAGAAAATTTGTTCCCTGAGCTTCTGATTGTCAAACTTCTCTATACATCAAAGTAAATTAATTTTTAAAGAGTCTTAAATCTTAATATTTCAGACATTTTATGTCAGACTCTCCATATTTCAAACATTTTTATGAAGTCTATGCAGATTTTACTGTATTAGTTTTCATACTATAAAAGTGTGGCCTGCAGTTTCTTTTAATTTGGACTACTTGAAAAATCTTACATGAAAGACTGGGTGCCTCCCATGGGCATGGAGGGCCAGTTCATCTGGTGCATTCAAATGTTTTAAAGAACTTTTTATCAATTTATTGGTATTTCTTTTTTAACAAAGAATTAACATGCTTCATTGGATTGAGGATATGATATGAAAATCTATGACATAGCCATTATTTTTCTGGACCAGTTCCAAATAGTAAAGTAGTATGATTGTGTATATTGGTTCAATCAATACTCTTTTGAAGTGTTAATGATAAAAATCAAATACACCATAGTTAACTCCTTAAATAAATATTGATAGTATAACACTGTTCAACTACAATTGAATGTTATTAGCTGTAAATGTCACTCTTAAATACAGAATGCATATGAAACCGTCAAACAAATTTGAAAAAAATAATTCATGAAAAAGCAAAGATCTGCCATAAAGATCAGTTTTAAATTCAATTTTCTTGCAGATACTGAAATTAATTAATTGTTTCAAGACTGAAACAACCACATAATTAGTTATAAGGTTGATTACTAAATCGAATTTCTTACATACTGGCCCAGTTGTTGAGGTTGCGAACTTAGAACTCCTGGGTTCCTGCCTCGAGCTCCACCGACACCACTGGCTTTGTGGGAGTGTCCTTTGGCAAGTCACTTCAGAGCTCTGACCCAGTACTGGTGGATCCAGGAAAGCTGGTACATAACTGAAAACTTGTAAATCAAAATCTGAATTTCCAAACGTTTATGACACTCGAAACAAATTCAGAACTATTTTAATTATTGCATCAGTGATAATCGTTATCATTTATTGTTATCAAAAGAGTCAGTACTAGGCTGTTGCAAATCCTTAATAGTAGGGAACAAACTGTCCCCAATAGTCTTACTAATAAAAGTTGAACCCAATATAAAAAGGGCTTGAATATCTCAGGCAATAGCACATCTGACTTGGAATCAGGAGTACTGGGTTAGAGACCTAACTTGCCCAATATTCTTTCAAACATTCCATGAAGTCAAAGTATCATGATTTATTCAACATTTCCTGTTGATTGATTTGCTAATGTGGGAAAGCAGTTATCATTTGGCAATTATCGCCAGTAGTATCAATAGTTATGCTGAGTGCCGCATTAAGACTGAAATTAAGTTAAAACAGTGTTAATTTAACTCCATTCCAAACCAGTCAGCAAACTTGGCTAACCCATGAGGGGGAGAAATCAAACCTACTTTTATCTAGAGCTTTAACATTTCCATAAACCAATTTTTTTCGTAAGGAATGTGCTAAAATGAAGCTTGTTTGGTTAAATTTAGATGATGAAAGGCATTTGTTATGAAGGTTAACATGTCATGTCACATGAAAAAAAGACAATTATGATTATCCATAACATATGGTTAGAAAAAAAAGGAAAGAAAATGCAGCAAAGAACATGACCTTCATGTATTTAGAAAACAAAATGGCCATTGGTGCATTTGATATTAAGATGGACTCTTTCATCATGCTATACTATACAATATACAACCTAATTTGTATAAATAAGAGCTTAGAGGTTCTTGTGTGTGAGTGTTTGATATTTTCTTCCCTCTTTTCTTTAATACTGCATGTTTTCTAATGCACGCTCCTCTCCCCTCACAGAATCTTTCCACGATATTGGGTCGACAACGAGTCTGTTACGTCCTTAAAGCTTCTCCGTCACTTATATCCTATGACTACCAGGTTAGTATTCCTAGGGGAGCTTACTGTGACAATTCTAGCAAGTGCTTGGTGCCAATTTGTTGTAACTGCAGTTTGACAATTATAGATTGTTCATTGGTTAATCATTAATTTCCTGAATTTGACTGAGAGCTGATGTAGTTTCTAACAACTAGTTGTCAACTACTAGTTCCTCTGGCCATGTGAATGCTGATGTCATAAGGCTTTGAGGTGTACTGGTGAAGTATCCAATGTGGCCATAGACAAGAGAATTCCTGATAAAGTAGAACTAGAAGACTGTAAGGGAGGGGACCATCAGATTAACACAGCCATTTTTCTCTTCAAATATCTCAGAGGAAAGAATTCAGTTTTTCATTCTAAATAATCTTGGAAGTTTTAAATGTTTCTTGTGTTCGAAAAACCTGGGGAGATAGGGGTGAGCTAGATATGAGCACTTTGTTATGTCATTAAGTTTTAATGTGTTTTGATATACAGTGAGGTTACAGGGAGAGAAAATTTCAAATAACTTACATTTGTTTCACTGGAATGTTTTTGTTTTTATCTCACGCTTTTTAGCTTTTCTGCATATGATAAATTATTGTTTTGAATGTACTTTGATTCTTTAGCTTTATCCATCACCAAAGAATGAATGTGTTATTTATTGTAACAGAAACAAACACCATACTGCTGTAAGTCCTATATCTGAGCTGAATAAATTGTGTCATATGTCACTAAAAGGAATTCGATCAATGACAAAAAAGCTATCAATGAACATCTTTAAATTGTTGTTTTAGTATTGATATTTGACAGAGTGGTGTTTTTCTATTCCACTTTTTTGTTACAATAAATTCAAATTGTTTCATCATGCTCAAACAATTTACTGCTCAGTTAAAATTAGTTATTAAAATGACTCCATGCATGTTAAAGAAAACTGTTGTCCGTAAAAGTAATTAAGCAAATGTTTAGTTTGGGCTGGTATTTTAAAATTTTATCAGCTGTGAAGTTTCTTATCATCTTTTCTTGTGCGGTAAAGGCTTAAAAAATTGAATTAATTGTGCTTTTCATGATAATAAACAACATTTTTAAAGGATCCACTTTGAATTAAAAAAAAAAAGAACATTTACTGATAGTGTGCGTTTAACAGACTTGATAGTCTGTGTTTTTTAGACTTGATTCATTTAATGTTAATTACCTTTCTTTAATCAGGGATGAAATGGTAGGCTGTTTAAATGATTTAACTATATGTAAGCTTTAATGCTGTACCAGCTTTGAATGTATTGATGCACAACATTTCTATCAGTCTATATACAGAATCAAACCTTTTCAATACTCATTTCTAAGGAATTGAATCACCGTTGCTTCATAAATGGCAGAGGCCACATTTGGTAAAGCATGAATAGAAAAGAAAACACTGAAAGGATAAAGGAAACAATTAAGACATAATCACAAACTCGTTTTTTTTTCTTTTTTTGATACTTTGTTACATGTTCGCTTTTCTGAAATATTTTCTATTAGAATAGGTAAAAGATTCAGATTTGACTAGATTGCAACTTTCTGACATCTCAAAAATCAAAATAAATTGCAGATCACAACTGAATTAGTAAAAAAGTTTACAACTTTTGCTCTGGATTGGGTGAAAATGTTGATGGACATTGTGATAAGAATAGAATCTATTCCTCAAAAAGTATAGTAACTGTTGATGTTGTTGAAAGACGGGAAATTGTACACAAGACCAAATCTACCTTTTTTAACAATGTCAAGAAGAGGTGACTGCAGCAAAACCATGAAATAAAGAGTTAAGTTGGTAAAGGGTTGAGCTCTTACATTAAAGTTTTCTTCATAAATACCTGGATAAATCTTGAAACTGTTGCAACATAATGAGAATTGAGTAATTTTACTTCTGTCACCCAATTTCTTTTCAATAGCTGAGAATGATATACATATAAAGGTAGAATGTCCGTAATCTGACATTTAGAAATTCATCCTTTCTTCGAAAAACTTTAGTCTCTCTTGGTATACATCGGTTTTGGCCGGAACTATTCACCTTAAACCAAATAGTTTCGCCCCGACTGATGTTTGCCAAGAACTACCAAAATAATATGACAACAGAAAGTTTCAAAATGGTGGGTTATGGGTATTTTACCGAAAGACAATGTGATTTGATGGCATAGTGCAACACTAGGCTTAGTCCTTCATGTTTGTGATAGAATTTGCTTTGTATCGCAAAAAGCCATCAAATTGTGATCTTTCTTTTTTTATTATTATTTAAAGCCGGTCACAAATCCAATACAAATACACAGCTAAGTTATCCAAAACAAAGGGGTACATAGTTTTCCAGGGGTCTATACTATGATGATATAAGTATATTACATAGTATTCAGGGCTTTTTTACTTTTTATGTTTATATAACAGAGGCCCATAAAAGGCACCTTCCAAATTGGAAATTTCTTTAAAATGATGCAGTTTTCCCAAAAATTCAAAGTCATACCAGATTTTTGGCTTCCCATTTCAGCAATTTCAGCGAGAAAATTTCCCAAATTCAACAGGCTTCGGCCTCTTCCCAATTCAAGGAAAAAAAGCCCTGGTATTGACCCCAGAATGACTATAGACCGCTTTGATACAAAATGACTTAAATATAGCATGCGTTCATTGCCCTATTGTTTATTGTTCATACAGGATGGCTATTCTGCTGGTGCCAAGAGTCGACAAGCCTCGGCCCCAGCTGCCACAAGACCTGGGCGACCCTTCTCTGGGGCGTATGGGCACAACCCAAACAACCCAATCATTACCAGGGACGATAGGACGGGCTTAACCATTACAAGCTCTAGAATGGTGAGTTACTCTTTTAGATATTTCATTTATAGGGAACAGAGAAGTAGCTGATTTGCTTTGCCTATAAAAGAAGAGAATACTCTTTTAGATATTCCATTTGGAGGGAACATAGAAGTAACTGTACATTTTGCCTATGACTTTGAGATATTTCATTTAGAGGGAACAAAGACGTAACTGATTTGTTCTCTGAATACTCAGTTCCGAAAAGACATTTTCTTCTGTATTGATAAAAAGGTTAAGCTAAATACTGTTTATTTGTTTTTGTTTGTTTTATTTTTGTCTGTCCATGTTTCCATGTACATGTACTGCCAATAAAAAGCATTACAGCTCAGATACATTTAGATCTAACTTCTAAAGCCCTTCCTTGATGTTAATATCTTTAATCGTAGATTCACTTTCTTTGTTTACATGTTTGCTGATCTCACCAGCTATAGCAGGTTTGTCACGATAGCTGTATTATCCTTTACCTTTGTGGCATGAAATCTGCTGCCACATTGTGTACTCTGCTGCCACATTGTGTACTCTGCTTGAGTTGACAATCAACTTTCTGGTTCTGGTGGTATGTGGTAACCCATGCTTTATAACAGCATTAAGTCTAACACTCGGCATGCACGCCCATCAACTGTGATTTAGACGTAACACCATTATAAAGCATGGATTATCATATACCACCAGCACTGGAAAATTGATGGTCAACTCAAGCTTGGTACACAATGTGGTTATCATTGGCAAAAGTAGGTGAAAAAAGTAAATATACCTGGGTGTGGCCATCTTATTCGGACATAAGATGGTAAACATTGGTAACATGATTCCACCGTCTGTAAGATATATGTCTATGACAAATCTGGCAGGAAAGATTTATTTGTTTTTAGATGACTCTATTGTAAAAGAAATATTGATGAAAAGTATGATATTGTTTTGAAATGTTGAAATATTTGTCTTATGTTTTATTTAGCATTTTTAACAATCTTAGCGATTTTTTTTTTTTGTTTCAATGGGTGTAACAAAGACTAGTCAGGGTTGAAAAGTGGAGACATACAATGTGTTACATTGTCTTTACACATTATTGTATCTTTGAAAGAGGTTGAACTCATAAATTATAATATTATACACATGCGATAAGCCTTATTTTCTTGTCAATCACCTGTTTTTCAATAAGTGAAATATCATAATATGTCCTTCATTTTTGTCCACAAACAACCAATCTTTGTTATGCAATTCATTTTTTTAAGAGATGAAGATATTGTAACAGAAATAGGGCTAGCAATGGAACCTTTTCCGTTTTTGTCACAACAGTTCTATAAGCTAATACTTTGAAACAAGTACATCACAGGGCTTTTTTTTCCATGAATTGGGAAGAGGCCCAAGCCTGTTGAATTTGGGAAATTTTATTGCTGATATTGCTGAATTGGGAAGCAAAAAGCTGGTTATGACTTTGAATTTTTGGGAAAACTTTATGATTGTAAAGAAATTTCCAATTGGGAAGTAGCCTTTTATGGGAGTGTGTTATATAACATGAAAAAGCCCTGCATCATATTACAAAATTGTACCCAAGTGTATTCTCTGGTAAGAAATTGGTTGAAAATTGAACTTGATGAAGGGACATTATAAAGTGAACCTCTAAGATGAAGATATGGACCAATTGTTCTGTTTTGGCGCCAATTATTGGTGATGTATCACATTAGCACCATAATAGCATACTGACGAATCATGTACTGGTAACAACATTTTTATCTTCTCAGCTAAATCAAAACTGGTACCGAATGTGTTCAGGGGAGCCCCTTCCGCCAATAGGCGATTTTTGTGTAAGTGTGTCGGCATAGCTTGACATCCAGTCTCTATCCTCTCCATTCCTCTTTGCTGTGTCGTATGGTACTTTAGCTGCCTTAATGCATCACATCAAATTCATAGTGTAGATTGTTGACTGCTTGCTTTACGTCATGCTATCGATCCAATTAAAGCAATGTATAGATAAGCTTGCTTCAATCGAAATGGTTTTCAAACTACATGTATCTGTGATTGGATCATTCTCAGCATGACATACAGGCTAATCTAGGTTTTCTTAATGTTAATAGGTAAAAAGTGACAGGTGATGTTGCCTTACATACTGTGAACAATGTTCACTATTGAAAAGTTTGTCTCTTGCCTTTATTTTGGAAAGGCTAAAACTTAAATTATCAAAGCTTTTAGGCAATAGCTACCAAGCAATCATGTTCATGTGGCAAAGCAGAAGTATTCTAGAGAGAATGTTTTGTAGAATTGGTGGGAGTGACCTTTGGCAAGTCACTTCAGAGCCCTAGCCTAGTACTGGTGGAGACAGGAAAGCTGTTACGTTACTGAAAAATTGTTGACATGATGTTAAACACCATACAAATTGTGTAGGTTTGTTGAAATGAATTATATGAATACATGTAAGCTGTGTTGACCCCTGTAAGATTTTAAAAAAAAGGTTGGGCATTAGGCAGTTTCATCCATAGGGATGTTTGGACAAGATGTAATGCCTTAGTATGTCAACTAAGGAACATACAAACTGCTTGTATGTAAGCAATCAATCAAGAAAGGCCATATTGATGCTTCCCCCCTGTTTCATTTCATTTCAATAATCATTTATTAATAAAGTGCATTCCTGAGTAATGTTACAGCCCAACTACTTGAAAATGCAAGAGACACAGCTAAGTCATCCTCATTTTGTAGTTGATTTGCTATGAACAAAATGATGGAATTGATACTTGAAATATTTGTAATCATGACTGCATTATGGATAGATTGATTATCTCCTGCAATCTTCAACTGTCCAAATTAAATTATTCAATACCATTTTAGAACAATATTAATTAGAAGATAGAATTCTGTAATTGGTGTGATCACTTACTAAAATCTTAATATGAAAGCTTGACAATACACCTATATATTACACAAGGCACATGCTTTATTTAAGAATTTGCAACTATTCTAAAGGTTTATAACAAAATTAATATAAGGACTTATGGATAAAAAACAGATTTTTTTTGTTTGAATAATTTAATTCTGAAAAACAAATGGATAAATTTTGATAGTGTCTTTTTATATAATGGTATAGCAGTTTTTGTACACTAAACTCTCCAATCCGGTTTAATCTGTGTGTAGATTTCCTCTTGTCATTAAAACAATTAAAACAAGGAAGTAGGTGTACCCTTATTAACATGGCACCTTTTCATGTACATTTGTTTGAGTCATACATCATAAACTGAATAGAGACAAGAGCTTTCATTCTGATTTTGCCGTGATGCACATCAAAAACACACACAACTACTAAACAGAATCTATATTTGTTTGATTTTTTATCACTCCCCTTTTTCTCCTTGTTCTCTCAATGCAGAGGACTTCTTATTATGCTTTTAAGATTTTTTTAAAATGACTCCTTACCAGTGTAAACTATTTGCTATTAGAGTGTTACTGTGTATGATTCATCAGTATGGTATCAAAATATTTTACACAACCCTTATTTAGAGATAAATGACTTATCTAGACAATGTATTTTCAATACCTTGTACAATGGTGAACATTGTATTATGTTACAAGTGCATATTAACCCTTATAGAGCTGGAACCTACTTCATACTTATGCAAACAGGTTATATCCAGGCCAGCTGCCAATTAAATTGGCGGCTGGCCTGTGATCTAACCTATTTGCTACTCTGGGTATCTTTCCTCAACAAAATGAAGCAGATATTTAAGGTATTGGACAGCAGACGACTCAAAAATCTTTATTTTTTTTAGAAATTTACCCAGATTTATATGGGTTAAAGTGGATATTGATTTGTAGTTTATGAAAGGACATGAAGTAATGATTTATTTGGTCTATATTTAGAACCAACTAGTCTTTTGTTACACCCTTGATTGCGTAGGTTGATAGCTTCCGGATACTATATTATAACCCATGTGCCACTGTACAATATCCAGATTATTCCTTTCCAAGCAATTTGGTAAACCAGAAAAGCTGTAATATAAATGAAAAAAATGTTGACTTGGCTTTATACGCCACAATGCAATGAGAAATATGTCGCAGATCACATTTCAAACAATGATTAACATGTGATTTATTCATGAAGATTGTATAAAATCCTTAAATCCTTACAATGAATTATGTATTTCCACAGCAGTATTTCGTCAAAATGAATTTAGTTTTAGCATGCTGCGTAAGAACTTTACCCTTTACTGGAAATATTGACTGAACACATCTGTTGAAGAAGACTTTAGAAACCATTGGCATTTAACGACTTTTGAAAACCATTGTTGTCCTTTTAGAACAATGGTTTCTATCTTTTAAACTTGAATTGAAAAAAATTATCTAAAGATGTTTACATGTCATGATGAGCAAGTCATTGATTTGTTCCATTCATTTCTTCCTTTTTTTCCTTTTTTGATTAATCAATGACTTCTTTTGATCACTATTAGTCAGAAGAATACATTGAACAAAAAGTGACTTCACACTTCAAACAATAAACAAAACTACAGGGATAAGTAAATTTGAAGGGGGTCTGCATGGCCCAGTGGTTAAGGTGGTTGACTTGGAACTGTGGTTATGAGTTCGAGCCCCACTGACACCTCTGGTATCGTGGGAGTGACCTTTGGCAAGTCAATTCAGAGCCCTAGCCGTGTACTGATGGATCTAGGAAAGCCGTTACATAACTGAAAAATTGTTGATGCAGTGTTAAACACTATAGAAACAAATAAATATAATCTAGCTTTATCGAGGGCAGACATGTGTTTTTCTGTTAATGCATAAGGCTTTTTTTATCATGCATGTCTTAAAGTTCCCTTTGCCTCTCTATTTTCTAGATGCCAGGTACGAGACCCAACTCTGCCTCACAGCCACGTGCCAAGCCTGTGTACGGACGCAAACAGTTTAGCAATGCAATCAACAACCCCTCGTCTGGTGCCCCTAAGCAGATATTTGGGAGCTACAACCAGAATGTGGGAACCATCACCTCTAGTGGTCTAGCTGCGATCCAGGGAAAGAAGTCCTGAACAACTGAAGTTTCGTTTTACTAGACTATATTACAGCAGAGGAGTGTGTTCATTAAACAGAGTGGTCATCAGCCGATGCTAAATGGGTATAACACATTGAGTATGATCAAATCTATGCAAACTCAAAAGGGATAGAATAAGAGTGTAAATTATTTCTGAGAGTTTAATGCAATATTGTATTGATTCCTTCACTTTGAAGGAACTACTACAATATTACATTGAACCCTCCAGTTTAAGGTATGTTATTAGTTGTTTTGATTAATGATACTTGGTTATGTTTGGTGAATTGTAAATGAATCACAACTATGAGTGGTAAAGCTTGACTAAGAGTTGATCATACTGAAAGTTTTATTACCAAGGGACTTTGTATTGGAAATCAGGGTCACACTGAATCTCTATAGCCGTGAAACAATGGGAAATAGAGCTATAGCCGTAAAACAAGGGGAAATAGAGCTATAGCCATAAAACAATGGGAAATAGAGCTATAGCCATAAAACAAGGGGAAATAGAGCTATAGCCATAAAACAAGGGGAAATAGAGCTATAGCCATAAAACAATGGGAAATAGAGCTATAGCCGTAAAACAATGGGAAATAGAGCTATAGCCATAAAACAAGGGGAAATAGAGCTAAAGCCGTAAAACAAGGGAAATGAGGTTTTTGTAGAACTGAATCTCTATAGCAGTTAAACAAGGGGAAATAGGGGCTTCTGTAGCTCTTCTATAGCCCTAAAACAAGGGGAAATAGGGGCTTCTGTAGCTCTTCTATAGCCCTAAAACAAGGGGAAATAGGGGCTTCTGTAGCTCTTCTATAGCCCTAAAACAAGGGGAAATAGAGGTTTGGGTAGCATTGAATCTCTATAGCCCTTAAACAAGGGGAAATAGGGGCTTTTATAGCCTGAGATTATTAGTACAATATTTAAGCCGTTAGGATTAAAGAGAAAACTAGTTTTGTCACTACGCTTTACCTGACCTGCAATGATAGACATGAACAAATTGGTCACTCTGTAGGACAGTGTTGAAGTATTGAAGGTGCATAGAAAAATAACATTTTCAAGATTGTTCTTATCGTAAGAATACGAGTCAACCAGTATCAATATGGATACATTTTAAGAATCTCTATGTTAGAAACCTATCTCAACAAATATGTTACAATTGATACTATATATAATCTACTATGTAAGACTTTGAATAAAGATGAATAATTCCATAATGAGTAATTTTACCAGCAAATCAACAAAAAGAATTGAATTTAATGCGTTAGTGAAAGTGCTTCTTCAATGTTTGAGCTGCTTTTCTATTTGTAATGAGAAACTGCATTTGTTACAGTCAGATGATTTTAAGCAACTTGAAGAGGTTTGAACATGGACCTTATTGACAAGAATTTCTCTCTGTTGTTCTGAAGGTATTCTGCCAAGCATGTTTAGTTGTTTACAAAGCTTATTTTTGTTCAAGTCCCATCAACACCTCTGGTTTTGTGGGCGTGTACTTTGGCAAGTCACTTCAGAGCCCTGGCCTTGTACTGGTGGATCATCGAAAGCCTTAACATAACTGAAAACTGTTGACATGGTGTTAAAAACTATACAGAAAAGCTTATTGTATATCGCATTACAGTATAGAATACTATGATGTTTTAAGGTAACCTGACACAAATATGTTAGATGTTTCAATGAGCCAATGTTTAGTTCAGAAAAGCAAGTATTTGAATTAGTGGCTATGTGTCTTACAAATCTACACATCGACAGAGCATTAGAGTAGCTTTAACCCAGTATACTTTCATTTAAGGGCAAATGCAGTAGAAAACAAATGAACTTTATTGCAACAAAAGGAGAAATTAGTTTGAATTAGCAATTTATTCTTGGTTCGTTAGTTTTGTATACTAATACTGATTATTTCATCATTCATGATCATAAACTGATTAGGCTGTATTATCGCAGAGTCGAAAAACTGGGTGTTGGTTTTAGATTCATGTGTTCTTAGAAAGCCATTTTACATAACAAGAGATTATAGAAGTTATAGTTAAAATAGAAGATTGTGTTAAACAAAACAACAGTATTGCATCTGCATCTTGTTGTTTCGGTCACACTTTACAATTGAAGGGATATGTTTGATTACCATACTTTGGGGAAAAGACCTTCATGAAGACTGTTGTGGGAGTCCTACATAGCCCAGTGGTAAAGGTGGCTGACTTAGAAGTCTTGGGTCCCAGGTTCAAGCCCCATCCACACCTCTGGTTTCATGGGAGTGGTCTTAAGCAAGTCACTTGAGAGCCCTAACCTACTTGTGGACCTAGAAAAGCCATTACATATCTGAAAAATTGTTGATATGTTGTTAAACACCATACAAATCAATAAGTAAATAAAGACTGCTGAATAAGGGGAATATTCATATTTTCTTGTCTGTTCCATTGTATGATACCATTGAATCTTAAAGCAACACTTTGTTTACATGTTTGTCCCTCTTTTGGAATTAACTTTAGGAAGGAATAACTGTATATACAGGGAACTCCTCCTTTTAATGGGGCTTGTTCACAAAAGACAAATTTTGAAAGTCATTATAAAGTGGCGTAACTTTTTGTGTTGTTGTTTAATAAACAATTAAAAGTAGCCTTAGAAAGTATGATTAATCTCGGAAGGATCAGTTCATCTAAGTATGTACAGTTTATATACAGTACATTTCAAAAGTGATGTCATTCTCTTGGATTAAAATCCATGTTAATATATATACACACATTTTAAAGAATGTAAAATGATCTACTTTTGCTTCCAATGACCTTTCTTCAGCGTGTATCATACAATAGAACAGCTGTTGTGCAGTTTTGAAGAAATCAGTTTTTAACTTCCAAAATTCCTCATACCTGTGAACAAGCACCTTTAATTATATTGCATGCAATGTATTTAATTGGCTTAGGAAATATTTTCCAACAGCATATCAATTCAAATTCCTACTTGTAAACTTTCTATTTGAGGTTAACTAAACGGATTGATTGAAAAGGCACATTCACATGATACAACATCTAGTATGCAGTTGCAATATTGAAACTTTTGACTGAATTTCTCATACTTGTATACATTCAGATACTCATTTCATCTCATTATCAACCTATTATGACATATGAAAATTTTAGACCTTTTTTAATTGAAGGACTCAGTGGGTGACCCCTTAACAATTGTAAATGGCTGTAATTTACTTTTAAGAATTGAAGAAACACTATTTGTGTGAAAACAGGAAACATTAGTCTTGTAAGGTGAAACAAACAAATCTTTGTCGGATTATCAAATTAGATTTTTTTGCTGCAAGATTTTTAAACACATGATATATGTTAATTGTTTTTTGAAGAGTTTGAATAATTGGAAAAGTAAGTCATGAGTTTTTTTCACAAGTGTGAAAAAAATTGAAAAGCTTTTTCTCTGTAAATTTTGAAAAATCAATTAACACATGTTATGATGCCCTGAAGGTTAAGTGCCATATAATTCTTGAAAATAAAAATCTTTGAATTTTGACTGATCTGATTTGATAGAATCAATTTGTGTGGATATAATTTTTACTTTCATCTTTTCATTTCAATTTTAAACATAATGAATGACTCTTCATTTTTGGTATTCTTTTAATTGTTCTAAATTGGGGTATAGAATTTCCTTTGTTCTTGGGTTTTGTTCCAGATATTTCAAAAAGTGCCAGTTTGTTGAAATACTTATTTCATATGTTACAAAACAATGGAATGACTTTTTGAATCCACCACAAAAAACGGTACAGATTTTTTTTTTTACACATTTAAGACAATTCTTTTGATTTTGTCACAATGTATTTGCAGTCAATAGCTTCTTTCTGTTTTGATTAACCAATAATTTGTTGTTTTTTAAGGATCAAATATGAAGAAATTGGACAAATGAGAAAATCACTTGACTTAAGAAGATATGACTTCTTTGGTTAAAGTTGTATTCGATAAGGAGTTCCTTCCATGGATTTGATTTTATGTGATGTTGGGTCGGCTTAGAAAAGCATTTAAGTTATGACAATCTTCTCTTAGCTAAATGTTGGTCATATACATGAAACCTTTTTCTCCATATGAGCCATTCCGTATTTGCACATACTAAAAACATTCATTTTACATGTGAAAAGTAACATTTTATGCAAATTTGTATATAATGGAGTTGGTGATTTATGTACATGTACATGTATATAGTTAAGTAAATTATTTTTTATGAATACATTAATGATTTTATGTCAAAGTAACAAATAAACCATTGTTAAGTAAATAGCACATGTGATAGTTAAGATGTTATATGTATATTTGTTTCTTTGCTCATATGTTAGCTGCATGAAATGATTTAAACTTTTATTTTCTCACCCGTCCATTTTGTTGTAACCTTTTTTTTAGACTTTTGTATACATTCCCATTGATATGTGATGATTATTGCAAGAAATCTTTCGATTGTTAAGTCTTTTTATGTGAACACAATTTGGGAACTAGTTGTTAAAATTGGAATCTGGTTCATGAACCAATTAACATGGTATTAAAAGAGAATAGTTTACTTGTTAATTGGTTTTTTCTTTAAACTTGTTTTAAGACATTTACAGCAGAGGATAATTTTACAATACCAATTTAAGTAAGTAGTATAATTCTTCAAACCCAATATCACAGAATTCGGCTATAGAGATTACAATAAATAGAGAATTGGGTGTATTGAGCAGATTCTTTATATACACCAACAGTATTTAGTATCTCAATCGCTATGAATTAAACCTTTACCAAACGCCAAATTTTCGACTGTCCCAAATTGAAATATTTTGCAGACGACATTTATAAATGTGATGAAATTGAAAAATAATTTTCTGATATGACAGAAACGTTGCGGTAAAAGGAGAATTTGTTCGTTAAGAGCAATTTCTCCTTTTTCCCACAATGTTTTCCAGAGTTGTTTGCAACAAACTGGTAAAATGCCATTATTGTTTGGTAATGAGTTAAGTTAGGAATGATAGTATAAACATACAGTTTTGATGGGAATACGTTTTTATTTTATTATCTCCACTTGCTTTCAAGTTTCCAGGTTAAGAGTAATTATCAAAATAAGCCAAAAAGAAAATATATGTTTTTTTGTGTATGTTGCTTGAAGTTGGAATATTTTGCTTTCAGAAATTGCAACTTAAGTTACAAGGTAAAATAAGGGCCTAGAAGTATTATAATCTAGTTTAGTTCTCTTAATATTTAAATTCTATTTTTTGTTGTTGCATGCAATAAGTGATATGAAACTGAAAACTTGCCTGATATTTGTGATTGTTTTATTTGTAGACATGGTCAGTTAACTGATTATCTTTGAATTAATGATTTTGTTTCAAAGCTGAGTAGAACATTTATTGTGGCAAAAAAAGCAGTGCTTTTAGGAGGTTTAATTTTCTTGAAAAGATGCTTTATTGGCATAATTTTCTGCAAGAATATCCAGACTAACTACTGACTTGGATTTGATGATATTGTTAGTAAAACAAGTCTTTGCTTTTTTGAGTCATGACTTTCTTTTCCACAATATTTCTTTTAGTACTATGGGGGAATGAATACAATTATGTGTTTATAGACTACCATTGAAATAAAAGTGTACATTCCATAGAATTAGTTGGTTGTGTTGTGTACACATGGGATCAGTTAGCTTACATATCTATATGCACTGTTGTAAGTTTATTTCTTGTTTAACCTTAAATACACTTGTTCTAACATGCTGGAATTCTGAGGATTTAAGAAATCTTGTAGAAAAAGAATATGTTCTCTTTACAAGCTTTTTTTTTTCTTGTCACAATTGTTTTTACTCTATGTCATACAGAGAGATAAACTAGGGCTTTCTGAAAAACTCACTGTCTGTATTTTGCTGTTAGCTGCCTTATACATAACAAATCACTTAAGAGTCCTAGCCTAGTACTGGTGAATCAAGGAATGCTGTTAACTGAATAATTGTTGATACACTTTAAACATCATTTAACAAATATACACAACAATTCTATCTCCTTACAGTCTGGTAGCTTAGAATAAACTTGACTAAGTGGTCAAGAATAAAAAATATTTGAATGTTGATAAATGACTTCAGACTTCTTTGCCATTTTGTATAGTGAAACAATGGTCAATGACTTACTGTAGTTAGTTATTCCTGTGTTTGTCTGATCTTGTAAAATGTTCTTTAACTTTGGAGTAACACTGAGTCTCAAAACAATGAGCATTTCATCAATGTTCATCGAAATGTTATTGATTTACTTTTCTTTTGCCAAACACCAAGCAACTCTCCTACTAAAATAACTTTCTGTGAGAGGTTGTCATCTGAGAGACCAGGCTGTGCTTGCGCGATACACAGGCATTCAAACACAATTTTAACTTAGCCCTTATAATACTGGGTATCTTTCTAATAATAGATTTTTGTGATGTCTGTTTCCAAAACATTAAATATCTGCTTGATTTTGATGAGGAAAGATACTCTGAGCAGCAAACATGTTAGATCATAGGTCAGCCGCCAATTTGATTGGCAGCTGGCCTGGATCAAACCTGTTTGCTAAAGCATGAAGTCAGTTCCAGCATTATAAGGGTTATAATGAAAATGTTATAAATGACCGTAGCCATTGTGTGTACATATCTGTGTGACATTAGCTGAATAGCTTTACTATTTATTTTCTCTGTCACTTCCAAGCTTTTATATAGCTAACTAACATGATTCCATTGCATGCATTATATATGTTAACATGATGTGTAATTTCATTGAACTGATGAAAGGAATAAAGAAAGTTGATCACAAATAACGACTTTGTGGCTTGTTGTTTTGTTCATGAAATACTTGCATGATGTTTATGTTACTCACCACTGATAGTGTTGATGTTGGAAAGTGGACGGCTTCTTGGAAAATTATTGTGTGATACTGTTGTAGCAAACCAAGTAAAGTCACCCCAAAATACCCAATCGCATCCGATCAGTGAAAACTCTGTCGTCCACTGACCAGTTGTGTTGTCTATCTATATACATGCATGTTTTCTAAAACAATGCATTAGGTTCTCTATTTTGCATAAATGTTCCACGAACGTTACATTACTCCCACCTTCGAAAAGACTCGTGTGAGTCGACCCATGGGACATGCGAAGGAAAGGCAACTCTGATAGTCGGTTCCCGTAGTCCTATATTGAATTAGTAATGTTAAGGAGCAGATAATCCAAAATAGAAGATTTCATCCCAATGCTGCCACCAACATTTAGTTGAGTTTTTATGTGTTGTCGTATCCACTTTATGTTATATGGGATGCAAATATTAGAGAGATGTGAAACTTTCTCGTGAGGTAGATATGATTTGTTAATCAACTTTATTTATATCACCAACTTGTCGTCATAATCCAAACGCTTTACGAAATCACTGTGAGTTAAACGTGAGGGTGCTTGAAGCAACTATTTCATACTGTTGATATATATACTCTATTCCAATTCCCAGCTCTGTTTTGCACCAGGCCGACTTAAACGTATAACCCTTTACCAAAAACCTGTCCAAAATTGGAAGAGTTTGCAGACGACATTTCAACATGTGATTAAATTAAAAAAATAATCTTCTGATAGTGCAGAAAACATTGTGGGAAAAGTAGAAATTGCCCGTAACGAGCAATTTCTCCTTTTCCCATACTGATTTCCAGAGTCGTCTGCAATATACTGGTCAAATGTCTTCATTGTTCGGTAATATTAATTTTTACAGAGAAAGGGACGCAACTTTCAGATAAATGTATAATATTTTTGCAAATGATGTTATACATGTATCTCAAAGTTGTCTCCCTTTCACTGTAAAAATAAATCTAAATGGTGTCTGTTGACCATTTTGTTTCCTTCTGTTCGATTTATCGCACCTGAAGCTGAAAGTTCAAGATACAATATATGATTCTATCCCCCCTTTTACTCACAATGATTTCGTCCAACAAAACAAACTATTGTTTTCTGGTTTTTCTGCCCCGTTGGACCTGCGTTAATCACCCGATGGAATAGTCCGAATGATCAAGACGTAGTTATTTCATTCTACTTGTAACACATTTATAACTTGAAATATACGAGTTACTGACGCAATGGATTAAGATACGAAATTTTGGATACTACAATTTCTAAAAAGGAACTTAACATATATATGCAACTGTTTGCGCACATTTACAAAATATAGTTGCTATTTTTCTGCTTTGTGTAAGCTAAAAGCAATGAAGAACATCCACGACAAGGTTATCTTTGTCAAGAATACCACACTTGAAAAATGGCTTCCTTAAACATAATGCCTAATAACAAAAAACAGTCTCACTGCATCGCAAAGTTACGAATTACTGTAAATATTGTTATAAGTCACCACTATAAAATGGGACAGTAGATTCCTCTATAATACAATTAACGGCTTAATGCGGACACTATTCATTCAGAAAGATCTAGAATAAGGTTTCTATATGACTTGTATCTAGAATTACGGTAGAGCACTCATAATCCATTATTTCAAAACTAATTCTTTCGTCCGATTTCTTCGTTCATTCTCTGTGTACATAGGTCGTGGCTGGAACTATTCGTTGTAAAGGGAATTGTTCTGGCCCCGACCGATGTATAGCGAGAACGGCTGAAGTAATCGGACGAAAGAAAGAGTTTTAAATAGCGGATTATGGGTATTCTACCTTAAGATAGCCTTAGACTTAATAACCTATCATACACTGCTAAAACGTGGTCGCTTTAAACAAGTAAATGGCGACTGTATTACTATTGTATAATACAAATATGGCGTATTTGGTGTTTCCCACACATGATATACTGTTTCCGACATCATTTTATGGTGTATCCTCGTCAATACCCAGTTCAGAAGTTAAAGGACTACCTTACAAAACGAGGATTTCAAATTTCAAATGACATCTTCTACGGATAAAATGACATCGCAGATCTACAGAGTTACGTAGGAATAGATTATTGATACATTTATCAACCCTTCTTACAACTATATGGTGGATATATGGAATATTCATGTTGCAGACATAGTTTACAGTTCAACGGTTTACTACGTTAACAATGATCTTTTTTTTCCGAATAAACCTTAGGTAAGCGACGGTAACTTTAGATCCTATCATCACTTAAGTCTCATAATTATTTGATTATGCATATGTTTACATTTCTTCCTCATTCAAAAATCATCGAAATGGATAGGCGTTTGTCATCCAAGCACTGAAAGGTATGAATACTCGTTTCACTTCTAAAGGAAAGATAGACTTTAAAAATTGAACGACCACCTGTATTTTGAAACGACATATGGTCGTTCAATATTAACATGGAATCATGGGTGGTAAGTGTCTCCAAAATTAAAATGATTAAAAATGGTATTTTCTTAAGTGACGAGAATCGATTAAATCACCAGTTTAACGTTTGTTACTTACACAGCACAATATGTGAGATAGTCCCTTTTTAAAACTTCAATACGATTATGCAAGCTGATATAGAACAGACCAGTTTATATATCTCTCAATAAGACTAAATACATGATATCCATTCATTTCTAACCCTGAGAATGTTGGGTAATTTTCTAAAAATAGTTTTGTACGTCGTTTGCTTTCCAAAATCTTAAATATCTGCCTAACTTTGATAAAGAATGATACTCAGAGAAGCAAACAGCTTAGATCACAGACAAGCCGCCAATTTAATTGGCGGCTTGCCTGGATCCAACCAGTTTGCATAGGCATGATGTCGTTTCCAGCATTATACGAGTTAAACGAGGTACCATTCATTGTTATAAGTCCCAACAACTGCATCTTGGTTGAGCATTCATAATTCCTGTTGTCCGTGGATGTTGCATCATGCATTATAACATCGGGGACTAGGCGGTCAGCGTGATTGTACACACCGAATGAAAAACTATAATGTCCAACAAATTAAAATGCCTTCTGCAGTAACAGGACCAGACGGCGATGAATAACGGTCCCATGCGGGTGATGACAAATGTTTTCTTAATACGCTTTCTAGCCGTGAGTACCACACGGAATATCGAAATACAGGTTGGTTTCCGATTCACAGCTACCAGTTACTAAGGCCGGGTTCAAAAAGCACATCACATGACAATCTCCTTTGCTGTGCAGAGTTATCATCCGTTTCTCAAAGATAAATGTTGGAGGGTTTGTAGTCCGAATGATCCAGACGTATAGACGACTCGTATTTCTTTCTACACTTTCAACTTGGATCATCAACGGTAAGAGCGTAGATGGTTTACTCGGGAAGAGATTGGTCACATGGTTGTTCTCTATGGTAGGTAGGCTACACGGAAATTCCGCTTGGTTTCCGGTTCTTAACTGTCAATCGGATTCAAGAGACAAATCACATTATTGCGCAATCGTAACTACTCGATTATCTTCGTAATCAGAGACACACACCACTCGTTTCAATTGAATAAACCTGACTTCAGATTGGTGACTGCACTTAATGGTAAGTACCCGGTCTTTAATCCCTCGCAAGATTTACAACAAACAATCACTAGTAGCCTACTGTCATAAACTTTATCTCAACAACATACACGGTACTCGTGTGGTCGGTGACGACAAACAAAATTGATTTGAAAGCTGGCAGATATAAGTTATTGTTGGCATAAATAAGCTTTCTATAGAAGCAGTTTCATATGCTCCTTTCTAAATTTCCGAAGTAGTCTGCGCAAAATAGACGAAACATAAGGAATGTTTAAGTTAGAACAGACCTTGTTGTGCTTTAAGGAGTCAAGCCCTGTCAATGTACAAGTCAGAAAAGAATAGATACTGCATATATGTCATTGCGAACATGTATGTTGACACCCTAGTCTTTTATTTCACCAATTCTATTATGAATACATAGAGAATAGATGGTTGGTGTCGTGAATCGGAAATGTTATCGGGCAAGGCGTAGGAATATTATCCGGTGAGCCGAAGGCGAAGCGGATAATATTCCGATGCCGAGCCCGATAACTTTTCCTATTCAAAGACACCAATCATCTATTCTATTTATCCTGTTACCTCCATGGATTATTATTAACAAACACACTGAAAACAAAATACAAAATAAAGGAAACAAAAGACAGAAAACAAGTAGAGAATGATGCAACTATGACGTCATATGCCATGACGTATATATGACGTCATTATTTTGCACGTGAATGTGTGATATATGGTTAGTGCCGGATATCACAAATGTTATACGGCACCTCGTTATCGGTCGCAAAACAACACTAGTGACAGGATAAAATGTATTATTTCATCGACCTTATGATGAATAGTGCAATGGCAAAGAAATCCATATCTAACATAAATGTTTGAGGTTGCTACTCTTTTAAGTTTTAACAATACCATTTGTGTTGCCTACCCCTTATGTAATTAGTAACAATTGGTTTACACAAAATAGTCAAAAGAAAGTAAAACGTTACAGTGGTAAAACTTAGGATCCATAACAGAATGAGTGAAGATGGCAATCTCAAACAGAACATAGAAATCCCGGTCATATTCATTAAAGGTCAGACATTTTAGAATATGATGTTTTGACGATATCTTATATGACAGTTTGTAATGGCATATCAAGGACGTGTTTGGCAGGTCTAGAGTGAGTATGTCATTTTGCACTGCTTGGATAATCCTGTCTGGAACAATTACTGAAGTCAATGCGAAATGAAGTACAGTAATAGCTCGTTAATCAGAACACGTCCGGTCCCAACAAAATTTCCGGACTAACGAAGCAGGGCCTGGTCTCAAACATATTTAGACATAAACGGTCTATATGCACACTGTATACATATAAACCTTTACCAAACGCCAGGTTTTACGACCGTCCCAAATTGAACGAGTTTGCAGACGACATTTCAAAACGTAATGAAATTCAAAATAATCTTCTGATAGGGCAAAAACATTGTTGGTCAAGGAGAAATTGCTCGTCACGAGCAATGTCTCCTAGACCCACAATGTTTTTCACAGTCGTTTATAACAAACTGGTCAAATGTCGTTGGTAATTTGTTAAGCAAAGTATTGCACAATGATTCCGTTCCCTTACAGTTTCGTTCGGATTGCGAGACATCCGGATAATCGGGGTCCGGATAAACGAGGCTTCACTGTATTCGTATCACACCATTGATCAACTGTCTTCACGAGAGAAGCAGTTTGTACCTGTTCTATTTGAAGGTATATTTGTAGTATTAGATCTAATTAATCATTGCCAGGAACATGAATAGGAGCACTAACTGTCGGTATAAAATGAAAATGCGATAACATAGCGTAAACACCAGCCATATATACTTTTTTACACTCCTTATGGTTCATTCATTCGTTATCGATTTGATCTACATGATCGAAAATAGAGTCATAAAAAGAAGGTGTGTCATTATTTGGACCATACAGTGAGGCTATTGTTATCTTATTACCATTTAAAGTTAAACCTTCACAGGTAATATCTCCGTGAGTTACAACGGTTTCTATCAAATATCGTAAATATTGCGTTTATATATTTTCATCAAATGCTGGCACTTTCAATTTTGACCATTTCCATTTTTGCATGCAGGTATGTTAAGGCATGAAATCATGGAATTTGGATAAAAAAGAATCTTTCTAAATGTGGGACAATTCTCGGTGAAAGGTTATTGAAGGAAAGGTGAAAGTGACATGGTAATTGTCGGATTTGACAAAGTGTCTGATACTGTCTAATACGGACTGACATTCGTAAACGCTTGATTAATGGAGGTCAGTTATACAATGGTCAACTTCCAAGTTCTAAATTAAACTTGATTGATGACTTTCAATTATACAAGGGTCAAATACCAAGTCGAATCCAATTTCATTGGAGATACCCGTATTTTAATACATTTAAGACATCGCCGTTGAAATTAAGCAATCTTTGTGTTTTCATATGTTGTTGTTCTCTATTTGTTTCAGCACGAAACATATCCAGGGATTTGTGATGTGTTATTGTGTTCCGATGGACTGTTTATATTTCACAATCCATATGGAATTTATTTACGAACTATTTCGTATATCGATCGGAAAGACCACGAATCTCAAACCATTAGAAAATAATCTAACATGGGATATTAATCATTAGCTTTCTACGAGTCAGTTAGGAGCGCGTGTCTCCTTAGAGTATACTAATCTACACACGGAAAATATTTATGTAACGAAGGTGAGAAAACCCAACCAGACCGAGCCTCAAACCCGGGATTACGCAAACCGTCTGAGCTATCCGGTCCGCTACACATTCAACTACAGTAATATCTCGTTAATCAGACCACTCCCAACGAAATTTCCGAATTAACGAATAATCCGGGCTAATGAAACAGGGCCTGGTCTTATACATATTTAGACATAAACGGTCTATATGCACTTATATACTTATAAACCTTTACCAAACGCCAGATTTTACGACCGTCCCAAATTGAAAGAGTTTGCAGACGACATTTTTAAACGTAATGAAACTCAATATAATCTTTTGATAGGGCAAAAACATTGTGGGTCAAGGAGAAATTGATCGTCACGAGCAATTTCTCCTTGACCCACAATGTTTTTCAAAGTCGTTTGTAACAATCTGATCAAATGTCGTTTGGTAATTGGTTAAGCAAAGTATTGCACAATAATTCCGTTCCCTTACAATTTCGTTCGGATTGCGAGACATCCGGATAATCGGGGTCCGGATAAACGAGGCTTCACTGTACTTGTAAATCAATACCCTTGCTAATTACTCCAAATACGATTGGAATTCATCTGAAGTTTCTAGAAACAGCATTCATTTGGGGAATGAACTTGAAGTATCTATCACTGTTATTATCATGGGTCATTTACGTTGGCCTCAATGTAACCAATGTAAGAAAAAAACATGCAGCCAGACCGTGACTCGAACCCGGGACCTCTGCAAACCGTGCGAGCGCTCAACCTACTGAACTATCCGACCCGCTCTCATATCCAATCATTCTTTCGTCGGATTACTCCGGTCGTTCTCGGTGTATATTTGTCTTGGTGGGAACTTTTCGCATAAAACATCGGTTTCGGCAGGAACTATTCGCATCAAACCCAAAAGTTCCGGTTACGACCAATGTTTATCAAGGGCTACCGAAGTAATCCGAAAATGGTATTTTCTCGCTAGAATGGCAAACTACGTGATCTTGGCCAATACACGTGACAGTTTCGCAGGAACATCCACCATTACCATAGTGACCGAGTGTAGGGTAATAATTAGATTAAAGAAAATAATTTTCCCAAACAAAGGAACGAAACGTATGCCCCAAGGTATAGAAGGGTCTGAGATTGTACCAAACGCACCATATCATCCTTTCTGAAAAAACGAAAAATAGGCGACTTCTTTCATTGTGGAATTCAGTTGAAAGCAACATGACAAAAAAAAAAAAAAAAAAAAAATACCCATTTCATGGGGTAAAAAACCCTATTTTCATGATGAAGTGATTTGGTAATGACAATAAATGATTGGTTGAAGTTTCAGTACTTTCATTTTGGAATTTTCTTTTTCTCTTTCTTTAACTCTTTACCAAACAACAACGACATGTGACCAGTTTGTTGCAGACGACTCTGGAAAACATTGTGGTAAAAGGAGATATTGCTCATTAAGAGCAATTTCTCCTTTTACCACAATGTTTTCTTCCGTATCGGAAGATTACTTTTCAATTTCATCACGTTTTGAAATGTCGTCTGAAAACTCTTTCAATTTGGGACAGTCGAAACTATAACATTTGGTAAAGGGTTAAGTTAATCCTTTGTTAAGGGAATCCTTTAAAAGGAAGCCAGACACTGTCGTATCCATTTAGCGTCACGTGGTTTGATTCAAATAGAGAAACAAAAGGAAATGGCCTCGAGAAATAGACATGGACTAAAATACATTTCAAAGAATGCAACGCCTCTTAAAGTTCATTAAGCCCTCGTCTAATGTATTAGGACTTAGCAATAGTGCGGTTTTGATAATGTTTGAAAACAGGATAACTTGGGAATAGATGGTTTTGTTACTTTCTACGCCTTTATAGATACTTATTTGGTGACATACACATACTATAAGCTTGGTAGTTTTGAATTGTCACAAAACACTTCAAATGGAGATTGGAAAGATCATGAAGTCCCAAACTATCGGTAATAACACAAATATACAGTATTTAATATTGCGTTTACATAACCGGTCAAAGAGCGTAAAGCTGGAAGGGTCTTTGTTCATGGTTCTCATATCATGTTCAGAATCTCTCTTAACAGATTACCAAACAATAATGACATTTAACCGCTATGTTGCAGACGACTCTGAAAATTATTGTCGGAAAAGAAGAAATTGCTCGTAACGAACAGTTTTTCAATTATCCACAATGTTTTCTGCCCTATCAGAAGATTATTTTCCAATCACGTTTTGAAATATCGTCTTCAAACTCTTTCAATTTAGGACAGTCAAAAATTTGGCGCTCGGTGAAGGGTTAATCTCATAAAGCTGGTGTCAAACAAGAAAAAGGCACCACCAACGCAACAATACATCTTTGAATGACCAAGTAATACTTCTATATTCCGTTGTGACAATCTCTCACTGTCACCGTCAGATTTTTCTGTTTGGAAAATTTATAGTTGCTTTGGTCAAAGAATAAATTGAAATGTAAGTTTATAAGAATATCGAGTCGAAGGGCGGTCTTTGACCCACATAAACATCCATCGACTCGAAATTCTCTGAAGGGTCTTTAAGCGAACGGCACGGCCAAAATGAAAACAACATCAACAGGTGGTTGCGGAAATTTGATCGTCGGAGCGTATATGAAATAGTGGAAAACAAAAGTAATGCATAGATACCTGCTCATTCAGGGGCGCCGCTATTTGTAATCTGTTTTATATTGTAAACCTTGATCACATGATCACCCCGCCTGTCTAAGTCGTTTTGAAATGACGCCATTAAACATAGTCCTAATGTTCCAGGCGTAGATATATCATTCTATTGATACAGTTACAGTTTGGATCATCAAACATCATCGTCACATATACACCATATCTAAGCCAGAAGAGTACCCAATAAGTCGTTTCAAAATCAAGAAGATTTGTGATAGTATATCTAAGTTGTTGTAAATAATGCGATATCTATTTCACCGCAACTCCTTTGGACGGTTTTAATTGCTGCATTAGTGCCTACAATATGTGTTGTAGAAATCGTTTATTTGTATGGTGTTAAACGCCGTATCATTAATATTTCTATTACGTAACGGCTTTCCTGGATCCACCAGTACTAGGCCCAGTCTCTGATATGACTTTCAAAGGTCATTCCCAGGAAACCAGTTCCCAAACCCCGGGACCCCACAACCACCCAAGTTCTAAGTCCGCCAACTATAACACTGTACAAAACGCAAACTATTGCATAACACGATATTTCTGGGCGGTCTTACTATTTTATTACGTTAAAACCTTGTCATGCAGGCCCCTCAAAATGGTGTAAACTGCCAATCAACATTGAATACACAAGTTTAAAACGATAGGGTAAAGAAACAAACAACAGCCCCAACTTCGTGTCGATTGGTGTAACTATTTCTAGTCTTTAATTGCAGCCTTTCAGACGAGTTCCATTGGCCAAGGCTGGAAACGTGAAAAGGTGAATTATGTCCGATTCCGGCAATTTGTTTACTTCAACCGTTCCTTTTAAGACGACTGTTTTCCCCATAATCCGAGAAAATCCCACTTAAATGGCATTTCTAATAGTAAAATCCTTAACAGAATTAATTACAGTGGTACAGTATAAAACACAAATTATTGCATAACACGATATTTCTGGGTGGTCTTACTATTTTTACTACTATAAAACTTTGTTACCTACCACCGAACGAGTCTTCGTGATTTAATTATTTATTTCAATTATGTCAGCGATCTTATCATTTTACCATTGGTGCCTGTATGACAACGCGTGTCACGCCCTGGTAGCCGGCAATTAAACCAACTCAGCACGAAACTTGTATGTTTCTTTAGTTATAATTCTGTTTTAATTTTTATTGGAATAAAATTGCGCCTAAACTATCCCGCTTGACCTGAACACATTGATAATTGACTTGCAGTTCATACCAACATGATTGTTAATCGATCCTTCAAAATCAAAACATTTTTCTCTTTTATGAATAGACCAAAGACCTAATAAACATGTTTATTAGGTCTTTGGAATAGACTGAAACATCATATTTTTGTTTTACAATGACGATCTTCATCTTTTATTTTTTTACGTGTTTTTGTTATAGGAACAATGATTCTCCTTTTCAACATTTACCGCATGTTTGTTTATAATCTCTAGTAATCATTACTTTTCCAATGATTTTTATTAGGCAGAAGTTAAGCCCTTTTTCTTTCCAACGGATCAGAGGCTTCATCCAAACGTGGCATTTTTAGTCTTTAGACTCCCAAGCCATGTGTTATAGTCTCCTAACATGAGAATACATAAACTGGATTAACCCAAACAGTCCCGTTTGCAATGGGTCTCAGGCTTGATCCAAACATGGCCTTCTTTGTCTTTAGACTCCTAAGTCGTGTTTTAAAGTTACATTTTCCTGACACAAGAATACATAAACTAGACTAGATTACCTTATGAGCCCTAATAATGAAGTGATCTTCTCCTTGTCGAAAGTATAAAGGACTTCCTGACGCCTGTTAAAATAGACGTTTTCCCCATCCTCCCCATTAACACGCAGGTACGTGTAATATGAATAAAGGACGCACTCCGGATTCGAAGCTAATCAGACGTAATTGATGATTCCTTCCCCTCGCTGGCTACTTATCAAGGCTAAAATTTATTGGTTTCCATCACTTATTAATCAGGGACTGTGCAGCGTGCGGATACGGAAGATGGAAAACGCGTAAGGAAAAACAGCAGTGTTACACCGGAAAATGGGACCTAGCGCACGAAATATAGAACTACTGAACAGACACCAGTTCTGGGCTTACTAACGTACACATGTGCGTAAAATTATTTTGAAATTTCGTTTTCCGTGAAACCCTCGAAATTTATGTCGGTATTTTTGGTGTAATAACCTGTGTCACATTTTGTCTTTCATGAAATTTGGTCTAAACTGTTGGAAAAAAGTGTAATCCTTTAAATATGGTCATATATAAGCTATGTCTTTCATAGCTTTTACGTTCATGAAATGGTAATCAAATATCACAAACTCGCTACTCCGTAAAACATAACCCGGACCACCTTGTCAAAATGCGTTATATTCAAATAGTCTTTACGCATGGACATGAACACTTCTACGACAGCTACAGCAGCAACAGCAACAGTGGTAACAGATACAGTTGTCCTTTAACTTAATGACAAAAGGAGTCCGCTGCTTAAAAGGAACAATTTCTTCACTGGTCCCTATGGTTTCTTCTTAATGCTACAAAGAAGATGATAGATTTTTATAAGAAGACGAGGATGTATTCTACTGTATGCATGGGTGGCGAAATCGGAGTTTGATTACCTTGGTCGTAAATGCCAAATCTTTATCTGCATTTCTGTGCATAATGGTAATATATTCGGATTCAGATTATGTTCAATGCTCCGTTATGGCTTTTGGACAAGCTGGGGGAAATGGACAATTGATTTTTTCAATAATAGTATGATTCTTTCTTACCGTGGTCAAATGTCATTGAGACACGATAATGTCGAAAGTCCCATATGTCTATCCACGATAACTGCCTTAATCGAAAGGTAAAATTATCCGAAAATATATTCCACTAAACTCTGACATTGAGCTAATATTGATTGAATGCCATTGAAATAAAATGACATATGTTCATCTTGTCATGTCTTCACTGCTTTACTTTTATTATCAAATATATGCAAATAAACTAGTTACGGAATACTGTGAACGAAAGCATATACAGTACATTCAACGCAGGTAACATAAGGGAGTTATGCAACTCAACCTAAGAAACCCATATACGTACAGTGAACCATCGTTTAACCGGACCCCGATTATCCGGATGTCTCGCAATCCGAACGAAATTGTAAGGGAACGGAATTATTGGACCAGTTTGTTGCAGACGACTTTTGAAAACATTGTGGGTAAAGGAGAAATTGCTCGTGATGAGCAATTTCTCCTTTTCCCACAATGTTTTCTGCCATATCAGAAGATTATCTTTGAATTTCATCACGTTTTGATATGTCTTCTGCAAAATCTTTCAATTTGGGACGGTCGACAATTTGGCGTTTGCTAAAAGGTTATAAGTATATACCGCTCATACAGACCGTTTATGTCTTTATGTGAATAAGAACATGCTCTGCTTCATTAGTCCGGATTATTCGGTAAACCGGACATTTTGTTGGGAACGGACATGTTCGGATAAACGAGGGTTCACTGTATACTGTTGATAATATTCTAAAAAGCCAACGTACAACAAACAGATCTGATTCAAAGTTAACGATTATTCCTGATAACAAGTACGTAGCTCCACGCACCGGATGTGTTATTACGCTTTAAGGGACACTGTTCAATACGCCCCACAAAATCCAGATTATTCTGTTTGATGTTTGAGTTTGTAAGGACACCACAACCGTATCCATTACACACTAACTTCATCACTAACTCTGTGTTCATTCCGTACATGGCAAGATTCGTCGTGTTACGATCGTTTTCAAAGTGAATAATTAATGGAGGCGAAATATTCGCCGAGAAAATGAAATTACGTAAAAAAGGAAGTAAATTATTTCAAGGTGCTTGTTCACAGAAGAGAGAAAATGTGCTACTCAAAATCGAAAAAAAAAACCGGTACAACGTCTGCACTTTCTATCAGAGATGTTAAAAAGTAAGTATTTTCTTAAATTGTGAAACACTCAACTTGACTTCATTGTTTACATTCAAGTATCGTCTATAAATAGCATTGAGCGCTCAGATGAAGAAGTGGCGGTCAACTTGTATGAAAAGTCAAGTTTTACATATAATGATGTCATTTAGTTAACACCCACGACACGTATATATATTCAAAATGGAATAATTCTCAGATTTCATTGGTTCCCTACATTTCTTGGCTGATCTTGTTATATCGCTATTTGTAAACAAACCGTATCGTCTTCACTCTTTAAAAAGCATCATTTGAACATGTTACAGTCTTTAGCATGACTTTATCAAGGAACTAATAAAACAGTGAGTTCAGCCAAAATAAAATCTATGAAGTTCTTCACTTGAGCACACTTAATCTGCTTTTATGGCATGGGTCTTTTCTTATTTCTAAATGAATCGTATATTGCAATTTCCTTCAATGCGTACGTATCAGATATACCTTTAAGAAAATGCACAATTTCTTTAAAAATAGTTTTCTCTATGAGTCAAAGTCGGAAAAGCTTCTAATTATCACCTAAGACTTAGCAAATGATCTGATCACACTTACAATAGTTAAAAATTCATGTGCCGAAGATACTTTGCTTTAATTTACAATAGAAATAATCTATATACGCATTTAGATTGCGATAGTCAATCTAAACGCTTTTAAAGATCATAAGAAATAGAAACTGTTTATTGTTTGGAAAACTTATGCAAGCGTTCAAATTGCAATAGTCAATTTGAATATTTGCATAAATCAAAGAATCTAACTAAAAAGCCATTTGATTTTTTTAGAAGAAAATATCAATTTATGTCATACCGAAATCTTTGAACTGGCTTCTCTTTGCATTATTTAGCATTGAGCAATATCGAACAAACTCCATAAAACAAGAATGATTAATATTCACAGATGTTGTTTTGGTTTGTATCAGTCGAATGCTAAGGTCCACTTTTGGAAAACGCCGAACCATTGAAAAAAGAAAAAAAGAAACAAAAGATAGACAATATGAAGAACTGGTGAATTTACAAGTATTTGTTAAGAACGTATGTCACATGAACGGCATTTTAAGTTTACATGTTCCTTCGCACTGAACTACGACTAATTACTGTCATACAATGGCATTGTCGCTGCTAAAATCATTTCGATGTCAGATATTGCAATAAACACGTGTTTGGTCAGCCATCGGCACGACAATACACGATGTCAATCATCAACTTGGATTTATATATTTTCTTGCGTGTGTGACTAACTGCCAGCGGGCATACAGTCTCGAGTTCCCTGCCCTACCAATACGTTACTGTAGAGAGTACGACAAGGAACACGACCAGGGTGCATATGGTTTCTACGCATTTCCTCCGCTGTTTACTGGCTCTACTATATTCCACGAAATAGACAACGGTTTGGCTACAAATTCTGAGCGGTTTGATTGGTAAAAATGCAACGTTCAAAAATACAACGACCAAAACAACAAACAGCATAGACACTTGTTTCCCCTGAATCATTGTTTTGCGAAAATCAAAGGAGACAGCCATTCATCTGAATTTGATTTATACACTGATTTGTGTCAATAGTTTTGTCAAAACTTCAATTCCGAAACATTTTGACAAACAATTACGCAATTAAAACTTCTTCTCATGATATCTTTGAACCGGCAAACGTTCTTCTCTATGGACATTGTACTGTTTTTATTCCTTCCGTTAGCAGCCTGGATCCTACCTGGTAGATTTGTACCATACCGGTCTCTATATTAGATAGATGAGAGAACGTATGGTTTATCACTCGCTGGTGTCAGGCCTCTTCCCTCGAGAGGATGAAAAAGAGATTACCAACTGATCGACAATTTCAACACGTTGTTCAGATTGTTTCAGTGCAAATAGATCTTTCATTAGTATCTATGTGGATAAAAAATGAACTGAACTTAGGTAAGAGATCATGTCATTAAGCGCATTGTAACGAACCGAGCGAATAAATAGAGAATAGATGGTTGTTGTCGTGAATCGGAAATGTTATCGGGCAAGGCGTAGGAATATTATCCGGTGAGCCGAAGGCGAAACGGATAATATTCCGATGCCAAGCCCGATAACTTTTCCTATTCAAAGACACCAATCATCTATTCTATTTATCCTGTTACCTTTATGTATACTTTTAAACAAACAAAATGAAAATAAAACACGTGAAAAAAAGCAGAGAATGATGTAATCATGACGTCATGTTCCATGGCGTTCTTATGACGTCATGATTTGTCACGCGGATGTGTTGTATGGTTACTGCCGAATATCAAAAATGTTATATGGCACCTAGTTATCGGTCCCAAAATTGCACTAGTGACAGGATAAATCTCAAAAGCGATGACACGATCCTATTTTTTTTCCACTGAGTATTCTTCAGTGCGTATCACATCACAGTTCGGCTGTTCTATTTTAAGGAAATTGTTTTTTAACTTCCAAATGTCCTCATATGTGTGGACAAACACCTTTAAGAAGTAGAAAATTAATAAATGAAAATACTTTACTTATCTGGACTCATTCTTCAGAAATGAAGAGATATATTGGACAAACGAATGCTGAAAGCATCTGCACGAAAACCACGACCTTAACTTTCGTCTTGAATCGAACTTTCTTTGTAAGGACTTACGACTGAAACTATACGACTTTATCCTGTCACTAGTGTCATTTTGGGACCAATAACAAGGGGCCGTATAACATTTGTGATATCCGGCACTAACCATATAACACATCCACGCGACAAATCATGACGTCATAAGAACGAAATGACGTCATGTTTACATCATTATCTACTTATTTTTTCCTTTTTTTCGTGTTTTATTTACATCTTGTTTGTTTGAAAGAAAACACAAAGGTAACAGGATAAATAGAATAGATGGTTGGTGTCTTTGAATAGGAAAAGTTATCGGGCTCGGCCTCGAATTATTATCCGATTCGCCTGCGGCTCACCGGATAATATTCCTACGCCTTGCCCGATAACATTTCCGATTCACGACACCAACCATCTATTCTCAATATATATACCAGCATGTTCTCACAAACAAGGCATTGGGTCCTTCATTGGCATAAACGTTCATCAAACGTTACAGTATGTTGTCAACTTTTATATTTTCTAAATCGTCTCTTACCATTAACAAATAATCTTCATTTGGTTGTACTTTTGTTGGGAATAACCACGAGTAACAAAACAAATTGTGTATTGTACTATATGTATATATATATAAAGTGCAATCCACATTTTCTTTCGTTACTGGTACCTGTGGGAAAGACACTGATGTTGGTAAAAGTAGGAATCGCTCCAATGACTTATGTGTTCCTTTTCCTCGTTGGTTCATAAATCTTCACAATACCAATTAATCGCCGGGCTCTTTGAAGGTATTCATTTGGGTTTTACATCATTTCAAAAATTGTTTTGTTCTGTCACGACCATCCTTGATTCACACTTAATGGTATTTACATGGGTTTTACATCGTGTCAACATTATTTCAGTTATTTTGCAATGCCCGTTTATTATTGGTGGAAGAAGACCATATACTCATCTGTCCACAAGGGCTGGTCAAGCCGGGAAGAGCCTTCAGTATCCCGTAAGTCAGTCTGTAAACTACCTCTCATGAAAAAACATTTCTTACACGTACTAGACAAGGGCTTTCATTGGAACACTTGTGATCTAAGACCGCCATCACCGTAACCAATAGGTGACACAGAAAAAGTGTTTGATAGATGGTGAACAGCACGGAAGAATATTGCAACAAAAATACTTAAAAAGGAGGGAACGGTTTAAGTTTAAAACGGAATAAAATCGACAGCTTATTCGTATGTGCATGGTTGAAGGGTTAATCCCAGGGGTCAGTAAAGCCAATGTCAGGTTTCAAAGAGTCGTATCTGTTGCACTGGATGGCATACAGGGAACATGTTTATATGGGAACGGGCGACACAAGGTAACAATTGTTGAAAACGGTGTTTAACAAAAACGCTGATAAACTTCCCTTTTAACATTAAAACTAATGTTTAAAGGCACGGCGGATCGTACAATAGTCTCCCGAATTCGTTAAAAGGCAAGATTAAACGTCCCAACATAACAAAACCATAAAGATTTGTCAAACAAAGGAGCGGAACTTTATAAGCTTCTAGCTTTCGTTCCAATCCGTTTTACAAAGTTGTGTGTAATGTATATATTGGTGGTTTTTTATTGAATAAAATATGTTTAAACTAAACAAATGTTATAATACGAATACATGTATGGCAAAAAATGTTAAAAGTTGATAAAAGGTTTTATCACAGAAGAAAAATATTGAAAGTAAAATGATATGTTATTGAAACAATACAAATTTTGCATTGATGTTTGATATACAATGAAAAGTTGCTGCTGATAGCATGATAATTCGGAAGCGTCCATTTATTTAAGTATATTTGCGATTGATCTCAAAAGCGATGCCACTCTTTTGAATAATTATTATTTCGGGAAGCTTCAACGTATTTAAGTATGTATGCGGTATATCTCAAAAGCGATGTCACCCTTTTGAATTGTAAAACACATTGATTCAAAGAATACACACATAAAGGAATTGAAAACAACCTAATTTTGCTTTTAATGACTATTCTTCAGTGTGTATCATGTAACAGTAGAGTTGTTGTGCAATTCTTGAAGAAATTGATTTTTAACTTCCATGTTTCCCCACATCAGCGAACAGTCACAATTTAATGTGTGTCTAAATTAAGTACATGTATTTGGGAATCAAGGACAGGAGGCATAATAAAATTCAAAATTGGACACCGTCGGTATTTTTGATATACAAAAATATTGATATCATTTATTACAAAAATATCACAGATTAGTGTGTTAAATAAAAACAGAATTAACAACGAAACCGACAATAATTATTATATACTTCATCATTCTAGAAACGTCTGCAGTCTAGTGATTATTTGAATACGTAAATAATATTGCAAATGGAAACGTTTTTCATAAAACTAAGCAAATCCCTTAATTACTTATTAACTTGTATTGTGCATATTTTACTCTGTAACGATGAATTTCCCATTTAACCCTTAACACGTTAGTATCTTCACAAGCTGATTCGGTACACCACATATCTCGTCCGTTGTAATAATTCACCGGACAAAAAATACTGTGTACCGAAAAACCCTTGTTTGACCGTACAGTTAATTACATGTACTCCAAGCGAAGAAGCAGTCAAATGCCTTAAATATCGCGTTTTTGGTACATGTACATGGATTATATGGTTGAATTTACTCATTTTGGTGAATGATGACATCAAAGTATGAGCTTGATTCTATAAAAGTGTACAAGCAATGACTTATTTACGGAGCAGTGTGAAGTTGAGAAGTTTTCTCTCCTTGACGCAGTTCTCAACAAAATACACGTTTATTAGTAACCACATCACAAGCACATAATCAAAATACTGCAGACATCTCGGTGAACTAATTCATAACAGGGCGACACTAGTTTCAGTTGATCATTTTCCGTTTAAAAACAAAGGCAGCGGATAGCAATGATCTACCCATCCACTTATAGACTGTTCATATGTTGATCACAGGTACCGGTACCCAAACAAAATGTGTCTCGTACTAAACATAAACATGTTGTACAATGCTCATTTTTTGTTACTGGTACCTGTGATGTAGATGTGTAATTCGACTTAATGTTTCCATCATTTAAGTTTACCAACATTTTCTGAATAATAGGTTATATCTATTGTTTTTTTTTATATTAGAACTCTGGGTTCATATTCTTAATATTAATCATACAAAGTCAATGAAGTCGTTTATGCGATTTAAAGATAAACTATAGAAACTATTCTGTGACAATACTTCTAGCATGTGGACTAGATTTTGAATACAGAAAAATACTGTGAGAATCGTTCGTCTTTGCAAATCATATTTCTACTTATTATTAGATTTATACTTGAAAGCCTTAAAAACAAAGCAATAGGTTATGTGCACCTCGTGTTTACACGAATTGAACATTCAAGTGAAATTATTCTTCGATGCATCCCGAAACGATGCTGCATTCGATTTAAAGCACTGCTTATATTAAACCTTTTTAGTTGTGACTACGGTTTATATCGAATCTAGGATAGTTTCAAATCAACATTTTTGTCAATATTATAAATCCTCAAATGAGCAAAATTCCTCACAAAAAGTTAACTGAATTTACGGATCGTGTAGTACCTTGTTGTTTATGGTGAATGGTTTCAACATGCTGTTTGGATGAAAAAAAATATTTAGAGATTCACATGAAAAGCACTAGCAAAGTGACAGAAAAAAAAGAAAGCTTTCGCCGAAATAAATTTTTGCCGTGAACAACTTGAATATTTCTAATAAAATCAAAGTATAAAAACACATCAAATACCGTTACTGTCATACCAACAAAAGGCCTAACCTCTTCACGGAACTAAGAAGAAGCGCCCTTAATTGTTTGACAGTGAATTATGAACATTCCGAGCAAGATCGGGATGATTCAAATTTACCTTCAAATCAACTCAGACTAAAAACAGATCGCTTTTAGGTTTGAATCGTAAGCTTAGGGAATTCTGAAGAAACGAGCTATGGGAGTGTTTATTTTCTGAGTCAAAAATGCCAAATATAGTATTTTCTACGACAAGTTCGTACCAAATTCACTTCAACTACAAACATAGTAACTTGATAACAAATCAAAATCAACTTAACAGCAGTATGTGTTGCCCTAAATTGCTGCATGGTAAGTTTGTTGTTTGTTTTTAAAACATTAAAATTTGGGAATAAATATTTTGTTAGATTCCAATGCAACTGACCATTTTCAAAATGTTTTCAATAAATCCGAATATATTTCTCAAATATATAAATAAAAAATTTACTCAGACGAAAAATGAATAATTGTTACAGTTCCTGTCAGGATATGATGTCAACACGACTTTGGCAAATTGAAACATATTGAAACAACGAAACGAAATTAACCATAGCCTGTCGATTCCTAGAATAAAACATCACATTGGATTTACGGCTGGAATAAAATATTATTTTCGAACACATTTACATTTTTGGTTTACGTCATTCATATACCCTGGACACCGTAATACCTAGTATAGCATGGGTCACGTGATATGAACCACGTGACAAATTATCAAGCAATGATATACAGCAAAAAAGAACTATTGTACAAATGACTTTAGGAACAACACATGATAACATTTAATAAACATTTGGAAATATTTATATATAAATAACAACTATCATACAATTTAATGACTGCCACCAAGCGGAACTCAAACCTTTTCTTTTAACCCTTAGAATGCTGGGTAATTTTCTAAAAATAGATTTTTGTGTCGTCTGCTTTCCAAAACCTTAAATCAAATATCGGATTTTATTAAGAAAAGATACCCAGAGTAGCAAACAGGTTAGATCACAGGTCAGCCACCAATTTACTTGGTGGCTGGCCCGTGATCAAACCTGTTTGCATAAGCATGAAGTCGGTTCCAGCACTTTAAGGGTTTAATGTGACAGTACATGTGGCATTTTTATACAAATTCAAAATACACCATTAGACAAACAATTACGAAATGTTACATACCATCTGCAGACGAACTTTAGTAAAAGAAAATGGAATAAACTATTTAGTGCAATTATTTTGTCTAAAACGTTTTTCTAAGCTGGCACTTGAAAATAGCATAACTTTTAGTTAAAAAATCGCTAAATTCCAAGTAACATAAAGGTTATGTGTAGCTTTCCCGAATCAAAAGATCACATTAGTTATGTGAGTGTGTTTTAATTGTGATGATACGTCGATTATTTCCTTTTTTGTATATTATTGAATCTTTTAAACACCACATTTTTCAAACATGACAAAAAATAGTATTTGTTCTCGTCTGTTTGTCTGCGGCTGATAAGTAAAATTAAGTGATTCTTTGGTAAGGAGGTAAATAACATAACATACTCTATATTAATAAAATTCAAAATCATTTGTGTTAAGCGTTTTATTGTATTATGCTTCTATGTTTTAATTATCACGAGAAGTTCCAGAAAAGATCATATCATTCCATCAAAGTCTTAAACAATTTGTTTTATAAACAAGTGAATCATACATCTAGTATGAATTAAAAGAAATGAAATATGCTTGCAATAAAACGACCTTCAATTCTTAACATTACATGAGAAAATAGAAGATTCGTCAAAAATGTTACAAAACTTATTTTAATCCGACAAGTTCGTTCTTATTGGAATCTGTGACCAATGCAAAATAAATGCTGTAGCAATTTAGGAATTCTAAGAATAGCAGTTATTCAAAAGTATTTGGTATAAATCGTTTTTCGTCAAAGAAAAGAAGTACTATCTCGATTTTTAACCTTTCACCAAGGACACGTTAAACGGTGAATATGTTTTCTAAACACATATCATTTATATCAATTCCAAATTGTTTTCATTTCTTTCATTCAGAAATTCTCCCCAACAAACACAAATCAAATAATAATTGAAAGAACATTAATATTTTTGCAAAACTCACACGAAAAATGTATTTCCGTTGAAAAATGCACAACGAACAATTCTATGTACATAACCGGTATTAGTAGATCTGATTTAGCAGATCTAATATTTCTGGAGATTCTAAATAGAATGGGATACGTTGCCTGAATGGTTGTGATATTTGGATATTGGCATTTAGACTTAAAACAACGGCCAAACGATCAACTGTCGGACATTGAAACAACAAACGAGTTTCTATCTATTTTTGAAGAAAAAAAAAACCTATGCAATGGCAAACATTTACGTTGTTGAGTAATTGTTGAAAGCTTACGAATATTGTATGGTTACATAGTATTAGGTCGTTTTTTGACTTTTTGAATTGTCACATTTTCAAAGACAAAAGAAAAACATAACTAGTTCTCAGAATTTTTCTGTTAAAAGTGTGTTCTTTAAATGTATATATCATAGGTTATGTATGCCAATGAGAACGGTATTTTTTGCAACTTTAAGGTTCTATCTCCTTTAATTAAAGCTAAAGTTATCAAAATTATGCAAAGTTCCTAATTTCTACTTTTGACGCTCTTTTTTAAGTTCTTCGTTTCAATTTTTGTTATGTTACACTTGATTCGTGATATCGACTATCAATTTCGGCAATAATAACTATATGATAAGCAACCTCCTTCAGAAAAAAATTATTTCTACAGAGACAATAAACATACATGTACACATAAAACCACTCTATGAATTCTTGAACACATAACATTTCTTTCGTCTAAACTCGTCACCTCTTAAAAAAGATGCCGAGATTTTGTGGGATTTATCATCTAAAAATATTCGTGAGAAATGAAATCTCCATTATCCAACAATGATTTATATCGTATCAGAATATCATTGTTAAATTGTTTCTATATAATGTATATGGAGTGTATGCAAACATTGACATTTAAGACAATTAATATAGTTGTTTATATGAGTTAACGCAACTACAAAACTGAAAACTATTGCCCAGTGACTGTAACCGGTTTTGTTGGCAAGCAGTCGGACAGGCAAACTTAGTGGCTACATTGCACTTAATGGAAAGAGTGAGCATTGTATTTGATGAAATTCGCTGACTTATATACCTTTTAATTCCAAAGAATTAAACATCCATTTCACTGAATATCCTGCAAACCAAATCATTTAGATGGTTCTGTGTATTTCGCGTCAGGCCCTGTATGTTTCAACGAAGTGTTTATTTCGATGATGGGAACTTGTCAACGTCATTGTAGTATATGTACATTTCACTGTATTCCATGTTTGTTTCAATGATTAAGTTACTCAACATCTGTCGGAACAGGAATCGATCTACATGATTTCAACAAGACTTGATACAGTAAAGAAGTAGTTGAATATCCAGTAGAGGTACCGTTGAAGATCTTCCTGTCGATGACATAAATTCTTCGGACCAACAATGTCGCTCTGTTTCAAACCACATTTATAAGATAAGAAACTTAGAAGAATGAAGGCAGATTTCATCTTCGTGTACACTTCATGATCGTGATCCCTTAACAAATCACTCCATCTCCGGTGAAATACTCGAAACGGGAATCTCCTTCCTGACAAATGGCGTCCACCACGGATTCGATATTGCTCCAGCACTATTTTGAATTATTGTTATATTTTTCCCAATTCGACTTCAGAGAACACTGTAACTGACAAAAGTGCTCATATATATCTCCAAATGATCTCAATTTCATTATATAATTCGGCATTATTCGTGAATTTAAAAAAAGAATGATAAATCGCCTTCAGCTTTTATATGATAACACCTAAATCCACAGCGTTCACTTATATAATATCAAATACACAGAATTATTCGAGCGTCCAAGACTGGTCGGACAATGTCAGGAATCAGTAATATCCAAGACGTCACATTCTGTATCTGACGGAATGAACTATCTCGTACCGAAACATGCTGCACGACTGATATTCCGATTTAGCCCCCGTGGGTCTGATGATGAATCTAAAATCAGTGTCTCAGACAAATACACAATGTTAAAGTTTCGAACAACAATCACTATTCCCCATATATTTCGAGACAAAGGTCAGTCTAACGAGATATTCCAATGTATGGAAACGCTGTTCGAAAAACGGAATGACGTAGCACAATTTCGTCTTATTTTCTTTTGTTTTCTTTTGTTTTCTGTCCTCTTTGTTTTTTAATAGGAATCGCCATTTAAAATAAGACTCGAATTCAACCTCACAAGCATATCCCCCAAGCCAAATCGTTTAACTAACGAATGAATTGATTATGGTGTGGATCACAAAATCCGTGTCGAAGTTGTCGTTACAATGTTCCACTTTGTAGACATTGCGGCAGAATCCCATGTCTATAAGCGAACACTTCCAGGAGTTTCTTAACACAGCATCGACTTCCGGTGTCTTCACACAGCGTCTTTCAACCAATCACGGCGTAGTTTATTTAACCGAGTGTCTGTTTACTTAATACCGGATACTAGATTTACAGAAAGCTCCGTATGGAGCTTTCTGTATGTCTAGTATCCTGTATTAAGTTTAAATATATTATGCACTTTTTCCATACTAGATATCAAACATCTTGAACACGGTCACTTCGAAAACGATTCGCTGTATTCACCAAATGTCCCCTATAATTCCGTGACGTTCTCATCTCACTCGGTGAAGTATAAAACACATTGTTAACCCGGTTAGAAGTGTCTGTATACATGAGGCTAGGTGGATTGAGGCGGAAATGTCGTTGTGGTTCAAACCTTTCGTGCCGGTTCGATCCTGTCCATCGTCCGCTTGTATGTCCGTACTGTCGGGCGTACACGAGTCTGAAAATTAAACAAAACATGAATCTGAATATCGACATTTTTTACTTCATATAACGTGAAGAAAATTAGTCAATTTACACATTTTTATAGACTTGTACAGGGGTACGAGAGTCTCGAAAGTAAACAAACATGAATAAAAATAAATGTTTACATCAATTCATGTAAATACTATTTGTCATTTTACGCATTTTTAAAGAAATTATACAGGCGTAAGCAAGTCTGGAAATTAAACAAACATGTAACTTAAGAAACCTTAACTTCATGTCATGTGAAGAATATAAGTAATTTTACACATTTTGTTTAGAAAAAATTAAACAGGCTAAGACAGTCTGGAAATTAAACAAACATTAATCTGAACAAATTTTTACATCATTTTTATGAGAAAAATATTTCTCCTAACACATCGGCAAAACTATGATGTAGGATAAAATGCAACGTTATATATGATATTACACCGATAAATACCAATATGATATGCTTCCCCAACATATTGATTATAGACTTTCGTTTTCATTTAAAATCAGTTAACTTAGCCAGCAACACTAATGTATGCATAGATCTGCATTGGATGACGTACATTTATTCGTATTCGAAAAAAAATCACATTTTCTTACAACTGTTTACACTTCACCCGTTAAAGTTATTTCCCTTTAGATGTTACAGAGGTTTCTGTACGATACTGATACAACAATTTATTGCCAAGAAAACGTTTTTGATATATAACAAATGGAACTCGAGATTGTTGGTTAGAGATTCACAACAAACTAAGGTTAGTGGCAATGATGTTCTCTATTAAGACTAGAAAAAATTAAATTGAAATGTTAGAAGCTTTTATAACAATATCTTTGGCTTTATAGTAGAAGAATCGATGCCTACTTTATCGTGTACGTAATCCACCATATATCATGATCGAAGGAACACAACTAAACAACTTAAAAATATAAAATATAAATAAATGACTTGCCAACACACACATGGATGTATAGATACTATACAAATAAAAAGCAACAACAGTAAATGAATGAAAATATATATGGAAATGGTGAACATAAACAAACCAATGTATTTACCTGGTGGACTAGAGAGTAAATAATTGATTTGTTGACTGGTGACACTCCATCTGTCGCTCTGACAGCTATCGTCCGACTGAAGTTCGACCCCAAACTCAGTGTCGACAAATGTCTGTAACAACAAGGCACGTCGTGGTGGGTCATAATAAACATATATTTTAAAACTTTATAATAACTGACTAATAGCAACTTTCTCTTTTAATAACATTTCATATGTACGTAAATTGCTGTATAATGAAAAACGCAAGAGACTATAATTCTTTTTAATGGACGGACGGTCATAAAGATTGACAAAATTAAAAGCGGTATCGAAAGTAAAACAGGCGTATACCACTTTACTATTTCAGGAAACAGAGCTTTTGATTGGTCAATAGTCAAGTATATAAAAAAAGAATTTACTATTAAATATTCATTCTCATGATCGCAATATGTGTTTTTATACTGCAAGTCTTAATTAAATCAGTTTACAGATAGCTAAGAAATTAATTAGAAAATCAGACTATATCGGGACTGATTAAATATGGTGTAATCCCTTGTGAAACCATGTGTTTCTTTTATTAGGACTGAAAGAGTTCAGTGAAAGACTTTTGAAATAGAAATTTGAATGTAAAATACTTCCTTGAAATGATTAAATCAAAGAATTAAAAAAAGAAGAAATCACTGTTAGAGCAATATCTTATTTTCAACAATATTTCAACTTTCTATGATACCGTAATTGAAATCCGAGAAACTTTCCTAAAGGTTTGAATGCTCCAAAAATGCCTCATCAAAACATATTGAAATAGAGTTGAAACATAATTTTAAACAAGACAACTATGGTGTACTTACCAAGCATTTCGCTTTAGAGCCGGACCCCTGGATGATTATGAATGTCTTCTGGTTCACACTCCAGCTGTGTAGGCATTGGAATATCTCCACTGGAAGGAGAATAAACAGATACAGTTATTTTTGTAGTTTTAAGCCACAGTCACAAAATCAATGTTTCATAACTTTCATTTTTCATTAACTTAATACAAGACGCAAAAGTCATCACGAAATGTTCTCCCGGATTTTCTACAAGACTAGCGTCCTTGATCATACTGCTAGAACACTTATACATTTATCTCACATCCTCTTTCATTGATAAACAATACAAAAGCTGATATAAAAGAAAAAGAAAAAATCGATAAAAAATGAGAGACCCGCTTTTGTTAAGGAATGCTCAAGCCTGAAAATCACTAATTAAAGCTTGAATTTAAACATCTTCAAAATGAACAAAGGAAAATATATCATTTCAAAGCTTGAAATCATTAATAGCCCTAAAATTTACCACAATATCTTACACAATATAAATCTGAACTCATACAGGTTATCCAATGAATTCTCAGCTTACGAATGTTTCCGAGTAGTTCCGATTGGCACCATATCTTAGTTAAGAAGTTTAGAAGTTGGACCCATTATTTACCTTTTTCTTCGTGCCTGATATTAGACCTATGACTAGGACACGTGGTATCTATAAGGATCTCGTTGGGTCTGCGACACCCGATATTCACCGAGCCCGTACACTCGGACGCCTTGTCTTGGTACGTGAAAATACCCTTCCGGGTGATACTGCACTGTCCCGAGTCGTTCACGTCGGCTGAAAGGGAACGTGAGTCTATATTATATTATATTATTATATTATATTATAACAATTAATAAAGTGAAATAATATACTACATTATAATTATATTATATTTATACTATATTATATTAAATCATATTATATTTATACAACATTATAATTATATTATATTTATGCTATATTATAAATATATTATATTTATGTTATATTATGTTAAATCATATTATATTTACACTACATTATAATTATATCATATTTATACTATACTATTTTAAATAATATTATATTTATGCTATAATATAATTATATTTATACTACATTATAATTATATTATACTATTTTTATACTACATTATAATTTTATTATATTTATACTACATTCTGATTGTATCACACTTATACTACACTATAACTAAACTTTATTATATCATATAATACATTATATTTTCATTTTTGAGACGACGGAAACATGTTATGAAAAGCTATCGTAAATATTTAGTTTGTATATGACTAGAAGCTGTACTAGCTTGTATATGTCTATTATAACGTTAGATACCAAATCATTTTCTATCGTCATAATTTGAAAAAGGCTGTAGACATTGGACATAATGTTAAAAAAAAATATTAACGAAGGTCATAATTCAAGACAATTTCATATATGATTAAAATCATATTTTGCATTTTCTATTTAACATGTATTTCTATTGATTCTCAACTTTACAATGATTAAATCTAGCTTAAATACCGAATGAGTAAAACATATTTCTAAATTGATATCAATCGATTGGACAATCAAATTTATTGATGATTACAATAAATTTATTCAACTAATACTCACAAAAGGAATGTGGGTTTAAAATAATGCATCCCTGAATTGATTAATGTATCATAAGTATGTGTTTGATAAAACTTACGTATGAGGAGATGTTTAACAGAGTTATCAAAATGGCGATCTTCACATTGCGATTTCGTTGGTCCGATTCGGTCCCCTAAAAAAAGAATTAAATAATAGTTTTGAAAAGGTAAAATGCAACTGTCTGTTTTATTTTATATTGGTTTTACATCGCGTTGACATTATTTCAGTTATGTTGCGATGCCCGATTCTTCTTGATGGAGGAAGAACCCCATACTCATCTGCCAATAAAAGCTGGTCAAGCTGGGTTCGGTATTCCGTAAGTCAGTCGGGAGACTATCCTACCTCTTATGCATATACGCAAAAATTCAATTTGGAAACCTAAAGGGAAAAATTTACAATATATGTCGTATAGCAACAACATTGTCAGAAAAAAATAAGTTGTCGTTAAAATGTGTATTATGATCATTTACTACTCCAAAGATAATTTAGTTCTACACAAAAAAATGAAATGATCTATTAAGCTTCATCTTTGTCAGTGTCAAATTCTTTAAAAGGCACAGCTATTTATCTTAAAGTTTTACAAACCAAATTGGATCATGTCGATAGGAATTAATGATGCCTTAAAGACAGCGTTATCTATAAAACTAAATAACGTTAAGAATACGAAATCGTTTTTAAAGGGAAAATATTGATTCAAAAACAAACCGCTTGTTTCATCATACTTAGCATAGCTGCATAAAAGATTACATAATAACGATACATATTAGATCGATAACATTTATTATTATTAAAACAGATAATCAAAACATGTGTATGCATTACTTACCAATGTGTAATTCTAATATATTTTTGTCTCGTTGTACCAATCGAATGCACTGGTAACCTGATTCACTGAAAAATAATAACACAACAAATAAATAACAACTCTCGTTCTGATTTTAAAACTCGCTGAAATGTGACAGCTTACCGAGAGAGGATCTGTCTATTTCTGTTTGCGATTGAATCTCAGAAAATCTGACAAACAATACGATTTAAAATATCCGAAATAAAGGCATACGATCTTTTCTTTGAAAATTTGAAAATGGTCGCCGCCGGTTAAATAGCTGATGATCAATTTTAAGGCGTATTGAAAATGAAATGAATTAAGATTTGATTATGCGGTTGCAATCACACACTCCTTAAAGAATCTAACACGACCAAGGATTAATTCTGCGTACACAATAGGACTAAATTGCCGCTGGACCTTATTGAGCCGTTCGTAACATGCAAACAATGGACGATAACCCCCGTACCCGAACATTATTTCCCAGGAATACATGAGTTATTAGAAACCGTTTAATTCTAAGAATTGCCTTAAGACGTAACCAATTACCGCGGGCTAAAGATTGCTGCAAGTAAATGACGAGAGTTATATTCAAGAATAGGCCTTCTGACCCAACCCGGGATAAAATATCACCACCCAATTAACATTCAATTAATTCGCAATTAGTTAATCGCCACTCGGCGGTTGTGGTTCAAAACGGTTGTATCGCCTTTATTTTTAAATAAAGGAGATACAACCTTTTTGAACTACAGCTTCGATAAAATAAAAATCCCCCATTACCAGTTATCGTCCGTGGTATAGGTCAGATACTCCGTCTGTAGAACATCTGCGCTCAGCGACTCGGCCTGGTGAGTTTTCTCCACACACTTTATAACGAGCTTAGTCGGGGACCCTTCCGACACTTCCTGGTACCCGATCGCGGCGGCCTTTGGCGAGCGCTCGTTCAGTCGCAACACCTTCACGCTGGATCCAGGCTCCACCTCGAGGTGCCAAGTCCCGCTCAAGTCTCGCCATTTGTTACGGTTCACGAGAATATCCGGGAACGTGCATCGGCCCCGGGGCTCGTTCAAATCTGGAAATATGGTGGAGTTAAACACGGGGATTAATTAACGGTGCATTGATTTGAACTAAAGAAAAAACATACGATACAGGCACTGTTTCTGATCTGTTTTGCCTGTTTGGCTTTTGTAAGTTCGTTCAAACTATCGTTAATCGACGATTTTTCTTAAACAAATTTTTTTCGAAAGTGTTTTACGAATCCCTGATTCGTTACGAATAATTCCTGATGTGTTGCAAATGAATATTCACTGAAAGAATTGCTCATTTAACTTGCATTTTGAAGTAACATCGCATAGAAAGTTTGACCTACACTTCGCCTGGTTTTAAACACTGCTAACAGAGGTTGAACAAAACAAAGTAAACTAGTTCGAAACCATGAGGCCGAGCATTAGAACATAACGGAAAGATTGCTGACACGATGTAAAATCCTCAACAAAAAGCCCCTAGTACAGAACGCGGGTGACGATGCGATGTCAGATATTTCCTCGCTCGTAATTTAGACGTTAACCCTTAGAGTGCTGGGTAGTTTTCTAAAAATAGATTTTTTCCCGTCTGCTTTCCAAAACCTTACATATCTGCTTAATTTTGAAGATGAAAGATACTCAGAGTAGCAAACATGTTAGATCGCGGGCCAGCCGCAAATTTACTTGACGGTTGGCCTGGATCCAACCTGTTTGCATAAGTATGAAGTGGGTTCCAGTACTATAAGGGTTAAACCATTACCAAACAATGACGACATTAAACACATTTGTAACAGACGACTTAAAAAACGTTTTGGGATAAGGAGAAATTGTTAAGAGCAATTTCTTCTTATCCCACAATGTTTTCTGCCCTATCAGAAGATTATTTCTCAATTTCATCACATTTTGAAATGTCGTCTGAAAACTCTTTCAATTTGGGACATTAGAAGATTCGGCCTTTGGGAAAGGGTTATGACAAGATGTATATCTTCATCAGCAGCGTGTAGAGAACCTTACAGTTCCACGACGGGCCGTAAATCAGTCGACAATGCCGAGTATTCTCATCATAAATTCCTTCTATTCCCCCGCTTTATCATCACCCACTTATGTCAGACGGGGAACGCATGTTGGATAATAACCTTCAAACAATGGACGGAAAATTCGCACTAAAACAAGACGTAACAGCGTTTTGGGTAGAGCACTAAAGTATGAGGGGAGATGTACCAAAGATTAATCAAACGAACGAATAGTTTTCCAATACAAAATAATAGTTTTTCATTTGTTTTTTTTCTTTTTCATCACAATGCCGATTCTTAATGATGAAGACACTATACTCAATAAGTACTGGTATGCGGGGGTAAAACTATCGGTAGTCGGGAGACAAACTCTCATAATCCAAATTCCATTACCGGGATTTAAGCCCGAGCAGGGAGGGGCCATGCGATTTTAACGCCCGCGCTCCAACCGCTATGCCACGGATGCCATATTGCCTAAAAGAATGAATCGTTATGGAGAAATTATTTATATGGTGTAGAACGCCGTGTTAACATCTTTCAGTTAAATAACGGCTTTCCTGGATCCACCAGTTCTAGGCTAGTGCTCTGAAGGTGTCTTGCCAAAGAACACTCCCACACAACGAAGGTATAGTGGTGGGGCTTTCGCAAATCTTTCGCAAACCAGCTACTCATTTAAGTTTAATTCATATGTCGCATCTCTCACTCATTTCAAAGAGTGGGAAACAACATCTAAGTATAACCGAGCCGGTCTTAGCTACACCGTTAGTATTGCTTCTCCATTCACATCTCACTAGAAAAAGGTGTTAAGCGTTCCCCAATTGTCTGGAACTAATTACATCATTACGCAAAAATCGAGTGTTTTCTCACGGCGTGAGTCGATCTACAGAAAGCATGTATACCACCGGTATAGAAAACAACGGCGCCACGTAGATACAGATAGGCGGAGAAACTCGGGGTTAGGCACACAGGAATGGGACGTTTATTTGCTATGCTATATTATCGGTAATCATGAACAGATTATTTTCGAGACTGGTACAGGGTATGTATAGGGTGTTTAATGCTTCATCAACAGTTTTTCACTTATGAAATGACTTTTCAGGGTCGACCAGCATAAGGCTAGGGCTCTGAAGTGTCTTGCCAAAGGTCACAACCACAAAACCCGAGATGTCAGTGGAGCTCAAAACTGAGACCCACAAGTACTAAGTCCACCACCTAAACCAGTTGGCCACGCGGGACCCCAAACAGGGAACAAACATATCAGAAATTTGGTGATATAAGAAAAAAATGAAATATGGCGATTCGACGTCACACACATATGTTGCTAGAATAAGAAAATTACTACACCACAAAGAGTTTCCAAGAATTAATTAACTAATGAAGAACATGTATTCAATGGATCTTCAGCAAATAAGTTGGACTGTTGGTCTCTAATTGATGTATATTTGTAATTTTGAATTCGATAACGTTATTTTGTAGTATGAACATGTTTTTGTATCAGTTTCGACATGGAATACATGAAATTGCATTGTGTAGTTTAGATTGATGAACGAATACAGTCGATTCGTTGTAACGATTTGTTATTGTCTATATATTTTTGTCATACGTTGGTATATTTGTAAAAGTCTGTTCTAGGAGGGGAGGCGATATCTTTTCCTTTTTCTTTTACATGATACAACTACTTCGCGCATAAAAGGGGTTTGGAAAGCGTACTCGTAAGGAGCAAGAAATCATTTTGTCCAAATGGTTTTACTCGAAATGGTTACGAAAATTATTTCGGTTTTTATAAAAAAAAACAAAAAAACCTAAGTCCCCAAAACAGTACAGTAGAATATCTATGTCGATTTCTCCTATATGTCGAAGTAAAGACGGGGTCCCAATGAATTGGTTCTTTTGTCTATTTCTTTAAATTGCTAACGTCTATACGTCGAACCCTCTCTATGTCCAACAGTTTCATGATGTCCTTTGAACTTTGAGGCATAGAGAATCCACTGTTTATTTTGTCGAGAGATCAATGCTAAACAAAAGCATGTGCTTCACAAACGAGAAATAAGTGCTATGGTTTTGTACTGAACCCTCGATATATTAACCCATTACCAAATTATAACGACTATTTACCAATTTGTTGAAGGCGACTCTGAAAAACATGCTGGGAACAGGAGAAATTGCTCTTATCGAGTAATTTGTACTTTTCCAACAATGTTTTACGTCCTATCAGAAGATTTATTTCAATTGTATTACATTTTGAAATGTCGCCTGCAAACTCTTTCAATTTGGCACAGTCGAAATCTTGGCGTTTGGTAAGGGGTTAACCATTTCGTTTGCTTGACCAGTTTTCCGAAATGTATATAAACAGTATACTGTCCTTACCTTTCCTAAACTGCATGTTGACCACACCCAGATAGGCACTTTGTAACCCCTGGCACGTTGAATCCGCCGACATGGCCATATCACCGCTCGTCCCGTAAAAACTGTGCATCTGGAATAAGAGGGAATTATAACTCGTGCTGAAACCATGTTGAGAATAAAGATAGAATACCCATAATTCGCAATCTTGAAACTCATTCTGTCATCGGATTACTTCGGTCGTCCTCGGTTAACTTCGGTCGGGGTTTGGAACTATTCGGTTCAATGCGAACAGTTCCGGCTAAGACCGCAATATACCGAGAACGACCAAAGCAATCCGACTAATGAATTAATTTTGAAATGGCGGATTATGGGGTTTCTACCGTAGGAAACATTTCGTTAATTTTCATAACAACCATCATGTCTCTTAACCTCTCGGTTGCGTGAGTTCCAACTGTGACTATCATGTGCTTGCTTAACAGGCGATTGTATGATGCACAATAAAGGCAGTATACATGTAAAGCACATTTAACTTCAAGTTTAATTTGAAATTGCCATAAAGCTTATGTATCTCATACGACCATCGATAAAAAGATTTCGCAATTGAAATTAAAAATCTAACGCAAACCGTATGTTTTTATTATGCAATAAACACGGAAGGTCGTAAATATTCCATTAACTATGTAGGAACACTATGAGAGCGGTCGTAGACCCAACTGAACATACAGTGACAATAAAAAACATGCGATATGCCATAGATACTCCTTACTCCCAAATTACCTGTTTGAATCACTTGATGAAGTAGGATTTGATACACCTAATTCATTAGGGTTTTACATCGCGTCAACATTATTTCAGTTATGTTGCTATGCCCGACTCTTAATGGTAGAGGAAGACAGTATTCTCAACTGTCCATAATGCCTGGTCAAGTCGAGTAAAACCATCAGTATTCAATCAATTCAAGTCAATCGGGAGACTACCTCTCATGAAAAAACGCATTCCTCACTGGGACTTGAACCCATACGGAGCCATGGGCCATGTGGTTCCAACTTCTGTACTCTAATCATTGGCCACTGAGGACCCGATGTAACATCTTCATAGAAAGCAATTCAGAGTCAGTGCGGCATGGTTGAACAAATTCATTATACCATTGTCGATGCTGTTTTTCTTTTAATTGCGTTTCGTTCTTCTTTTCATAGTTTCCCCTTTTGTACAAGGGCTTCTATTATACCATAATAGTATAGCTTTCCTTATGTAATAAGATACTTGTTTTCAGTTTTATATTTATGTAACAAAATGAAAATAAAGCGATAGTTTACATTTATAAACTTTATGTTATGTATCGTTTTACTTTTGAGCCTCTATAATTCCAAGCTAGATTCTGATTTCTCCAATTCCGACTGTAAACATTCACACTTCCGGACAATAAAACCCAGACGCTTGGTTTTAAGAGTTTCCACTAGGCGGGGACCCTTGGAGATTGATCAAGCGTCGGAATTAAACCGAAGTGGCACTGATATGGGCAGGTCTGTTTTTACCCATTGCCTGATGTAGTTTATGCACAATTTATGATCGCTTTATCGCTCCTTCAGATCAGGGGCGTATCGCAGCATCAGTTCCGAGAACCTTGACGTAATCTGTGTCAGCTCGGAGGGTGGCTTATATTGTTGGTGTGATGTGCAGAAGCGACAAAAGGGGTATTGGTCAAAACTGGATTGGCTCCGTTCATTTGGATTAGCTATTCTCAATGATGTTTATATCATAGAAGGTAATGCATGTTGAACCGTAGTATATCAGGTTTCGAAGAAATGTTTTTCCCCAAAACGCGTTCCACCATAAACCAAAAAACAACAACAAAACAACAACAACAAATGAATGAATGAAAAAATAAACTATAGCTTTGGCTTTCGATAGTGCGAGCATATCATAAATTGTCTCGCTACCATAGGAAGTCATATGTTCAATAAACCGATGTGAGTAAATAGCAAGGTTTCAACATTGAGTAGCAATTGTTAGGTAAGCTTCATCATTTCTAGAGTTTGATGGAAGTAAAAACGACGTCATGCAATTATATCTCATCGTGTGATTGACAGTAATAAAGAACATCCATATAATAAGGTAGAAACGTTTGTCTCCATCAAAGGACCTTCATCTGTTTAGTATCAATATCCCAAATTCAACTACCATGATAACCATTTCAACTACATATAGTTTCAATTCACTTTTTGCCTAAACGAAAATATGACGCAAAGACGAATTTAGGATAACGCATGAATCAAAAACTGACATTTTATTCCCATGGATTTCTCATTTTGTCTGCAATAAAAGTGTGTCATAAACTTGTGAAAGGTTAATTACGACGCCTCGTTATAATCTAGTCGACCTGCTTCTAAGAAAGTACAGAAAAACAAGCCCTGGAATTGTCATACGAGTTTTCATACACGAAGGGGGTGCATCGTTTACTTATTACTGCACGGAATATCGGATGTGGGTAATTGTTTTTCGGTCAGTAACTCAAGCTTCTAGTTGGTCAATCTTGACTTATGTCAAAGATTAACCAATAAGAAGCTAGAGCTTCTAAGTTTTTTGTGAACTGAACGAGCTTAAACTCATAGTTTAGTTCAATCTTTTTCATTTTAAATCGTTTGTGAAATAAGCTCTTACAACAGATTAATCCCTCTCGATTCTGCTTCCTGGATACATAACCAGGACTCGCGCCGAATGTGGATTAATGACAATTCGCAAGGCAGATCCCGCTAGTCACGGGATTCGAACTCAAGACCCTCGTATCCAGAAGCCGACGTGCTACCTGGACCAATGTCCTCCACTGCTCTTAAACGTATAAAGCAACAGTAGCCTGATACGTAAAATCTGAATGTTGTAGACGCTTACAGCGCCAGATCTTCCGCGCAACCTGCTGTTTGAATCAAGTTAAGACATGGTAGATCTGTATCTCAAAAGGCAAACACGGATATCCAGCATTACAATAAAATTATTATCGCCCTAGAATCAGAAATATGAATATTTTCATTGGCTCCACGTACATGGTCTAAACTGCGGGTGGGCTACTTTAGGTTTGTTTTATTGGTAAGTTTTAATGTCTTTTCAAATGGCGCCTAAAATGAAATAAATCTAGAAATTTCATCAAAATGATAGATTTAAAGGTTTAGTTTTAATGAAGTTAGATTTCTCTGCATAATTTATGTCTAACATATTTGTTTGGCGTAAAATGCACCCCTTAATTAAGTCTTGATTGCCTGTCCCTTAACATTACAGCGATACTAATATATCATAGAACGACGGGACCAGTCTATCCTTAGTTCTTCTATCAGAACTATTGACTTCAAATAAGAACAAATGACAAATATCAATATTATTGTCGAAACCGGCCAACATCTTACTAGGTCACAGTATGACAAAGCCCAAATAACCCTTAATGGCCTTGGTCCAAGCTGATTTGGGCGGGTATAAATTTCAATGTTCGTCATAATTGTGATATTCTTTGTGGGAAGGTCAAAGAACTGTCTGAATAAGTAAAGTATATCATTGAAGCCATGTTGTTCTTCATTGACATGGGTATCTAACGATTTGCTATTTCTATCAAGCGTAAGGCGGATGGAAATCTATATCCAATATATAATGTAAATGCTAATTTTCAAATTCATTATGTACGAGTTTATCAAGGTAAAATCCCCATGATTCGCCATTTTGAAACTAATTCTATTGGCGCTTTTCTTCGGCCGTGTTCGGTATACATCGGTGTGGGCCGCAACTATTCGCATTAAACATCGGTGTAAGTCGGAATGATTCGCATTTAACCGTATAGTTTCGATTTCGACCGATGTATGCCGAGAACATCCGAAGTAATCTGACGAAGGAATGAGTTTCAAAATGGAGGATTATGAGTATTCCACCATAAGTTGATAACGACCGATGTATGCCGTGTACAACCGAAGTAACCCGACGACAGAATATGTTTCAAAATGGCGAATTATGGGTATTGTACCTTTAGTTGATAACGCCTCTATTCTGTTCACACGTGTTCCGATGGTACACGGTTCACCTAGGAACCCATAAATTGTCCTTAAAGGCCTAGTCTTTGGAATGTCTGGTATCTTATCTCCCACTGGGCACCCTACAGGGCAACAATACAGTTCCACAGCATGGAGCAAATTTTCTGTATATTACTTGATAAGGAATGGGTGGTCAGATTATGCAATACCCCAACCCTTCGGTTTCTCATGATGTAGAACATTGATAAGAAATATGTGTTTGGTTAAAGCTTTCTTTATCTAAAACAAGGATTTACATGATTAATAGATTTTTCTTAATAAACTGACAAGAAATATAAAAAAAAAAATGAGTTAGTTGTTCAATGAACTAGCACTTGTCAAAGTTATAAAATGGATGATGATGATGATATACTATGGTGATGATGATGATATACCTCAGAGGAACTATAACATTCCCTGCTGCAAGTCATTCTTTATTTAATCTTTATTCAAGGTACAAATTAAAAAAAACAGTCCCCTATTAAAAACCTATCCAAAATTCCAAAAATATATTTCAAGTCTTACATAGAAAAAAAAGTCATTCTGCTTCGATTTTCATAATGTGGAATATCAATAAGAAATAAATGTTGAATTCTTGATTTCTTTATTTAAAACAATGATTTACAAGATAAGTGGATTTTTCTTAATAAACTGTTAAGAAAAGTGAAGAAAATAATAAGTTAGTTATTCCATAAATTTTCACTCGTTATTCTTATAACATTGATGATGATGATGATGCTTTTGATGATAATGTTGACGATGATGATGATGATGATAATGACGATGATGATGATAATGACGATGATGATGATGATGATGATACTACAGAGGAACTATAACTATGCTGCAAGTCATAATTACATAAAATGATCTTTATATTAGGCACAAATTGGAAAAAAAAAGAAAAACCTACTAAAAAACCTTTCAAACTTCAAAAAAAAAATTTTTAAGCCTAATTGAAAAAATTAAATGCTTAAATGTCCTCTTTAAAAAAAATTGTCAAAAGAAACCCATCAGTTTGACACAGTGCTATACATGGTATTACGTAATCCCAATTAATTATCACAGCTGGTCATCACACCGGGTGGGCATCTGGTTATTGGTTTTGGGGGGGGTCAATTAAAGAAGGACTAAACTAGGCCTTTAAAGGCCTAGTCTTTGGAATGTCTGGTATCTTATCTCCCACTGGGCACCCTACAGGGCAACAATACAGTTCCACAGCATGGAGCAAATTTCATGTATATTACTTGATAAGGAATGGGGCATTTCAGTGGTCAGATTACGTAATACCCCAACCCTTCGGTTTCTCATAATGCAGAAAATTGATAAGAAATAAGTGTTTGGATATAGTTTTCTTTATCCAAAACAATGATTTACATAATTAGTAGATTTTTCTTGATAAACTGATAAGAAATATGAACAAATAATGAGTTAGTTATTCAATGAATTAGCACTTGTTATAATCATAAAATGGATGATGATGATGATACTGATAATGATGATATACTATGAAGATGATGATATACTACAGAGGAACTATAATATTCCCTGCTGCAAGTCATTCTTATATGAATTAATCTATATATAACTTGCAAATTTAAAAAAAAATCCCCTAATCGTCTAAGAAAAAACATCCAAAATTCAAAAATATATTAATAATATAATAAAAAAATGTCATTCTGCTTAGGTTTTCATAATGTGGAATATTGAATAGAAATAAGTGTTTAATTCTTGATTTCTTTATTTAAAACAATGATTTATAAGATAAGTAAATTTTTCTTAATAAACTGTTGAGAAACATGAAGAAAATAATGAGTTAGTTATTCAATAAATTAGCACTTGTTATAAATATAACATTGATGATGATGATGATGATAATAAAGATAACAATAATGATGATGATGATGATGAGTATGATATACTACAGCGGAACTTTAACCATTCTGTAAGCCATAATTACATATATTGATCTTTATATAAGGCACCAATTTTTAAAAAAAAAAATAATCCCCTACTTAACAAACCTTTCCAACTTCAAAAAAAAATAATAGTTAAAGCCTAATTTTTTTTTATTATCAATTTTGTTGCTTAAATGTCTTCTATAAAATAATTGGTCAAAAGAAACCGTTCAGTTTGACACAGTGCTATACATGGTGTGACGTAATCCCCATTAATTATCACAGCTGGTCATCACCCCGGGTGGGCATCTGGTTATTGGTTTTGGGGGGGGTCACTTAAAGAAGGACTAAACTAGGCCTTTAACAAGCCGGGTGTTCTGTGGGCGGTGAATCCCACCCATTAGTCCCAATTGCCTGTAACGCACTAGACTACACGGGGCTTTTGTAGCTTCTATAGCCTTAAAACATTCATCAGACCACTTATCTCGCCAATATCTTAATACTATTTCATCCAAAATTCGTGTGTGGTTTACTTTAGTCTTTAATATATTTAAGTGGGGATAACATTTTTAAGTGGGGGAGACTTTCGATGTCTTTGCTACGTAATTGAAAATGCCAAAGTAAAACCAAGATAAGTATATATTTATATTAATATGATTTCCGATAAACATAAGCACTGCACTACATAGTTACACGGTAAAAACTATGAGTAAGTTATATCAATCGAGAACGTTTTTTTTTTTCATGAACGCATTGGTAAGTAATAGTTGAAACCTGAAGTGGAAGTTATGGAATAGTATTTTGCATACGTAAAAAGAAACAGTTTCTAAATGACTTTCAAGCAGATTAGATGAGAGACGACTGCATTATGTTTGGATAAGTGCATTAATAGTCTTATCTCTCTACTAGATTTGCAGAGTTTGTCTTTGATGTTGAAATAATCATTAACACGTCGTTATGTAGCTCACAAGTGTGTTTCAACCCAACTATTAATCATCAATTTTCACAGATAACGCAAATCCATTATATTCATTTTGTGCATAGATCGAGATTCCTTTGTTTTAGGACTTCAAAACAATTGTCATTTGTTGCATTACGTAACAAATCTTTTCAGGGGGTGGACTGTCTATGTCAAGCAAACATTATTTTACCAAACTAATTCGAGGAGATATAGCACAGAAAGAACAATTGATGTTTTCAATATTGCCCACGATTTCGATATAAGAACATTGAAATTTTACTTGAATGCATTCCTGAACTCTACCTTATAATAAGAGCAAGAGCAAGAGAGAAATAGTATTGATACAGTATATTCGACCCAAACTTACACAGGGCGACACGTTAATTAGCATATACATGTAGGCAAAGCAAAGTTTTTACCGTCTTTCAAAGCATTTCCGGGGACAAAGAATATCATCAATTCGCGTCTCAGATCAGCATATGCATAATGTACATGCTGATTTAAGACAACACTTCCCATGGTGCTGGAATCGACTTTATATTCATGCAAACATGTAAGCTCCTTGTCAGTCGCAAAGTAAATTGGCGACTGGTCTGTGATCTAACCTGTTTGCCACTCTGAGTATCTGTCCTCATCAAAATTAGCAGATATCCAAACTTTCGGAAAGTAGACGACACAAAAATATATTTTTAGAATTTTACCCAGCATTCTTAGGGTTAAAATAAGCATCATGAATCACACATCATGTGCTGTTTTCTATTGCTTCCCAGAGGTTTGCAAACCGACGTATTTTTATGACTATTTCCACATCCTCATAAACTACGTGGTAATTACTTACAACCGTTTATGAGTAGGAACGCATTTAAAATCTATCCCCGGGCTACATTCCTTATTTACGAGATAGCCCATTAACACGTGTTATACAGGCCATTAAAATATGTAGGTTTTAATATAGACATAGATATAAGTAAAATACATGCTTATTGGAGAAATTAAAGGCATGGATCGGTAAGTAATAAAACGATATAATGACATATATTTCGAGGAATGGTACGTTGAACGTGTACACACATAGTGGTTTTTACTATTAAAAAGAATGAGGGAATGAGACAATAGAGCTGTATAAGTACTTCTGTTTGTTTTTGTTGTTGCCCCCTCCCCCCTTTGAATATCGCTGTATAAGAATACGGAAGGCAATGTTACAATACGAACATTACACTGGTTTATGATCAATATTGATAAAACCATAATCATTGATGGGGGATGTCCGTTTGCACATATTCAGATTGATAAATAATTTTCATAAACCATTACTGCGTCTGTGTCGAAAAAAATAATCCCCATTTGTCAATGTTTTAATGGATACGAAATCAAGAGAACTCATTTTTCTATTTTAAACGAAACAAAGCCATAAAACGTATCTAAAACAGCCATGATTGGAAGCAGATGGGAAGATTTTTAATACGGAAGATGATTAAAATACTAGTTTAATGACTATGTACATGTTTATTCTCTTTCTTCTAATCTAATCCAACCAGCTACTCATATTGTCCCAGCATGCGTGAATACAGGCTTGTGAAGTTAGCGGTAGCGTTTCTTAGGTATGTAGGACGCAGATCTTCATATAAATCGGTGGCTGATCCATATACCCTATATCTGTTTGTTTTTTGTATTAGTTTTATGTTGTTATGGTGTCTAAAGCCTTATCAACAACCTTTAGTTATATTTCCTGTATCCACCAGTACTAGGCTAGGGCTCTGAAGTGACTTGCAAAAATTCACTCCCACGAAACCAGAGGTGTTAATAGGGCTTGAACCCGTGACCCTCGAGTTTTAAGTCCACCACATTATCCTTCCTTTTGTATAAACGAATATACAGTGGAAAAATTAAGAATCCCTCTGTCAACCCAATATCATTAGGAAAATGTTACTCTTCTTCATCAAAGAGCATTTTCAAAAGGAAACAAGTCTCTCAGGACCTGCCTGTTGATTTATCATTTCACAAGATAGCTGAAAGCCCCTTCTCTCTATAAAACATAACACACCCCACATAACTCAAACACAAAGCATATCTCAGTAAACAGACACAATGAAATGGAATACTTAAAACACGAAAACTCGAATTTTATTTTTTCTAAGATATGATAAAAGATTGTATGATCGTAAATCATTGCTCGTTGAAATAAAACGAATAACTTGGCAAGAGTTGTAATTAAAAACGTAATAAAAACGTATGCACTTCATTCTCGATATACAAGCCGCGACAGAGGAAAACCTACACCAGGACCATGAGTTATTATAGCCATTGATATCCATCAACACATGTCGTCATTGGTAGGCTTACAATCTATGTACATGTATTCGTAATTTAATGAAGGATCTGCTAGACTACCATTATTCTTTCGTCGGATTACTTCGGTCGTTCTCGGTACACATCGGTCTGAGCCGAGTTTGGTCAAATACGATATTTCCCCATCTTTTTCCAGGAAATATAGTGCTCTCGCCAGAATCGCGTCGGTACTGAGTTACGATCCAGGAAGCAACCCAAGAGTGTATTTAATAAGCTTAAAGCTTTCGTTAGAATCGATGTAAAGTAAATAATTAACAAAGTTTCCACCGGGAAAATGCAATGTAAAATATGGACTTTTGTTCGAGAGTTCAGTGCCATACTATAGTTCGTCCTTCACGTTTGTGAATGAGTAACTACGGTATGGCAATGAAGCCGTGAGTAACTTCTCTAATGGGCAAAAGTGGTTCAGTGGTAGAGATTCGGCGTCTTGCCCCGAGTTCGATTTCCGTTAGTGGCGAGGTGAAAGATACCAAAACTACTGAGCTAGCCCACACATCGGCGCTTGTATTGGTTTATTATCCAGGTAGCAGTCATCGAGAATAGATTTGATAAGCTTACGACACAATCAATGTACAATAAATAAGTTAAATAACACTTTAACCCTTTACCAAACAATAACGGCATTTGATCAGTTTGTTGCAGACGACTCTGGAAAACGTTCTGGGAGAAGGAGAAATTGCTTTTAACAAGCAATTTCTCCTTTTCCCACAATGCGTTCTGCCTAATCAAAAGATTATTTTTCAATTTCATCACATTTTGAAAAGTCGTCTGCAAACTCTTTTCAATTTGGGACAGTCGAAAATTTGACGTTTGGTAAAGGGTTAATGTACAGTTATCACTACTTACGAAGCATCTATATTTGTAATCGCTGAACGTTTTCGCCGAGGACTGCGAGAAACTTCCGTACAGGTATTTATCACCGTTCTCCCACGTCGCAAGGCACTGGAAGTCAGATGCTGAAAATATAAGCAATAACAACATTAATTATAATATTCTGTATAGCAACTATTTCAAATCGTGAAAAAAAGAAAATCGGAAACTATATATTTAGTCGATAGACAAACTTGTCGTAAGTCATTCAACGTCATCTATTTAATCATCCGATATGTTGCAATGCTCTGTTCCTTTCGATGAGGAACGAATCCAAAGAGGGCTTGTCAAGCCGGATAGATCCATTGGCATTTTGTAAGTCAGTCGTTAAACGACCTCTAATGAAAATCAAAATGCCGTCACCGCAATTTGAGTCCGCTCGTAAAGGGGCTATGTGAATTCAAGTTCTGCAACATAAACACTCGACCATGGAGGCCCATTGCGACGTAATCTCTATTTCTATACAACTTAGTTGATAATCAAAGTAATGCTAATATTTTCTCACACATATGGCATTTTTGATGATAAACTTGGTATCAATTTATACGTTTGTATTGTTAATAGATAAAACTTTTTTAATGGAATTTCATATCACAAAAATTACAACCAAAAGTAGAAACATGACATCAAACATTAAATTTATAGCGAGCATAGACCTGTCAATAATCGCTAAAATGCTTCAAAAATCATTTGACGCAAATTTCGGTACTGACACCAACAATCAACAAAGAACCAGTGAGAACCAATTTACGTAATAACTGTTTTTCAATTAAAACATTAAATTCTGATATAAAGTTTGATTGCTTCAGTGTTGAGTACGGAGTGTCGTCAAGATTGATACTTTTCGTACAACAATAGAAGGTTCGATGAGCTAAGGTGCGTGTCTCACGAGTTTCTCGCGAGAAATGATCCGCATTACGAGATTCATTACACGTGATGTGTCACATGACACTTTGGGGTACACGCGTCGTGAAGTCACGTGAATAATTTTCGAATTTTCCGCGAAATTCGAATCGCTAAATGGGCTCGACGAAAACAATAAAATTCGACTTAACGCGTTTTCTACCACCCTGCTTTAAAACGATTCATTTATCATCGATTTTAAGGCTTTGTTTAAGAAATATATTAGTTTCCACGCTCATGCTTAAAGGCACATAAAAGGAGATAAGTACACATATATTACTGAAAGCATACATGGAGTTCTTTTATTTTGTTTATTATAAAAGTCATCAGAATTAATTTACAAATGCATTAAGACCCTATTAGATAAACTCCTTTATCATAAGTTATTTTGTGCTTGAAATATACTTGTCTCCAATTAAATCATGTTTATAAACAACCTGCTTGTTTACATATTCAAAAGAACGAATTCTGATTGGTAAGTTCAAATGTTTGTGTATCAACTGTCAAGGTCAGAGGTGAAGAATGAGACAAATCTGAATTATTAAACATGCTAATCTGGGTTATTTCTGGTTGACTTTCACGTTCAAGTTTTGCTGATGGGGTTTATTGGTGATAACTAATTGAATCTGATCAAAAATTTACGAAATAAAGTAATTTGATAAAGCATTAATCTCCTTTTATGTGCCTTTAACACTGAGAGCCGAAACAGAGTCTAAGTCATTTGTAATAAGTGCATATTGTCCTAACACCAACTTCCCTTGTGAATGTTCAATCATTGCATATCAAACATGCTTAAAGACAATAAATCTTATATGCGCATTGCAAAGGCAAATTTTTATAGTTTTACGCACTGGAGTGTCATTAGCACAATTGAAGAGCATTGACAATTCAAACCATAGACCAAATCTTTTATAAGTCAGACTTGTGTTCTGAATTGAGCATATTCATCAAGGCGATTACAATATAGGGAGCAAGCGTTTGTACTTAGTACATTATTTGACGTCTAAAACATATACAGCATGTCTGGAATTGTTAACGTATATCTAATACCCAAAATAGAAGTCTATGCATAATTCTATAATTTTCGGTAAAAGCAAAACCAAATTAAATGGACCGTACATTGCTCACTATACCATTAAACGTTAGTGTGACGTCATTGTTTAACGTAAACGTCATATATCCCTTGTCTTAATAACGGAGATACGACGTTTTGGTAAAACATCGACGATCCTTCTTAAATAAGAAAGCCACTCCGACGTACGTCGTTAGATATGATCGACAACACGACCAATAAAATATCATTAAGGTATATATTTCAATAGAATGGGACATTTCAGGTTTATTTAATGCCTGGTTCCATGTCGAACGCTCGTGAATGTCAGTTACCATGGAATACATTATCTTACACGGCGCTAGGATTGGAAACGGTTAACACGAGACTGGGAACTCGTCTCTCGAATAAAGATACCGGTATGGTATAAATGTACCAGACAGAATTCTGGCTGGTAACGGAAGGAACACAAACAGCACACTGTCCTTAGCAATAAACGTTTGCAGATTCAAAGTAAACAAACGGTTTACTGTGAGACAAAGTCTGGTAAAGGACTGCCTTGTTTGATTATCGCAAAACAATGATTCGGGGGCAACAACCGTGTATGTTGTTGCTTGTTGTTGTTATCTTTGTATTTTGGAACGTTGCATTCTGACCAATCAAATCGCCCAGAGTTTGTAGGCTGCCCGTTGTCTATTTTGTGGAACATAATATAGCCAATAGAAAGTTGGGAACCAGTTAAGAGTAGCGCTAGATACAATATCGCAGCTATACCAGTTTGACATAAAAAGGAAATTATACAACACAGGGGACTTGTCGTAAACGGTTGTTTTCCAACTAGTTTGAATAAGTATTAAATATAGCAGGTATACGTTTAACCTTTGTTTTCCACACATTACGTTTTTTGTGAAGATAATGACACAGAAGCTTTGCCGTTTTGTCGATTTGCGGGATTGGTTTTCGGCAAATGCTATTCACCCATTCGTTTCTGACAATGTTTTATAAAGAAATCCAACTCACTAGTATCGAAGGTTCCTGGTATGCCCGGACAGTGCCGGAAAACAAACTTGAATTTCGAGTTATCTGCGCATGCGCGGATCTCTGAGAGCGGTGCGTCACACTGATTGATGGTGCCGTTCGTGTAGGAGAATGTGTAAGACCCTTGGAATGGACACGGCTGTGGGGTACTGGGGGCTGCAAATAAAGAATACATGTATGTGATACAATGTTAAAATATAGCGTTAAAAACAAGATGGTTTTTACATCGCGTCAACATCGTTTCAGTTATGTTGCGGTGCCCAACTCTTAACCCTTATAATGCTGGGTGATTTTCTGAAAAAGATTCTTTGAGTCGTCTACTGTCAAAAATCTTGAAATTCTGCTTTATTTTGATTAGGAAAGATACTCAGAGTAGAAAACAGGTTATATCACAATTTACAATTTACAACCACCAATTTACTTGGCCACTGGCCTGGACCTTACCTGTTTGCATAAGCATTAAGTCGGTTCCTGCACTATAAGGCTTAACAAATATTCAATATACATGTATATGGGTTTTTACATCCCGTCAACATTATTTCAGTTATGTAGCGATTACCAACTCTTAGCGATGGAAGAAGACCCAAAACTCGACTGCCCATAAGGGCTGGTCAATCCAGGTAAAACCATCGACATTCTGTAAAACAGTTGGGAGACTAACTCTTATGAAAATTCACATCTCTCACATCTGTAATCTCTTCTTGAGCTATTTATGTATGAACCCTTTTTGCGTCTTGTCGTATCTTTTAAACTGCTAACCGAATAATAGTATACACAGCAAAAAGAAATGTAAAATGTAAAATGCACTTTCCATTGTGTTTGATGTAACAATTCCCCACTATAATCTGTTAAAGTATGTACCAGACGAAGTCAATCAAATTTCTATAAAAATGTGGGATATTTGAATTAGAAAAAGAAATTCTTGAATTTCTTATGGAAAGGGATCTCTTTTTCCTGGAATTACTCAATGGAGACATTCACGAAGCCTGCAACTGAGTACTTAAGGTAGTTCACATCTGATGGAAAACTTTCTTTGCTTTGGTTAAATGATAAATTGGTATGGTAAGCAGGAAAGAGATTATCATTCCAAAGGTTGCTTCTCCGAATTTGTCAGATTTTGAATTTATATTTACGAAATGAATATCAATGAATTATGTTATCAAATTTATAGTTATTACCTCCCTTTACATTAAAGTTTTACATTGAAAATTAAACATCATGGACAAAAGGTGGCAAATGAAAAACAATTCATTGAAAATTATAATGGATTAAAAATTGATTTTATAACGAAATTTGTTCTGTTAAAGATTTGCCTTTGTTATTCTGACTTTTCTCCATTAGACGTGGAATACCTTTAAGAACCATTGTTGAATTGCAATAATCTATTCAATGCTAGCTCTATGTAACCAGCCATAGAAAGATGAATGTTCTCCATTATCTAGGCAACGATAGAATTAGTGACATCACGATAAATAGCTATGATAACCCCACAGTCAAACACATAACGTAATATTCAGAGAATGTTTGCACACGACAAACAGTGTAGAAGCCGGATTCCTATGAGCAGCATATCTGACACAAAGACAGATGGGTATACAGCACTCTCATTTTGTACAGAAAGAACCTGATATATCATAGTAAACTGGCCGTATTATTTGGATCCTTCCTACTGTAGAGCGATATGTGAAACAATTTGGTCATTCTATTGGATTTCTTGTTTATAGGCATCTCAAATATTTCAAGGAATTCGCTACTTCAAGATTATGCATCTGTACTTCTGAACTATTAACATGGAACTTGATTTTCTTATACACAGAAACGCATGTATATATACACATCATGACATTACAGAAACCATGTAGAATGCAGCAACGAACCTAAACCAACCAAATGAACCATAGGACTTTATTTTTCTTTTTTCTATAAGCATCTCATATACATTATATAAACGTTTTCTAAAGGAGAAGATTGCGTTTCACGTTCCTTTAGTGAAATCATATTTTATCACATTCATACTGCATGAGGTATATGCTATATTTACAACAACAGATTTACATGTATTTAAAGAAAGGCTAAAGATAACTGTAATTTAATTTGGTCACACGCATTATAACACATTGCCTATATTGAGTGAATTATCCTTTCTTCTGCGCACCAACATCGTTAGAAGATTATTTTTGAGCTAGTTTACTACCGTTTTTTTGTTGCTATCAATGTGAATCTGATGTGTGTGTGTGTGTGTGGGGGGGGGGGGTGAATTAATGAAGGTAGGCGATAAAGAAATTCAACACATTCTACCGCCATGTATTTTCAAGAAATTACCAAAGAAACTACCCAATCGGGATACATTCCGGTCCATTTATTCTCGACAAGGTTTGTTTGTTGTTGATTTACGCAAACAAACATAATACCATCAGCCCGTCTGAAGTTTTTCCCGGCGAACTAAACACCGCCACAAAAACAACTGATGGTCTGCCATACATTATTTACAATGTTGGTATTTGTGTTTCAGAAACACATTTATCTTACGACGATTAATAGCAATTATACATGATTCACAACCGGATTGATTTACCGAGGAGCACAGTGCTGGGACACCGGAAAGTGACAACAAAATCCAGATCCGGTGTGTTTCCTTGTTTGTTTCTTTTATTCATGTACTTACATGGGAATTACATCGCCTCAACATTTTTCCTGTCATGTTCCTCATCGTAGCTACTAGTTCACACAGTAACCGGCACAGTTCATTCATTAATTCTCTTGCTTGCATAGAAGTAATTGTAAATATATTTTCATTTGTCATAGTATTAAAAATTTGAATTGAGCAGACAAATGCCTTGTATCATGTTGAGCTGTTTTGGAAATTCGCTTACATGCAACATATTCCAGGAAGATGGATTTCCTTGTAAAAAAATATCTGCGGTGGCGTAATGGTAAGCGTCGGGGACTATAGAGACCGGCTAACCCGGATTCGATCATCGATGGCGATCATCTATTTTATCGTTGGGTGTTCTTTGGCATGACTCGTTTCCTAGCCTAGAAACGATAGGTCGTCCAAGGAACATGTACCATAATGCTCAAGACTGAGCGCTGTACATCAATTAATAAGGATAAAAAATTGTAAACAAAATCATCGCCGTAAAGCGGAATTGGCGTATGATTTTCATGCTGTCGAAGGAGAAACGATCATCTGCATTCTAAAACAAAGGGACAACTGTATAATGTCAGAAACTAACAGAAGTTTGTGAAACGACCAACCGTGTGCATTATACATAATATCATATTGATTGATGTTCGGCAATGTAAAATTTAATATTTCGTGGAAATCCGACCTTTTTTATTTCCGTTTTACGATTGGCCTGGAAATACAGACAATTTGCGTTGCGCACCATTGCGTTTGGAGCAGCCATAACGAGCCCTAATAAATGACTTTCAAATGAATTGTAAATCGTTGATTCTTCCCTTACAAATGTCGCTGGCTCGAATATCGTCTATTGATTACATTAAATACTTCCAAACGTTGTCCGAAAGCAACCTGATACGGGTCTGCATTAAAACCATTGTATTATCCATGCAATGTACGATGAGCGTCAATTTGATTATAACAATGCCTTTATTAATCCGTTAGTGGACAACTATAGAGAAATGTGTGTTTTCGGTAAAATATGCTTGAAATTTTTGCGAAAAAAAAAACACCCCGGAAAACATATTGATAATGTTATATTATACGATAGGGAAGTCTTGAAAAGCTTGAGGAAACTAAATAGAGTCTGCAAGGTTTTGTTTTTCGATGTAGGACACTCTGTGACTTTCTTTGTCAATTCAGGACAATTCAACAACTTTTTGTTTAGAAATGAGTAAACTCATTTGTCATTTTAGTCGAGTTCGATATTGGATTGTAAATAAAACGCGACTTTTCATTGGTTCCTGCATCCCACATGTTTCGACCCACAATGCCATTTTAGACAGGCGAACAAATATCGCTTTTAAACCCTTAGAAATCAATGCATGGTCTGCTGCAAACATCTTTCGGTAATGTTAACTTCAAACAATTTTAACAATATGCTATACCCCATCCGATGGTTATCTTTCAAGTTTGAAATCAATACTAATTGTATAACGCATAAGTGGGGTATCTAAAAACAGAAACACGGAATCTAAATACGGATCATTATCAATAATTATTGTCGAATTGAAAAGTAGAAAGAGGCAAGACTTTCTGGTTGCAAAAACGAAATGGTAAAAAGGTATGTATTCATTTGCCGTTATTACTATCGTCTGCTTTCCCAAACCTTAAATATCTACTTAATTTTGATGAGGAAAGATACCCAGAGTTGCAAACAGGTTAGATCACAGGCCAGTCGCCAATAAACTTGGCGGCTGACCTGGATCTAACCTGTTTGCATGAGCATGAAATCGGCTCCAGCACTACAAGCGTTAAGGACGACAACGACGTAATTCTCTGTGAGAAGTATACCAGTCCGATGAGCATTTCGCAAATGAAGAGCACTGACCTTAACTTCAGTCTATTTTTTCTTTTGTAAAAGATATACTAGAATTGAACACATGTTTATACCGACGTTATAATGTTTTATGATGTTAGCACTGTTAAAATGCAATTCAAGAAAAACTTTATTTCGCCAAATTGATGCATACCCCTTTTCAACTGTCGCATCAAGCATTTGCAATGAGATATCTCTATAAATGTTTATAAATGTCTACCGCTCCTTTTGTTGTCCGATAACTAAACGCATACATAAATGTTTTCAATGTTTCATCTATAGGCATTATCTCATAGTACTTAATAAACAGTACCGACCATGACGAGAAAGGTTCAAATCAAAGCTAATATTTGGAATTTCAAAACTAAAATAGTCTAAATTCAAATGTATTTTTTTACGATAAGCAAAGACCTAGTTATGCCGAGACATTTACGGGAAGACGAGACACGTTCGTTCCGTACATCATCGTTTTGATTTGATTCTTTGAAACTGGAGCCGAGGATAAATGCGCCTGGTTTCCGATGATAGTAAATGACACTTGATTATAGACCGTAATGAACATGTTCAGGTGCGCTCCCTGATTCAAAGTGCAGTACTGAAACAACGAAACTTGACATTAAATTCCAGTCAAGATTCGCTTAACTCTCAGAATGCTGGGTTATTTTTGTAGAAATATATCATTTTTAGTCGTCTGCTTTCAAAACCTTAAATATCTGCTTAAATTTGACGAGGAAGATACTTAGAGTAGCAAACAGGTTAGGTCACAGGCCAACCGCCAATTCACTTAGTGGCTGGCCTGGATCAGATTTAGCATGAAGTCGGTTCCAGCACTATAAGGGTTAAGCACTCCAGAACGTCTATATAGTTCGCAATCATGAACAATGACTGTCTTAAGTGAGCACTAAAGTATATTTCATTTTGAAAACGACCTCTCCACCATTCGGATATTATAGAAAAGCATGCTTTATACAATAATGAAACCCAGAGAGATTGAACCATTGCAATTAAGTAAAGTTATATAACACTAAACAAATCATTCTTGCAAACCTGTCCATTTTTTCTTTAAAACACTGATAACTATATATACACTTTTAACCTGACTTTTCTGATATTTTCGTAGTAGCTACAAAGTCAGAGCGGTTTGAACATCGCCTCGGTAAAGTTAACCCTTTCCCGAAAAATAACGACATTTGGCCTCTTTGTTGCAGACGACTTTAGAAAACATTGTGGGAAAAGGAGAAATTGCTCATAACGAGCAACTTTTCCTTTTCCCACAATGTTTTCTGCCCTACCAGAAGATTATTTTCCAATTTCATCACATTTTTAAATGTCGTCTGCAAACTCTTTCAATTAGGGACAGTCGAAAATGTGTTGTTTGGGAAAGGGTTAAAGAATAAAAGACAAGGCGTTAGCGGAATGTATTACTGACTAGCCATGTGTCAGGTGTTTAGTTCGCACTCGTGCTCTCGTTACATTGGTGATACACGTGAGAGTTTTCTGAAAGACAAAATTTACATGTAGATGACAAACAGCGCCCTGTAATTATCGTATCGAAATTAGAAACATCTGATCATGAACGACACAAAATACTGAAGCAGAAGTACAAATTAAGAGTAGTTTTGCCGTACTCACATTTGTATTATTTGTACTTATTTTCATACCCGCCCCCCCTGTTGTGGGTACTTTTGAAAACCACTTCCATATCCACGCTAAACGGTTTACAAAAATATAAGAATTTTGGTTAAATATAAAAATTCTCGAAAATGCGTTTTTTATCTCTCTGGACAGACGTTGCGAAGGATAATTCAAACCTTTAATTTATTGACCGTGTGCACGACGCCATCGTCTAATAAGACGAGCTATACGCGATTTTCTTTGTCGTTAACGAATTCATTAAAGATAGATCCATCTGAGGAATTGCTCTTCGATCCTCACAGAGGATTAGACGGAAAAACCTGACAGGCTTTGTGTAAATGAAGACCGAAAGGAAATGAGCCTTAAGGAAAAAACGATGGGTAAGGTTCCAAATAAATATGTGATGGTGTACTGAGCGGCTCGCAAACGAGCGGAAAATGTTTTGTTAACCAAAACCTGCTTTGATATGTAGGCAAAGATATTCTGAAAATAAAGAGAGAATTTCGAAGGAATTGCTGATAATTGGTTAAAACGAAGAACAAGATATGATGTTGGAATAAACGAATGAATGCATAAGAAATATGATAAGGATAATGAAAAAGTGGATGCACACACAAACGAGGAAATAGTTAGAAATAAATAGATTTGAGAATGTATCTATATTTGTGTGAATGAAAGAAAAGCGAAACGAAGACGTTATAGATATTTGAATAAAACAGATGAAAGCAAGAATGAATGGGGCAACATCAATATCTAAAGTACACACACATAGACTGCATTTCTCAAGGAGCCGCTTGGGTTTTAATAAACACCCACAAATAAAGGAGAATCCCGCGGACGTTGATTTCAATGGATTTTCTATAACCCAATTAGTTAATCGAATGAGAGCATGAAATCGTGCAGTGAATTTAAACAGTGTGCTATCCGCCCCTGAGACGGGGAAACCATAGCTATGTACGGATGCCAAGCTAGTGATTCAGATCTTGTTTCAGAATGATTTCGAACGTTACTACATAACAGAATATTTTGCCACAAAAAAAGCTAGAAAAGAGACAATCAAACTTAAGAAGTAATGAATCAAGTTAGTCTTGAGTGTATTCTGGTGGTATTTGGTACACTGTGCCTTGCCATTCCAATATTACATTAGTACAGTATGGTTATATGTCTTATTTAAAAGAGCCTCACCTGTCGTAAAAGAAACTCACATATTTTGTATGGTTATCTGTCTTATTATAAAAGAGCCAAAACCTATCGCTAAAAAAACTTACATATTTTGTATGGTTATCTGTCTTATTATAAAAGAGCCAAACCTATCGTTAAAGAAACTCACATATTTTGTTTGGTTATCTGTCTTACCATAAAAGAGCCAAACCTATCGTTAAAAAAACTCACATATTTTGTATGGTTACCTGTCTTATTATAAAAGAGCCAAACCTATCGTAAAAGAAACTCACATATTTTGTTTGGTTATCTGTCTTATCATAAAAGAGCCAAAACCTATCGTTAAAAAAACTCACATATTTTGTATGGTTACCTGTCTTATTATAAAAGAGCCAAACCTATCGTAAAAGAAACTCACATATTTTGTTTGGTTATCTGTCTTATCATAAAAGAGCCAAACCTATCGTTAAAAAAACTCACATATTTTGTATGGTTATATGTCTTATTAAAAAGAACCAAACCTGTCGTAAAAGAAACTCACATATTTTGTATGGTTATCTGTCTTATTATAAAAGAACCAAACATATCGTAAAAGAAAGTCACATATTTTGCATGGTTATCTGTCTTATTTAAAAGAGCCAAACATATCGTAAAAGAAAGTCATATATTTTGTATGGTTATCTGTCTTATTATAAAAGAGCCAAACCTATCGTAAAAGAAAGTCACATGTGTTTCATTTTATACCGTCGATGTGCCCGTATGGCTTTAACAACGACGATGTTTCCAACTGTCAATTGTCAATGGTAACCGATCGTTTGATGAATGTCGGAGACGTATTGACAGCTAAAGTCATATGTTATCTATCCAAAGTGTAATTTCTTATTTCGTAATTTTTTCTCTTAGATAAAGAAAACTCACATTTTTTAATGCTATGACCTTTGTTTTCGTACTTATCAATACTTCCTTCACCGTATATCAGGTCTTCTGCAAAACGAAGCTTTGAAATATGAAAAAATGGAAAGAAAGAAAAAACACATCCTGTAAAGAGAGTGTATAAAGGGGGAATAGAGTCTTAATTGTGAAGAGTACGAAATCTACGGTGGTCAGGTCCAATTAGTGATATTCCAATCAAAGACGATTCCCAATATGATTGATCTTATTTGACCCGAGAGCCTGGCAGCACAATTTGTTACATCCAGCCCAAATCGGCACAACATATAGAGCCAGGCAGCACAATTTGTTACATCCAACCCAAATCGGCACAACCGATAGTATGTCTAAGATCACACACTTTTCGATACACGGTTGATGCATCCGGAATGATATACTTCCGGGATCAGTTTGGAAATAGCTCAAAACGGGCGGAAATCGTAAACAATTTGTGAATTTGATCAGGATATACACAATGATGTATATATAATATTTCAACTAAATAATCCCTGGATTGCGTTGAACTTTATTTCAACGTCTAAATTGGAAAAGGAGAAATTTCTAATCAAATCAGCGATTTCTCCTTTTCAACACAATAACGACAAACCTACACGAGAGGTTTTTCCCAATAATATCATGCTTTTCATTATTGTACAAAAACTCTTCGTAGCAAAGGCGATACCACTAGTTAAACATGTTAACATACGTTCAGTGGGGAAGATTTTCACATGTGGTGGTCAGACATGATTGATCTAATTTAGCGAAATTTGAAGGGAGACTCGCCCCGTTTTTATTGAATAATCAAAATGCCACAAGGGTCGGTGTACCCCCGTCCTCTCTGAGTCCACTGGTTTATTACGGAGAGCCTCTTTATGGTCACAGATCGCATCAAGCACTGACGTCACGTAGCAATATACGACCCAATCAACCTAATCAGACGGAACATTTGAGTCGGGGTAGGGGTTTAGTCAACATCGCTATGAGCGTAGATCCGGATCAATTTGGGTTTATGGTTTATATTCTTAGACTTTAGGCATACGAAATCATACGTCATTTAGAACAAATGAACACGATATAAGACTGTCATGATATCATATTACCCCAAAAAAGAGTGGCTTTTATAGTGCAATTATTGAAAATTCGTAAAAAGAATCCTCTGTATTGCAAGTACACATAACAACATTCTCACTTCATCAAAAACAATATATGATTCAGCGAAGACTCCCAATATTTCCCGGTACAGTAAAGCGCTGCTCACTGCTTTCTTTAAAACGCTCCGCTATGATTCTGCCTGACAAGGGTGAACTAAACATAGCGTATTAAAGATGACAGTTTCATTGCGTTTTTGTGGGTAATTTGGGAGCGAGGGTTTTTAAGTGAATTTGAAAGTTTTCTTCTGGATGTTAACTGCCTTTGAGGCTTAAACAAATGTTACCTTAACAACGAATGACCCATTTTCTGATCTATACGTAGGAAATTACAATAAATGCGGATGAAAAAGGAATCTTAGATAAAAATTCGAAAGATGTTAAACCACAGAGGCTTGAATCAATGCATACCTTCCAAACCCATCTATTCATACTATATAAGATAGATATGCATTGAATCAAGCCCCTGTGTGTTAACAAAAAGGGTATGCAAACAAGAAAGTTGTTCGCGATGTCTTCGTTTCATTTGATGCTGTTTATAATGTAACAACTTGTTGATAAACACGAATAATTGCACTATCTAATTTCATCTATGTAAATATGCAGAGCACCAGATTAAACTACAAATTTGTTCAAACAATTAAACTGATGTGATGTAAACACCTAGCAAAGAAACACAAAGACATCAGAGAGTGTGGGGGCATTCATCGCTACACAGAAGTCAAGAAACAAACTAAGAATCAAACAAGAACAGATCAAAAACATAAACGTCAACTTAACCTAATTATATCGGTCATTTTCTCAGAGAAAAAGCATATGAATTCTTGAGGAGTAAATTGATAAATAAAACTAATACATTCAAACAAATACATATTTCCAAAATACCACCTTTAATCAACAATCGTATGATATTCTATCAGAGGTCTAATCTAATCTTATTTTGTCAAAGTTCATAAACGCAACGATCGTAAATGCTACATTAGAAATTATTTCCAAGAATGAATAATTCCTAAAAGACAAATGGCGGGTTTTGACAGATTACCACAGTATGCCCCCGACGTCGTAAAAAATCCGGTTGCGGGACCGAATTACGGTACGGGAAATTAAAAAACGACATATAACGAGCATCAGAAACGGAATCGGCATGATAACAGGTAAATCTGAAATAATTTGGAAAATACAATATTTAAGTGCAAACCTGTAATAACTTGAAGTTCATTCAATTATATTTGGCTTGCGGAGCACGTCTTAGAATATGACGTGCTCCACAATCCTATTCATTAATAAGTTTAACGAAAACCAGGATTAAGAATAAATTATGAAAACAGCATATTTTTCTTTGTTAAAATATTTTTCATAGCATTCCAATCTGTCTTGTCAGACATATCGAATATACTTAACGGTGTTCCAATACAGTCTTAAACACTTCTCTCACATAACTTATGACATCGTTGGTCATTTTCTTTCATGACAGAAAACATCTTGTTTTTCGTTTTTCTTTCCATTTTATACTATTTTAGTTCATAATAAAAAAAAACAAAAAAGAACTCAAAGGGAGAACGTCTCTATCACTCATAACACATAACATTCGAACCATTCTGCATAGCCCCACAATCGCCCCTTTAGCAATGGTGAGCGCGGAATATCGAACAAGAAACGCATCAAGGGAGAAGGGCCAAAGGGTGAATCAAAAGAAACCCCTCTTCAGTGGTGTTGAGACGTTATCGTGGCATTGATAGAACGTGATGAATCCGGGAACCATCGATCGCCGTACAAACAAATCTGATTTCAATTTGCCTCATGTATAGATAGAGTTACGGAGATTGCAGGAACGCCGCATCCATCACGGCGAACGCTTTATTTTACCCCTTTCCCAAACAATAACGATATTTGACCACTTTGTTGCAGACGGCTTTAGAAAACATTGTCGGAAAAGAAGAAATTGCTCGAAACGAGCAATTTCTCATTTTCTTACGATGTTTTCTGCCCTATCAGAATATTATTCTCCACTTTTTTTCACATTTTGAAATGTCGTCTGCAAACCCTTTTAATTTGGGACAGTCGAAAATGTGATGTTTGGGAAAGGGTTAATTAGAACCCATTCTACGCTAGATAGATTGCTTTCAAATTGACTAGTAATATTCATCAGGCTACGCAGAGGTTTTTACGCGCCCTTGAGTTATTGTGGGAAAAATTCCGATGAAGGGACACTGTGGAATGAGTCACGCGTGCCTAATGGCCGTACTTAATGTCCGAAAATAATGACAATGGTGTTTTTGATTAAGTTTTGATACGCCTCATTTCGTTTACAGAATCCCAATATTATAAAGAAAGATGTGTTTTAATCTGTCTTAGTGGTTTGGGTTAGGGATAAACGCTGTTTCAACAGTATTTCAGTTATATTTCGTTGGCCAGCGCTTCCACCCATATTCCCGGTATAACATACCGTTAACCGTGTGGTGCAGGAGAAAAAGCGAAGCCTGAGACTCTTATGGCTTTCATGGATCTACCAGTACTAGGCTATGGCACTGAAGTGACTTGCTAAAGGTATAGCATTAACGGAACTGTCAACAGTCTTGCAAAATATTCTTTCCAGGCCGCAGCCTGCTTAAGCACATGCGCATTGTTCCGTGATGAGAGAACATTTTATAGTGTCACATAAATATTTTCTTAAGTCGTAGCAAGAAATTGACTTGTCGGTTCTCGAACCCGGGACCCATTTATTCGATGTCAGGCAAGCTATCGACTGAATGAACGAGAATTGGATTGTCTGTTTTAAACGCTTTGTGAGACCGTTTCCTCAATTCGTGACGAGCAAAGTCTTCTGGCGTAACAACGGTTTCTATCTCATTAAATCGTTAGCTGTCACACTACTCCCGTTAAAGAACTTTCTCCTGTGGCTCACCAAGCATTCTCTGAATGACAATGTGTTATTGTTATATCATGAGATAGTGGTCAAAGGGCCGGGTTTCCCGAACCTCGGTGTTCTTACTCACTAGCAATGTAAGAGTCTGAATGTGCCAAGAATCAGAGACTGTATCTGATTAGTCGAGAAGATTCGATCCGTCTGCTATACCGTAATGACGACCGTATGTGGAAAACAAAATCCGCGGAATAAACGTCAGAATTTCTAATGGCGTTTATGTGCTTTTAAACGAAAACGTCAGAGCCGTACTCGGTTAATGTCGTAATAAAAACAGTCGTCCTTCATGTGGTCGTTTATACAAAGATTTGACATAGAACAAGGTGGCCTATCATGAAGGGTACAATCTGGCAGTGTGCTTGATTATTTGAACTCTTGTATTGTAAATGTATCAATTCTTGACATATTGTAGTTCATTTCGTCACTCGAAATCTATAGTCGGATCAGTTTTGACTATCTCAATTCTTTTTCTTCTTTTTCCGTTTCTTTTACAAGAATATTTAATGGATGGGTGGGGCTATATCTGCGATTTGAATTTTCTTCAACTTTTCTGTACCGTTATGCACAGGGTTGGGAATATGCCAAAAATCTAGTCCTGTTACTTTACCAATCTATGTTGTCATTTAAAAGTATCGTTTTTCTTTTATTTTAAGTTAGCCATAGACCGTCGACTTTCATCAACATAGTTCGTCAGTAAGCCATACAAATGAATCATTGCGGCTTTTTGACGAATGTCCTATCTGTCCCATTGAGTCTGAAAACACATCTTGTGGTTGAAACCGATTCCATTTGAATTGAACTCCAGTGGTTTTTAAGAGGTTTATGTTTCGTTTGTAATTTAAAAGGAGCGTGAGGGAACTACTATATCAGGTCCATTTGCATACTTATTGAGGTCAAATATCCGAGGAGGTCCGACTAATGTTTAATTATACACTCGATTAAGTGTACTGTACGTAGAATAGGACGTAAATTTCGATTGAAGAATTGAAACAAAAGGAGCAGACTCGTGTCAACATCGGCTGCCATTTTGATTCAATGATAACTCAATTTACTAATGATCACAAGGGGATCTTTTTATTTTCAAAAGGCCATGTCTGGAGGAAGTGGTGAGTATCTATTCAGTAACATGATCATTCAAGTAATACCCCTCAAAGTAATGCTTTCTTGAGCATGCTCATTGATTCTTTATTCTGATTCGGTAATATTCGACTGAGACGGTAAATGATTAATAAACGTTAAACATAAGAACGAAGTAAATTCTTCCACCTGTTGTTTGAAAATATCCTAATTGAAAAAGCAAAGCTGATGTTCAAAGTCTCTCGAGAAATTGATGTTAACTATTTACCACCTGCAGACGACATTTTTTTACTTGAAGCAGACGGCTTTAGAAAAGCTTTGTAAACATGTGAAAAACCTTTCAGTTCTGCTGTGATATTTGAATTGTGATATTGGAATAGATTGAAAAAGCAGTGTGGCAAAGGAAGAAACTGCTTGTCGCAAGCAATTTCCCCTTTTGCCATAATGCTTTTTGAAAATCGTCTACCGCAAGACATAAAAAAGGGGCGTTAGGTAGAAATATGAATAACTATTCTTATGTAGACAAATATTTCAAGTTGCTGAAAACAATCCACCTGCAATGCAGACTGAATTAATGAGCCAGAAGAAGAATTCAACCGCAAGAACGAAATCCGGCAGCCATGATGAATCACATGGGGTAACCTCTGGCGCCCCCTAAAGTTCGGTACGTGACATAAACCACTTATCCGACGATCTCGGTGTTTTACGCGTAATTTGTTAAACTTTCATTGAATATTACCTCAAACGTACGCCTTATTCAAATGAAAACAAAGACCAGTTTGAAATCTCACGGCACAACAAACGGAATCTACGATCGATGCTAGCTGATCTAGGCCAACATGTCCTGACACAGGTGGATTTTGTGTGTGTACAATACTTTTCATGAACACAAAATACCTCGAATGTCTGATTGTCGAATTTCTCTATACGTCGAAGAATATACGGTGTCCAAAACTATTCATTCTTTATTTCTTTGTATTCATAGTCCAAGCATCTTTTCGTCGAACTCTCTCTCTATGTCAAACATTTTAATTGAAGGTCCTTGAACTTCGAGGATAGATAGAGAATAGATGGTTGGTGTCGTGAATCGGAAATGTTATCAGGCAAGGCTTTGGAATATTATCCGGTGAGCCGAAGGCGAAACGGATAATAATCCGAAGCCGAGCCCGATAACTTTTCCCATTCAAAGACATCAACCATCTATTCTATTTATCCTGTTAGCTTTATATGTTCTTTCAAACAAACACGATGTAAATCAAACACGAGAAAAACGGATAAAATAAGTAGAGAATGATGTAAACATGACATCATATCGTTCTTATGACGTCATGATTAGTCGCGTGCATGTATTATATGGTTAGTGCCGGATATCACAAATGTTATACGGCACCTAGTTATCGGTCTCAGAATGACACTATTGACAGGATAAATATTCCACTTTATCTTGTTCATATAAGTTTATCATCGCGTCATAAGTATTTCGGATATGTCACCGTGTCACGGCTCTAATTGACGGAGGCAAACACAAAACCTGACTGTCAACTTGCATTTTCATGAAGGGTAGAACCGTTGGCGCCCCACATATTAACAGAAACACCGCCACTCCAGGGCATCCTTATTCCCAATCGGAACTATCGGGTATTTCCGTGAGCTGTGAAATACACATCGGATATAAGTGTAGGGTTACAATTTTTCGGGTAAATCGGCCTCCGTCGTTTAACACATTTTTAAGCGCGCATGTTAAGTAGATCAATATGTATGGAAGAACTAGATATCCTTTTAAATCATTTTTTATCAGTAACTCATACAAAATGGCGAATTGTTGTTGTGACATATATTGTTGTTTTTTTTCAATCAAATTAAACAACTTTTTAGATTTCATATTTAAGATCTACTTTTAAAAACGAAAGTGAAGTGACGTCATATCGCTGGAAACTATTATTTCAGAGGTGTTTTCATTGGATTAACCCGATGTGTTCAGATTGCCTTATTCCGTCATGTGGATTTGAACTCAAACGAACATTAGTCATGAGGTTTCAAATTCTTTTCTATTATCACGTGGGTACGAAGCCCAGCTAATCTAAAGTAACATGGAATGTTGCAGTGTGTATGTTGTATGGGTATTCCCCATTGGACCACTGAACAGTGTGTGAAAGAAAAGAAGATTTACTCACAACAGAACAAAGGTGATAAACCCTGCCTTATTTTTTCGTATGACGTTTTAGTGTTAGTTAAACTCATAAACTCATTTTTACAGAAGAAGTAACACGGATGATCCAAGCTGTAACTAGAGACTTTTCCCCCTTTAAGTGGAGAGAGGCCCGGGCCTGTTGAATTTTAGAAGTTATACCGCTAACATTACTGAATTGGGAAACGAAAAGGCTGCTTTGACTATGGAATTTTGGGAAAACTGCATGAATTTAAAGAAGTTTTCAATTGGGAAGGTGCGCTCTAAAGGCCCCCTGTTATATAATGCAAAAAACCTATAACTGTGTAAATGAAATATCTACTTCTGAATAATTCGGACTACAAAACAATGTGCTGCACGTTAAGCATAATTATCCATGGTCCACGTTGTTTGCATTGTTTCCGTTGTTTTTATTGTTCAGTGTTTGTACTAGACGCCATGTTATCGTGTCATTTCCATCACGGAGAGATTATCCCTGTCCTGTATGACAGTGTCATTCCTCTCAAGGTTTTACTACTTGCTTAGAACAATACCGCGGTCGACACAATCTTGTGATCCATTATTTCCACTTGTACATTACATGTGGTAGAATAGTTCATAAATGATCGTGACCAAAATGAGAAATTGTTCATATGCTTACTTTTTATTTACAAATAGCAACACATCATTAATTGAATTATAGGGCGATCGTTAAGACTAATGAAAAACAACATGTTTTATGGCCGTTGTGAGAAAGGAAAATATAACTTACATCTGACTAACGTCCTCAATATGACATCACCCAATATCGAGCCGCACACTCGGTCAAAGTTGGGCTCGTACAAACAGTTACCTAAAACAAAGACAAACAGCGTTATACAAAGGATATCAATATACGGTAATATTATCGTGTGTAACAATTACATTTGTTTAACGTCGTCTTGACAATATTTCATTTGTGTTATAAATTTCCACAATGTCAAAATGAATGATATCTTATGATTCATAACGACACAGATGCAGATAGTCGGTTCTGCATCCAAGTCTTCTATTATTGAAAGTACACATTCTATTGTTAAAAAGATAACTTAATGGGTACAATCAAAGCCGGTTTTTCGTTACGAAATATGCTTTATCTTACAAATGCTTTATCTGCAAGAATATTTCAATAACCATCAAAAGAGGATAAACAACTCTCTAAAATACAATGATCAGCCATAAAAAGGGATCGAACATGGAACGCGGTGTCTCGTAGCCCCAATCCCAACCAGCTCTCCATATCGATTCCCAATGTCTCAAAGAAGAGCTTATCTATGTAACCCCACGTTTTAAAGCAGTGTGAGTAGATAGAAATGATGTCCCATTTCATTTCCAGAAACATCCTAAGAATTTTTCTATATAAAGAATGTGTGTCATAAACTTGCTTTGACTTAATACATCTGTCTTCTAGTTTTCGAAATGTAACAAAAAAGCATCTTTGTAACATAAACACATGTGCTTTTTTATATAGACAATACCCTGTTTTGATGGATAATAGTAATTAGAATATGTTGTGGACAAAGACAATCTCATTCGTGCAATTCTTACATTTATCATAATTCTTTCTAAAGGTGTATGCAAGCTTCCCGAAAAATTCTAGGGTTGCTTGAAAGAGTTAATTCTCAATTGTCAAGAATATCTCAAACAATTGTTTATCTTCATGGGAACTATAATTAATATCAAAACACGCCCTGGCCTTTTGGTGTTCTTTGTTTCATTCTGCGTACATGTAAACAATAAAAACAAACACCGTACGCGGTTCCGGTAGAAATTCGGAATAATCATCTATACATATGACTTACTGAATAACATAATGTTCTTCTTTTATACTCTGTTTCTTGATGGATGCATTTTTGACACAAAAATCGGTGCATATGTAGAAAACAAACATAAAGCATGAAAAGATAACTTATTGAGAAAAAACAACAGCCAAAGCCGAATTCTATATATACGATTCAAGTTCCTAACTGCGCTAAGCCTCATGTCTAGCACTGTAGAACAAAACATGTAAATGCCAATTATGATTCGAAATGATACTATACAGAAACGGGCAATTGCCTGCCGAAAAGTATTCTCCGAGCAGAACTCGCCTGGCTGTGTTTACGACATTCCCAGGCGGGTTGCCATAGAGCAGCCGACAGCGTAACATTTAACTTATGGTTTATGAGAACATGAACTCGTTTAATGAAGGAATTCGATTTTAATGGTTCGGAAATTTAGACAAACCATATTATCATTATCAAACGATTCTGGTTTATGTTTAATTGTGAGTTTTTATGTTTAACCCTTTACCAAACGCCAAATTTTTCGACTGTCCCAAAATGAAAGAGGTTGCAGACGACATTTCAAAATGTGATAAAATTGAAAAACAATATTTTGATAGGGTAGAAAACAATGGTGGAAAAGGAGTAATTGCTCGTCAAGAACAATTTCTCATTTTCTCAAAGTGTTTTCCAGAGTCGTCCGCAACAAGCTGGTCAAATGGCGTTGTTGTTTGGTAATGGGTTAATCGACGGAACTTTGATATTGTGTAGGTCAACTGTCATCATGTACGGATACTGTTGCTTATATTTACATGCTCTATGGCCCGTTTCAAGAAATGTCTCAAGTACACTTGTATTAGCTTAGATATTAAAACTTCAACACACAAACGTAAGAGAGATGAACAGTCCGACAATATAACACTCGTACCTAACGTGAATAAACGAAATAACCGGCATGATGTTTATTTTACCGAAATGTTCCGAAATATGGGAATATCTTAACGTTCTTTTTTTGAATAATTTAAGTCTTTATTCGCGATTTTATATTGTTCTTTCTTGATATAATAATATTGATGCATAAGAAAAACTATGAAATATGAATAAAATAGAAAATTGGCAGCAGTATGTCTTTTCACCACTGATTTTGCTCGGCATTAAATTCGAATTAATTCTCAGCGATTTGCAATGTGTTTGTATCTCTGTTCTTACGAAAATATATAATTCAAAACGTTGTTAGTCTGATAGCCACAGCTTGGCAAATGGCTGACATGTCCAAACGAAGATTAATGTTATTACGGATCTGAGCCGATAGAATGAAGGGTCAATACCCTCTGTATGAATGATGCGATGTGGAATACTTATATAGATATGTATAGCCAAAGAGATATCCAGAGTACTACCGATTGGGCCACACACAACTCAAGCCGGATTAAATGATTCTGTCTCCTGGGGTTTAAATAACTGACGTAGCCAAATACCAAGTGTGATAAAAAATAGTTATTCTTTTTCAAAAACAATATTCCCTTTTATTTCAGCATTGGACATAGACATATTGCAAAGTAACACATCATTTGAGTTGCCTTTCCAAGACGCTTCAAACGACAAATCATATTGCAACATTGTACTTTTATTCATGGTCTATCCATCTTTATCGGCACATATTTCCCTTAGGTAGTTAAGTAAATCGGTACCCTCATGTTTGGTAACAAGTTCTTCACAACGTTTTTCAAAGCCACTGACTGTGATCCTGCATTAACGCAATTATAAAATCATTGAATGGTGGGATCTTTTTTGTTAAGATTTAATACAACAAGTTACAGCTACTCATAATTCTTCGTTTTGCAAGAATATCTTAAAGTTGTCAATGGAAGATGCGTTGTTTACATCAAGGTCTTAAAAGATCATTTTAATACAAGTCGTGTGCACTTATTCTGCGGTTTCATGTCAAAGCTCCATTCACTTCTATCATTAATGGTTGTGCTATCTATTACATTAAAAGCTCCAAACATTTTAAAACAAACCGTTCAAAAAAACACGAGATTTATTGCTGTGGGTATCTATTTACGGTTACGCCGATTTATAAAACGTGTCAAATTAATCATTTACCAACGTTTCCAATGAAAGCACAGCAGGGCGTCTCCATGATTTCAGTACTTTGATTGTCAGCGAAATGTTACTCCCATTGATTTAACACAATATAGCATAGCCTGGCATTAATAATGATATTAACCATAATCTTCATATAAACTTGTTTGAACACACGTACAGTAAATGACACCAGAATTTTTTTAACGAAATGTATTATCGTTAAAACTTACTTATCTTATAACGCTTGCGAAACAAGTGCTTATAACTAAGTTAATTACAATTGATTCTGCTTCTTGGATCATAACCAGTATTTGTGCCAAATGTGGATTAATGAAAGGTCGCTATGAGATTCGAACCCACACTCCTCGTGTCCAGAAGCCGGTACGTTACCACTGGACTACTTATTTATACTTTGAGACTCCCCTGTTTTGATTTCTAAAATGGACAAGTCTCTAAATATCTAAAATAATGAGGGTATGTGTTGAATGAATTCGACTTTGCCAGCTATGGGAAGCGGGCCATGTATTTCGATTAACGCGGTCAATCACTAATTAAAAAGGAGAACGTATTTTAAACCCGTTAGTTGCATAATACGAGAAGTTCTACATAAATGTTTGGAATTCCATGAAGCAGCCTTGAAGAGTTGCCACGGCGATGGAAAATATCAAAGTAAACGTTTCATAACAAAGGGTAGAAAAGATAAATTTGATATTTTCTGTCAACTCGTCACGTTTCTATCTTTGTTTTAATTGTGCGTTGGACGTATAAAGTGTTCGCTGTATCAGCTTTTACTGATAGTGGGACGTGTGAAAAGGTTTATTGTTTAATGGTTGTTAGTGAGAAGTTTGCTTTCTTTTTATCGCATCCGAGTAAGTTATGTACGTAGAACCATCGCCAATCCGTAGGTAAGTCGGGAGACTACCTCTAATGCGAATCCAAATACCGTCACCGGGATTTGAACCCACGTGAAGAGGGGTAACTTGATTTCAAGTTCAGGACTTATGCCTTATACAAAGGAATTCACCTTCAATTTCAATCGTATGCAATTCATGAAACAGTGACAATTAATAATATAAAAAAACAACACGTCAAACAAGGCTTAAAGGCAGAACTACGTCTGAAAGAGCCTGTGATTGTTTGACATTTACGTGACGTAAAGTATCAAATAGCCAACTTCTAAGAATAGGGCTTTTAATACGAAAGGATATTTTTTATATTGTTAATACCATGAGAGCACGTCGCTGTGTTACTGCTATCTTAGACTTGTAGGCGTTAACGACATAACATGTGCAAGCGGTGTTTGATTAAAAATATTAAACGTGACGGGGCATTTCGAGGGGTCGGCTTGCAAACGAGGTCATGCGTATATCGAGAACATTTCAGAGAAGTACAGCTGATTTGCCTTACAGAAGATTTCAAGTAAAAAGAGAGATTTGTGGGATAATATTTATACAATTTTATAATAACTAGCTTTTTAATTCGAGCAACATTCAGAGTTTGTATTTGATTTAGTTATAACCTTTTTGAGTATCCGTTTGTCAGATTGGTATATGATTTTATGATTTATGTCATGTTTAAAGCAAATTCGTACACTGACTATCGAAACGGTTTAGGAAACATTTAACAATTCATCCATATAGATGTTAACGATAAACATCTAGGCATGCTTTTTTAAAGGATTATTTCCGCGGAGATATAGTTCGTGTTTTCTCACGACTCATCGCCCCTGTTTCCGACTCCACCTGTTTCACAATAGGGAAAGATACGCCTAATTCTGAACGACGGGCCGTCAGATAACATCGTATGAAGGCAGGGCTTTAAGGCTTCTCAGAAATACTTTCCGGAGATAAAATAAAAAATCATGTATTACGAAATAAGTTCCGAGGCTATGGGAAACAAAAGGCCCTGCCCTAAATGAAAGATAGCCTTGAGTTATGTACTTCGTAAGAAGAAAAATTGAGTTGGATAGGACTTATCTTATGCCAGCAGCAAGCAATTGAATAAAAAAACAAATTAACATGGTATGTAGGTATAAATGGTACCTTACCTATTTTCTGCAGTTCTTTTGTGATTTAAAGTTTATCTATTCCTAAAAAGCTAAAACGATCATATACGATTCATTACCTGACGACATGTCCTAAATATACGAATCTTAAACACATTCTTTGATCTTTGTCTAGTTTCGTCTCTTTTTTATGAAAAAGCATGAACAACTATTTTCACTATCTTATAAAAGTCAATATGGCTTATAAGTAAAATGAACCTACGGTGATTATGACACGGAAAGTCAATCGTATTTAACACATAGGCAAACTAAGCTAAAAGACAAACTTGATACACTTGACAGGTGATTGGTCAATGCCCGACTAGGGTAAGGACATTATGTTTGTTTTCTCAAAGTCACGCGATTCGACTTGTATCTTGTTTCTGGCTTCTTCTGCCTTGTTCTTTCTTCCTTTCCATTTCTGTTTTAAGGTGATGCCCTTATTTTCTTTCTCGATTATCACAAACCGATTCGACCTAGCCCTTTCCAGACGGAATAAGAATGTTATACCGTAGCCATGTCGCTTTCTATTACATTACATACATTCCCTTAAACTGTCGCCGTCCATAAATTGTTGGGACATGATGTTAATGTCCAATTAGACGATCGTAATTGGTAAATACCCAAGCATCACAACCAGCGGACACAGGTTAAAGAACGCCCCTCTACGACACCAGCAGAACTTATCCTGACAAAGGGTATATACGCTATAATGTTATTGAGTTCGTCTTTCTTATTCATTTTTAAATCGTATCACGCGGACAGATTACTTATTAAGCTAGAGTATCCATAATCCGCCATTGTGAAAAGCAATCTTTCGTCAGCTACTTCGTTCGTTCTCGGTACACATCGGTCGGGACCAGAACTATTCGCAATAAACACCGAATAGTAAAAGCAACATCAGACGACAATCATGAGGTTTAGATATTGTAATTATTCTGATCATTATCTTGACATAAAATTTTCTGGGTAGAAATAATTTTGGTCACAGTTTCTTTTTCTATAAATCGTATGCCGTAGCCTACGTTAGTATATGTGAATTTATGTTTCACAGCAAGGAGTGTGAACTGAACAGGATTTGCTTCGTTATATGGATTTATGAACGCCTTATCTTATTTTCTCGTTACCCTTTAACGCCTCCCCCAACGTTATCCAAGACAGTTTTGATTTAGTCAAGAAGGCGTTTGTTTCTTTCGAAATGGTGAGTTCGTCTAAGAAGACAATTCGATTCATACTCCTTATAGGTTGTTGTATCATACAGTTCGATAGTCAAAGACGTCAACAAAATGTACCATATTACGCTTAATCGTGTATAGTTCTTTGGCAACAAAAACATCGTTGAAATAAAATTGTACGAATCCTAAAATTTATCAAATACGTCATTTTGTGTTCCCCCTTTTACTGTCAAATTATTCCTTAAAAAATATACCAAATTACTGCTTCTTGTGTTTATAACCAGTACTCGCACCGGGTACAGTTTAATGAAATGGTTGCAAAGCGGACCCAACTGCTTGCGGCATTCGATCCCGCGACCCTCTTATCGAGAGGTGGACGATCTACCCATGGATCACTATTCTCTTCTTTTTATTTTATTTATACATTAATTCTTCTTAATCATTTGGATACAGTATCCCTAAACGTGCTAGAACCTACTAAAACTTATGAAAACAGGAAAGATCCCAGGCCAGCCGCCAAGTTAATTGACGGCTGGTCTGTGATCTAACCTGTTTGCTACTCTGAGTTTCTTTCCTCATCAAAATTAAGTAGATCTTAAATGTTTTGGAAAGTAGACGACACAAAAATCTATTTTTAGAAAATTACCCAGCATTCTAAGGGTTATACCAGGTATTGCAAGATCACAAGGGAAAACAAAGTCTGATCTTAGACACAACGAAACGCATCGTATTTTACAGGAAGAACTTGGACAGCGATACAAGTTTTCCCAGTAAGTGAACTACACACGTTAGAACGGTGGGAAGCTAACTGTTCAACCCTTATTTTGTTCATTAAAATCTGTAGACTACGTGAAGCCTACAAATTGATGCAAACAAATCAACACACACTTACAAAGTGGATTGATATTCTTTGAAATTATTGAGTTTAATGAAAATTTGGAAATTATGCCTATTCATCACAGTATTTTTTTTTTACAAATGTTCGTTGTCGAAGCGTTCTATGTCGTCTGTACTAGGAAAAGGATAAAGAAACAACTCATTAGCGAGCGTAAAGCTTTTTAATTTGGAAACATGGTTTGCATAAGTAGACAGATGAAAGGAAAATCTGGGATAATTTATGAAAGTGAAACATCTGAGAATCTCAGACTTCCAACCCACCATGTATAATGAACGCAATTTATGTGACACATGTCAGATAGAGGTATTTGCATGTAAATTACAATTCTAAGGAACACAGACAAAGTACACATGGAACGTAGACAAACTATAGTATTCCCTTTGGAAAACGGGTTATTTATTCTGAAAACCTCAATCTTGATTTATCTTAGTTAAGTTCAATGAAAAAGTTCATCTTTTATTCTTAAAAAAACATGCATCGAAATAAATTGTCAAAGTTAAGAATGTTGAACGATCAAGATAAGGATGTCCCCAATTTGTAAATTCAGACCAAATTTCTTTCCATTTACCGTAATAAGTTTTAATGAAGCAGACATGTAACACACACTCATCTAATTCAACGTTATACGCCGATTTCAAACAGTACACCATCCTTTGTTAACTGAAGAATGTCAAATCATTTCGTGATTGCAGAGTCGTTTTTATATAAAACGATAAGATACGGTATATATTATACATATAACAAGTCATATGTATATCTATAGTGTACATGTAGATCAAACAGACACCGTTTAAATCGTATTGATATTAAGAAGACATTGTTCGTTATTATGTTCAATAGCGATTATCCAAACGATTATGCATTGGGGTTCCAAAACTGCGTCCAAGTTTGCTAGTTTTTTGTACTGTGTGCAACGCCGCATCAACAATTGTTCAGTTATGTAACGGCTTTTCTGGATCCCCCAGTACCAGGGCTCTAACGTAACTTGCCAAAGGTCTCTTTAACTCAAAGATAGCTAAAATACTGTAGGTATACGAACTAAAGCTTATTAGTGTTTAACCTATATTTTCATCCAATGAGAATGCGTCAATTTGAATTTTTTTGTTGGTTTATTATCCATAAACTACTATTCGAGTGTTCTATCTGGGCTCTATGAGACTATTACTCTGGTATCACGCATGCGCATAAATGTGTAGTTTTAGGCTCCACCTCCAAATCAATGACACGTGTAAGCCTAGCCTACGGTAGCGATTGAAAGATCGCTGTTACGTCGCGGGGTAGAAATAAACACAGAAATAAATAAAAAGGAATTACAATTAACTGGGTATCCTAACATCGTTGAGAAAAAAAGAAACTGAACTATATTAACCTTTTACCCCATTAGGAATAATGTGACGGGTACAAATTGAAAGCATCAACAGACAACACATATATACATTATGAAAAAACACAGTTTCTTTTTGAAATTGAAAAAAAATCTTTTGTCACAAGGGCTTCTCAAGTTTTCTGCTGTAGGTGAGGAATAAATTATGGAGTAACGGGTTAAACTCAAAACTACATTGCAATCTACATCACTGGGTAGTGCAGTTTTCTTCTTCCAAATATGGTATGGCAGATTCTTGGCATGCAATTGACAGCCGCGGAAGGTGTGGTTTATGTCGAATTTCAAAATACTGAGCAGCAGTTTTATGCCATTCGCAGATCATACCCGTAGAGGCGTGGTTTGCCAGCGTCAAATAGAGCGCTCTATGGAAATGTAGGTTAAACACTAAATTGTTTAGAGGCTATATAGTGAAATTTAAACGACATAGAAACCCCGTCAGTCGCTATCGCTCCTTCCTTGGGGTTTCTATATCGTTTAAATTTCACTATCTAGCCTCTAACCTATATTAAATACATCGGAAGTAAACCGACCGAACGAAATTGTATGTGAACATTGACAGAAAAGTTTCTCACAATATTTCTTCAAATGGACATCACTAATAAAGCATACAAGATTTAGATCGCTGATTTCGCTATAAAACACCAATTCCTGTTTGTTTCAAAACGCGTTGGGTTTCAGCGAGACGCGTCAAACAGGATTTGCAGCATGTCAGAAATGCACGAGTTTCACGTTTGATACTAATGAAGCAAACATGTACATGTTGCAGGGGGTTTAGGGTAATTAACCAGAACCCTTTGAAGTTTGCTACTGACCGGTGTCGGATTTCTGCCAAACTGACCGCATCTGGTCAGTTGTCTGACCTTTATGTTGCTGGTAAGTAGATTATCTTTTTCGGATTTCACTATAGATGGACAAAGAAGCTGTAGTGTTCTATTTATTGTTCTTTCTTGATAGGGGTACCTTTTTGGCTTCTTAGTGTGACCGACATGTTTATTCTTTTACATTTTTTCCTTTTGGTACGAGAGTAGCAATTCATCAGCGAAGGTTGTCTGTTGAAAAGATGTTCTATTCGTACAAGCGACACATCAAGCTTCTTTTCTTTTTAGTCCGATACCGAATGATATTCTAAAATCAGCATTTGGGCTTCGATTTGGTATGCATCTAGCCTTAATTTAACACCATAAAACATTATTCCGTATATCAAGCTAAAACCAAAACCAAAAACAATGTGACACAAGGAGAAATTGCTCATGCAATGAGCAATTTCTCCTTGTGTCCCACTGTTTTCAAACTTCACATGTAACTCCGCTTAAAAAATCCCTCAACGATACAGGCGTTAAAGTCAACAGTAACGAAAGAAAGGTATTCCAAGACTCCCCACCGGGAGAACATTTAAATCGGTGTCGGAGTTTGACGGAAATGCCCGAAGTATGTCACGGGTGCTTACAGCGATCACAACAGCCCTGTTTTATGCGTTCCCTCTGTGCAGTGGGGTGCAAAAGGCGCGCGAATGCATACCAACAACACCAATTAAATCGTTCTGATCTTTCACTAGACGACGAGTAGAATGTTGATGCGTTTTCCATGTATTGTAAATCCATTGTTTTCGATGGGTCCAATACATTTTATAAATGTAGTAGACAATGAAGTAAAAGTATAAAAAGAATTGAAGGTGGGTTGCAGAAAGCATAGTTTACATAATGGAAAATGGTGTACACTACATACTTGTACATGTATACCATATGTATGCCAGGTTAAGCAGAAGAATCGAATGGTCACCAAATAAGTGTTATATAAGACTATGGGTATAACGCGGCTTTCCTCTCTTGGTCTCAAGAAGCAGGACGCTGCTTGGATTGGGCATGGCTCTGACGGTGGTTATTCTGTAAATCTAAACAGTCTCTATTTGAGATTCTACGAACAGAATAAACTGCTTATAATGCAATTCGATATACAATAGTAAACTGTAATCACACGCTTATACTTCATACGGATTTAGACTAGCCAGAAAATTATATCAGCCCAAATGAATTTGACTATGTTAAAACGATGGATTCACATCTAATATCTTCAGCTATGAGCATGAATCAAAAGATTTACAAAAATATCCAATTCCCTCTGTAGCCCACACTGAGCTTGTCATTGATCTTTCAAATTGCCCCTTCTTCTATTTTCCCCATTCCCCTTTAGTGAAGCGACGCCCGAGTAAATGTTTCACATAATCACATACAAAGAAGCCATCTCAGGATGCTCGAATATTCTCGTGTTGCACACCAATAACGGAGATGTTTGCTTGTAGCCCGGGAAAGCTCTATTTGTCCATACAATGTATCAATAACTAGAGTGTAAACTAATTTCCGGCCAATACCGCTTTGACAGACTGACTCTTCCAGTCTCTCTTCGAGTCCAGACGTTTGAGTGAAGTACTGCCATACCGGAAAGTGAACATTACTTTCGGTTACGATCTATTTCCGCTGCAATTGATCAAAATGCTATTTAAACAGCTGTGGGAAAAGAAGCCATTGCTCTTTTAGGCAATGCTTCCTTTTCTCACAATGTCTTTGCTAATGTTACATTTTGCCTTTCTTGTAGAATAACATACATATGGACCAAAATCTCATACTTTCCTTTGAAGACAAGGCACTCTCTAATAAACTAACCGACACGTATAACAAATCGATGTTTTCCGAGGAGCCCGCGCTGTATTGGAAACGGATAAGTTCGGGAATCTCGTGGAAATTCGTGATTAAATTTCTTACGGTGTCAAATACTAAAGACACAATTTACATGAATGATTCATTGTTCATGAATAATGTTAGCTTTTCATTTCGATTGGAATGTTTGGAGTCTACAAGCGGTAGTGGTAGTATCTTCCTTAAACTGGCGAGAAATGCATTGAAATTAATCAAACGCACAGTAAGGCTATCAATTTTGAATAAACATCTTTGGGATAACTTCTTATATTAGTGGAGTAGATTTATCTTGCTGATTTTCTACGTTGCATTTTATCGTACCCTATATTGTTCGTATTCGTTTCCCCACTTGAATAATCAATGAGGCTCAATCGCAACGCAGACAATCACAAAAAGTGTACGAACAATCATAGAAAACATGATACTTGACCAAACGTGTTACCTTAAAAATGTATTTTCGTTTAATTGGAGAACAGGGGGATAGTCAAAACTTACTTAACAACTTGTACATTGCTATGGTATTATTTATGCAACATTCTGCCTTCTTTCAACGCCCCGTATGTTATTTCTTGTTCACCTGGCTAAGTCGATCGGGGGAAAATGATACAAAGCGAACATTTTCTCATTAATGAACATAACATCAATACAATATTCAATTAATTATGTTATTTCGTAATACGCAAATGACTTTGTATAGCATAGCAAATAAAATTGTTGTATTGTATTGTTGTATTGAATGTGCAAATATTCGTTTTTCCTCATCATTTTCCCCTGAAGAGCCAACGTTGTTTAGAATACGAAGCGTCGTGAATGACTCAGATACAGCTCCATAAGTAGGTGAATCTATGAGTGTGTGGTAGGTGGGAACCCTGTGGTTCCATTAAGATGCCTTGGACGAGGTCTTGGTGAAAACACGCTGTGAATATCCACTAATGCCATTATCACGCGAGAAAGAAAAATGTATAAACCCATTACGCTATAAATACACATTCAATCCGAACTATGCACGTTAGTTTGTTTGAATGGGGTTTTACACCGCATGGATACTTTTTAAGTTATCTTACGGCTTCTCTGGATTCACCAGTACTAGGCTAGTTCTCTGGAGTGCCTTGCTAAAAGACATAACCACGAAACCAGAGGCACCAGTACGGCTATAACTCTGGACTCCCAAGTTCTAAGATCGCTACCCTAACCATTGAATCACGAAGGACCAAACATAATTATGAGACCGTCAGATGATATGCATAGGCGTAGGCAAACCTACAGTTGAATCCCTTTTCATCAAAAGAGTGTCAGTATCTATAAGATTTGTTTCTATTTTTTCTAAAAAATATATTGACTAACATATGATCTAAATAATCTTATCCTTTCTCAGTTATAAGTTATAACGTTTAATTGATGTGTAATGACCACGAAGAAACGTTAGAGAGAAGAACAAATTCCTTAACCGAGTAAGAATTACACACTGGATTTCCAAATAACTTTTTTTCAAAACGTTGATAGCACATTTCTTCAAAATGGGATATGTCTTTTACATAAACTTGAAAACGTTTAAAACATTTTAATCATTACTTTTTAAAAAATGCTTTATCCACAACTATGAAAGTCATTTAGATTAAAGTGAAATATCTGTTGAGATAGCGTTAAAGTGTCATTAATCATGAAATAATCGTTTTAGATACACACCTGATAAGCCATCACCTTTCATGCAGACTTCAACTTTAGTGGGTTATAGGTTAACACGTTCTGAATGTGAAGCATTTTACGCTACGGGCTACGATGAGGGGATATTAAACTGTTTACAGACCTGCTGTTCTATGTGAATATATATTAGATACTCATCATACTTCAACCTTAAGTGTTTATTAGATGAATAAAATCCACATAGCTATACCAAAAATCGATGGAAATGCCCTTTTTATATGGATAAGTAATAAGGGGACATGTTATTTGATGGCCTTATCAAGTTCGCATTATTCGTGTACAAAAGTGATAATAATAATCAGTTCACAGTTTGAATTATACTTTTACTGGTTGGTTGATCCTAACTCTAGATTGATTGATTTTTAATTGCATGCGATACCTTCTACTTGTTAAAAAACATTGCTGTTGTAGGATATAACTTTAGACAGAAATACTAAAATCAACGGTGTAGGTCGTATATATCTATGTAAAGACCATAGTATACACTACTCCAACCCTCGTGTTGTTGTTTTGTTTTGAAAAAAAGTTATCATTAAAACCAGTGCTCGATGTCATCTTTCATCGTACGAACGCTTTTCGGTAACACAGAGTTCAATATGATATCTCTCGTGTTAAAAAAGATAAGTGGTGTGAATAAATTCGCTTACAGACTCGAAAATGCTTGAAACTATCATAAAACCAAAACAAACTCACTGCTTCTATCGTTGTTCTAGGAAGACGTATTCTTGATACACGATGGGAAGTAAATAAAGTAAGTACAACCAGATGGCAATAGAGACGTTGTTTATCTCATTACCAAACAATAACGACATCTAACCAGTTTGTTGCAGATTACTTTGAAAACATTGTGGGAAAATGAGAAATTGCTCTTAACGAGCAATTTCCCCTTTTCCCACGATGTTTTCTGCCCTTCCAGAAGAATATTTTTCAATTTCATCACATTTTGAAATGTAGTCTGCAAACTCTTTCAATTTGGGACAGACGAAGATTTAACGTATGTTAAAGGGTTATACCAAGAAATAAGGGAGTACGCAAAATGTGTCAGGTGCTCATTAGTGACGAAATAGGTTTCCTAACCTAATTAGCGAATCTAATTAAGTCACGGGAAGCACACAAACTGCTTGTTCGTATCATTCTATAATAACCTAGCAACTCATTTAGAGTACTCGAATTCCCGAATAAAGGACAGTTTTATGATTCTGTAGAAATCAGACATATCCGTTGGTTTCAACTTTATGAAATTCAAACGTAGATTTACAATGTCCCTTCTGAATTTAATGAGTTTAGATCACATCTGTGACAACAAAATTGAAGCGGTTTGACTTAAAGCTACACTCGATTTTCTTACCTTACAACATAGATAGACAGCGAAGATGTGATAAGAAACACAATTGAATATACATAATACTACTTCAAGTGGCCACGCAGGACGCATATATGTGAATTATTATTAGAAAGATCTTCTTGCTTTAAATCCCCATTTGTTAGAATTCGCGTGCCTTCTTTATTGCGAAAAAGTACATAGTAGTGGACGGGATGATTCTATGTCGCCTTGTCTCAATCTGCCATAGCCACTAGAGTTCCTTAGAACAAGGGACAGAAATAAATAAAATACTTACTCGCTTTATATTGTAGTAGATTCGGGTGCCACTGTGTAAACGCCAAGCAAATAAAACACTTTCGATTACTAGCATCCCTGAAAAAAAAGAAAATATAAATCAAACTTTCATAAGGATCAAATACATCAAAAAACATAGTACCGGAATGGTGTGCAACCTTATTACCTAAATATCATACACGCACAGTCAGATGAGACGGGTACTTGTTAGGCTATGAACTATCAGTTTTTATCTAAAACACTGATCTGATATATAGATTACATGGACCACTCTAAATTGGTTCTCTATATTGGGTAATAAAATATTCTCGTTTTTATTCTCTCATGGTTAACATGCATATACGATATCATAATATTTCTATAAATGTGCAATGAAATAAAAACTGTACAGTTTGTAGGGAAATAAAACGTCAGTCAGTGTATGAGGAGCGGCGGTAGTAATTCTGGATGACGTTCACCATAAACTCTGTAGAAAAAAGTTGGGTTTTAAGTTCGAGGTTCCATTAAAGTGGTCATGAAACTGTATCCGGACTTCACAGGGAAATCAGAAATGTGCCCAATGCAGCCGCGTCGAGTATCTAGCTTGATCAAACTGGGCTGAAGGCAATGTTGATGTGGGCAGCTTAAGATAAAGTACCCATGTCAAGTGATTTGGTATTTTTTTTATAGTCTGTCTCATAGTTCTAATGTTGCGCTTGTCAAGCATATAGCCAATCCAATCCCTGTCTCTTCTATTTAACATATTTCTGTTTCCTTAAAACTTATATATATACATTACTATTGTTTATGTGAATGCATGTACTATTATTGTATTTCTATACTCATATGTCTGATAAATTCTGACATGAGCGAATAAAATATATTTGAATTGAATTGAATTGAATGGTATGACTATGAAAGGATATAATCTAATATATCTAAAGCAAAACCAGTACAAATACAATGAGTATCGAACCATTCTTTGTTTCTTTTTCTGTTAAGTCGTACCCAGCCTAGTCCGGGTGATACAGGCGCTTATATTTCATTCTATGTAACATATTTACAGCTTGGATCATCCTAGTCAGTCCTGTCTTTATTTAGTTATCTATTCTATATGGGTTTAAAATCGCGTCAACATTACTTCAGTTACCTTGTGATGCCCGGCTCATAAAGACGAATGAACGCTCCAATACCCAATTGCCCATAATGGAGGTTAAGTCGTGTAATGATTAATTGTTATAACTATAAGCAACTAAAAAATATTATACTACGAATTGCATTGAGGCGCTTTGCAGTATAGTAGGGAAAATATGCACACATTTGGGATAATCTCCAACATTACAGTTATGGAGCAGCTAACGTTTACGCAATGGCGCGGTCTATCTGTTCGCTATTTCTCGGCGGAACAATATTAAAATGTCGTACGTTTGAAACATTTAATGAACCAATTTCCATTACGCGAACTTTTATTTTGATATAAATTTCTCTCATATCAGAATCACTGTCTATGCAATTTACTATGTTGCTTCTCATTTAAATTTACGATAATGTAAAATACCCATTATTCTCAAGTTTGAAACTCATTCCTTCGTTGAATTACTTCGTTCGTTCTCGGTATACATCGGTCTTTGCCGAAACCATTCGCATAAAACTGAACAGTTTCGGCCCAGCCGGGGAATAACGGGAAAGACCGAAGAAATCCGACGAAATAATGAATTTCAAAATGGCGGATAATGGGTATTATACCTGCAATTAAATATAAACACCGACTTACTTGTTGAGCATGAGGTACTTGTTTCCTTTACTCTCCTTGCAAACACCTTTATGTGAGAACGTGGTGTCTGTGATCTGTATTCGGCGACCCTCGTGCCAGATTCCGCGCCATTCAAGTGGAAATAAACAGTCCGATCCTGGAAATAGACAATAGGTATCATATTGACATGTGTCATTGGAAAAATTAACATACGTACGTGTGCGTTTTTTACACATGATGAGAGTTTCTAACAAAACATTGCAAATAGTAAGAATTAACCGAGTAAGGCCAATGGGCCGATTAAGGTAGACAACCCATAATCAGCCATTTCGAAACTCAATCTTTCATCGGATTACTTCGGTCGTTCTCGGTATCCATCGGTCTGGACTGGATCTATTCGCAATAAAAATCGGTCTCGGCTGGAAATACTCGCATCACACCGAATAGTTCCAGTGCCGACCGATGTTTACCGAGAACCCTTGAACGACCGAAGTGTTCCGACGAAAGAATCAATTTCAAAATGGCGGATTCTAGGTATGCTAACTTGACAGCAAAAAGCAGATGTGTATAAAGCCTGTATATTTCACTAAAAAGAATGAAGATATAGAGAAAACACATTTCATTTTCTCAGAAAATGAATAAAGACAATTTAATTTAGAGCGTCTAGGGAATGGCTATTTCTGAGAAACCTTGATAATAGAGTGCTCAATTTGGCAGTATTTTTAGAACTATATTCCCATGTATGATGCAAGAAGAAACTTGCAGCGCGCAATCTATCCTTTCCAAACATATTTTTAAGAGATCAAACCATGATTTAAAAGATTGTATTCAATGCTTGCTTTTATGCCCAATACGTCGTAAAGTATAAATGCTTACGCCATTGTTTTTCCCGTTTTACATACATATATATCTCACATGCATGTCATGCATATGTACGATTTTCCCACAGAGCATTTGGAGCGGAAGTGATAAATTCGGTAAATTCTGTATCATTAACGCTGCGGGTTCACTTGTTTTGTTATCTACACATGCTTTATCTGCAGCATAGTTTAAATGAGGTGAGAGAATGACCTCCACGTTTCAAACGGGGCACATGGGGAAACAAAAAAAGGGTCCCTAATTCAACCATATGTTTTACGTTTTATACTCGTTGTATAGCTCCCAACTTATAGCGAAATCCCGAAGGTATTTAACTATGGCGAGTGAAATTCAGCATCACACTTTCTTTAAAACCTTATCAAACTTTACATCCGAAAGGTAATACTTCACAGAAACATTCAGAAACAGTTCTTGTAAAACACTTTAGATTGACGTTTTGATAAACACTTCGTTGTAAAAGGAACTCCGATGGGCATCTCTGCGTATACCGATCCACTCTCTACATTTTAACACCAATTGTTTTTCAGATTATTTTGAAATTATTTTGCATGGGAGGTAATTACATGTAAATACAAATTTATTATACATTGCCAATACACGAGTACGCAACAACAATTAGGCGTTATCCAATAACCAAACAATAACCACATTTGACCAGTGTGTTGCAGACGACTGCGGAAAACAATGTTTTCTGCACTATCAGAAGATTATTTTTCAATTTCATCACGTTTTAAAATGCCGTCTGCAAACTTTTTCAATTTGGGACAGTCGAAAATTTGGCGTTTTTGGTAAAGGGTTATCGGACTTTCTATGACGGACAAGTCGGGGGCAACATGAAACGGGAAACCTTTAAAACAACGTTTTGATGTTGGGATGGCTGCCAAAAGTGTTGCACGATCCTAACTCACAACTCGTAATAATTATCAGCCAGATGCAGCGAATTTGATATTTATCCCTTGTTACTGAAACAAACACGTTAAACAACTGTAAAACAATCCAGGAAATGTGTAGTTACTAATTTTCCGAGCAATAATGCTTTTACCAACAATGCTTTCCGGTATAATTGATTTTTCTAACAATCATGCATTTACCTACAATGATTTCCTATATACATGACATTTTGACTTTCATTCGTTGAATCATACAAAGGTTATATCAAGCTTTATAAGATTTTGTGTTTCAAATCACATTTCGCGGATAGGGTTATAACTTAAAGCGTGTTGACAGGCTTGCACTTCAATCATACGGGTTAGCTGTAAAGGAGATCTGCTTTCGAATATGAGCCCCCCTCACGTTTCACCTCAGAGTTTACAACATGGTCCTAGAAATACGTTTTCTACAATCCAAAGACCTTTAAAAACCTGTTTATTAGGTATGTGTACATTCTTTCCATCTCTTCCTGAAGATTCAACAATTGTTTGACAATATCGTCATGGAGTAGCTTTACTGATTAACCCTTATAATGCTGAGTAATTTAAAAAAAATATAAGGTTTTCGTGTCGTCTGATTTCTAAAAGCTTAAATATCGGCTTCATTTTGTTGAGGAATGATACTCAGAGTAGCAAGCAGGTTAGATCACAGGCCAGCTGCCAATTAACTTGGCGGCTGGCCTTGATCTAACCTGTTTGCATGAGCAAGAAGTTGGTTCGAGAACTATAAGGATTAAAGAAACTCCTCCGAGTTGAACCATACTGAAGTGAAACTGAAGAACATTTCATCATGGCACGGGTCTGTAAATATGATACGATATGCATTGTGCACGTGATAGAAGCAGGCTCGGTCTAGCATGGGATAACAGTGGGAATAACGAAACTTTGCAACGGAACGAAACGAACTTTGGCGCGTTTTCCTAATCGCTCTGTCTGGCTTTGGGCGTTTACATATTTACCCCTAACTTCATATCGAATGTTCAATGCAAAACTTTAGTAGATGCTTCATGTTTTTAAATGAGCTCTCGGTATACACTCGGTTAAATGTACCTGCAGAAAAATATCATCTGGATTTGGTCTTTGAAGTATATTACTTCATATCAAATGTTCAAATCAAAATTATAGTAAGTGCTTCTTGGTTTTGAGGAAATTACAATAATCTTTAATTGACCCTCCTCGATATACACTATGTTAAATGTGCCTGCAGTAAACTTACTAAGAAAGATGTATGAAAAGGAGATTTTCCGCTATACAAGCTCAAGTCATCCCCTTGCATATTATACTTGTTAATGGTTTTTTTTATCGCCCTGTCATATCATTCCATGGACAGAAATTATAAATCATCTAAAACATACCCTAAAAAAATTACATAAAAATTAGGATCGATGCATTAGGAAGAAAAGGACTATCTTTAAGGTGTTTGCATCCTCCACAGTTTGTTAAAAAACAATCTCCATGCATGTTATAAGAAAAATGTTCAAAGTTTGATATAAAAAGCAATCCAATGAATTCATTCTGGGAATGTTATCTAACTTTAATCTTAATCGTGTTAATGAGTGTAAGTCCAGTTCGAGATTATTGATTATGAATGTAGCACATGGTGGACTAAATAACACGGATATGACGTCAGATTGTGTTCTATAATCGCGTCTTTCAAGCTGAAATGATAAGCCGATATTCGATACGTACACCCAGTGAGGCGACTTTCATCCTAGCTTATGCTATTCAAAGAAAATGAATGAACTAGGGGGCCCATTGAAGAAAGAACTATCTAGCAGTTTACATTGCACTTGCTAATATATAGGTAATACGGTAGGTATTTAAGATTCCATAAAGCGAATCGGACATGACATTTTTTCGTATATATATCATAAAACCCATTCATCCCATTTCGCACCTCTACATTCTGTCCTCTTTAAATCTACTAGAACTAGTAACTCGAACACTCTTCGTCCTCTTCATCCACACTTCGTTCTCATGTCCATTCCTCACACTCTAATCTAAAACATCGATGAGTTATCTACTCAAGAACCATCACTCTTAGGATTGTTACGATACAAAAAAGCCTCAAGTATCTTGTTAACAGGCTATCTAGATAAGATGAATGGGTTAATAACGCGGTATATGTGGTAAAAATGAACCCGATAACCGCGACATCGACTCTTTTATTTCCGAGTAAATAGACCAATTTGGAACTACCAATTACCGAGTTATCTACAGTATACATGTACGGTTTCTGGCAATTACACGCTATTAACGTACATCCAACGAAATGTTTTATAAACAAATATTGCAAAACAGAACAGAAACCTTATTGCTTGAAGTACTGTATTTGAAGTCTTGAACCCCCTCTGAGTGTGTTTACAGCACTGTAATGCTCGATTTGAATTTTCATAAGATGCAGTTTTGCTGCTAACCATCCGTCTTGACCAGTCATTATAGGTAATTAAGTAAGGGGTTTTCTTCTATTCAAGATGAACCATGAACAAAAACTGTTGACGGAATGTGAAACCATCACAAACAAACGGTGATTTTCACCCGTTGTTATTGCTTTCTGATGTTGTTTATTCATGTTACCTTGAACAAAATAGCCTCGATGGGAAATGGTAAGGTCTGTCCAAAAGGTCCAGTTTCATTCTACAGGGCAACATTCACACGAATATAGTGTAATACATGGTTCGTCTTGAATACACAACTAGTATAGAGTCGTTCATATGATACAAGTATAATCATTTAACCCTTTACCAGACGCCAAATTTTCGACCATCCCAAATTGAGAGAGTTTGCAGACGACATTTCAAAATGTGATGAAATTGGAAAACAAGATTCTGATAGGGCAGAAAACATTGTTGAAAAAGAAAAAATTGCTCGTTAAGAGCAATTTCTCATTTTCCAACAATGTGTTTCGGAGTCGTCTGCAACAAACTGGTCAAACGTCGTTATTGTTTGGTAATGGGTTAACGAACAGTTGAGAGAAGTTGGCAAACTTTACGTACCCAAGGGACGACGCTTACATCAAGTCGAGTATTATTTCCCCCGGGTCCAAATCGGATCAGAGCTCGACCAATCTTCTCTAGGACCTACTCGATTGGTATAAGGAAATTAATTCACTCGAATCATACAGAAATGAACAATTTACTCATGGTGTCATGTCGGAACGAACTTTACATGGGGCGAGCTATCGTTTCGGTGTATTTCTTCATCAAAATGACGTCAACTTATGACACATTTAACCCTTTACCAAACAATAACGACATTTGATCACGTTGTTGCAGGCGACTCTGGAAAACATTGTTAGAAAAAGAGAAATTACTCTCAACGAGCTTTCTCCTTTTTCCACAATGTTTTCTGTCCTATCAGAAGATCGTTTTTCAATTTCCTCACCTTTAGAAATGTCGTCTGCAAACTTTTTCAAGTTGGGACAGTCGAACATTTTGGCGTTTGGTAAAGGGTTAAGCATTCCCGGAAAACGAAAGTATGTCGATAATATGCCCCCTCCCCCATTGACAGCTAATGTCATTCAGCGATATTATATCATATGCTGATCAATCATCAATCGTCTAAATAGCATTATAAAGACAAAAGAATGAGGAACTTGTTTTCCTCAATGAAGAAAAAAACAATAATAAAATGTTGTTTTTTCTTCAGAAACTATTATGAACAAGTTAACCGATAGTCGTACATCATTGCTAAAATGGTGGAACGATATTTAAAGTGGTAGAGTGACGTACAAACGGTGATAGGAATCAACGGTTCAACCACAAACAATCTTAATCGAGAGAAAAACATCTTAACACAAAGTAGTTCCTATCTTTCGTCACGCATGCGCAAAAACATCAAGTTCTTGGCAAAACCTTTTATTGTGTGTTTTTACATCTTTTATCGTTGTGTATAGAGCTTGCGCAAATTATGAGACACGCTAACAAACTTATAGGCCTTTTCTCTTTACACATTTACAGTTTCGAAGATAACTTATTTGTTTTCTTACAGCATTCTTATATTTTTGACTTTCATTTTTCTTTTTTTCGTATGATTGATGAAGCTTAAGAGTGAATTTGGAAGGAACTCTTCCGTAAGAATAGGAATAATTGTTGAAATAGGGAAAGATACCCATAAAAGCAAATTATTCCCGAAAAAGAATCTGTCATGAGAGGATCATTTATTAAGAGATAGTTTAACAAAGACGTTGTCATTTCTGAATGGCTAATTAAGGAAAAATGTGCTTAAATCACAATGTTATTTAACCTTTATTAGCTACGTTAGACAAAATCTAATTGAAGAACTATTGTAATGTATTTGTTTGTGGATTGTCACTCTTGTGCATGTATATTATGTTACTGTATGTTGTACTATGGGCATATGGCCTCTGTACTTGAATAAACATGTCTACATGTCTACGTAACTCTACGAAGCGTTTGTTGCCTTGCTAGTCCTTATGTCGTATATTGCGCCAATCTGCACTTGGATGACTCTATTCCCGCTAGATCACCTGTTATATCAGATTCAAACAGTTGCTAGCAAAATATTTTCCTACGGAGATTCGTGTTTTCATAGGGAAGAACAAAGACGTCTATGGTATACCCGATACGACGCGATATGTGTTCAACTCGGGCGATAGACGGAAATCCGAGAGGGAGAAATGCTGTGGCTTCGTGGAAAATCCGTGTGGCAGAGGGATCGACGTAAAGTATACTCTAAGATCGGATTGTACGACTCATTCATGCTGATCCGGGACAACACTTTCTGGCTAAAGGGAGATACTCTGAGAGAGAACAATTGGACAAATTAAACGTTTTATTAACTAATTTCATGATAATTCTGTGTTGAACATGTAAGCTGATCTTACATGTAGTAAAGAGTTTGTCTTGAACATTGTCATTTTTATATTCTTTAAAAAACGTATAAACTACATGTACGTAATAAATCAACCATGTATTAGTACATCAACTGTGCCTTTTAACACATATAATCAATAAACTGATTTCAGGAGAATTCTGTGTTGAATATGTAAGCTGACCTTACAGTTAAGAGTTTGCCTTGAACATTGTAAGTTTGCTATTCTTTTAAATAAAACACGTTTAAACTAGTACATAAACCATATATTAATATATCAACCGTGGTTTATAACACATATGATTGATATACGAGTGTCTATACATGTATAACAAATTCTCTTCAAACTATTAACTGTAATTATGTCTGCAATAAAAGTCTGATACGTAGTGTTCCTGATCAAATCTTGCCCAATCGGAAGCCAGGCTATCTGATCTGAGATTTCAAAACGACCTCAAAAGGAATGGAGACATCTGTCTGCATGCACTTAACGGTGATTGAGACCTCAAAGCTAGCAGTGAGAGTCTCCCGTCAGATTTCCTCTCAACTATAGACCATTCACAAGGGTGATTGATCACGCCTCGAGATAGAACAATTAGTTCTCCGTCTTTAACAATCTATTATTGCCTATATGGGAGGAGACGCCAGGAACCAGGGGATACATGGACATAGTAGTAGACTCTTGTAGACAATCGCGGGTTTCCTCAAGTAAGAAAAGGGCGCAAATTACGGGTGTCGCTTATTCTATTCTGCCCGTCCTTATATAACAATGTGTAGGCGCAATTAAAGCTACATTCCTTGATAGAAATGTGTCTCAGCATACGCTTTATAGCAGGTAACAAGTCTTAAGAAGTAATTATTACGGATGTTTGTAGTAAGATGTACATATATAATCAAGGGTGGCAAAAGCAATTGTCAAGATGACCCAGCTTATCCAAAAGCCTTTACGGAAAAAGTGAACTTGTACTGAAAATTACTATATGACCGTTATACGGACAAATGCAGAAAAGGATTTGGTATTTACGAACAAGTAAATTAAAATCAGATTGTCCAAACCTGACAATGTACCATAAGAAACGACTTCAGAATACTCTTTTTCTTAATGTTACAACAATTCCGGATGATATGAAAAAATAAGCCTTCACCCATGTCCGCTATTTGAATAGCATATTAAAAGGGTTGTCGTAACTAGTGATGCCTTTTATAGATACCAAAGCATCTGCAATGCAGTCGTGAATAGGTAGAAATGGTATCTATTGGTATATACATGATTTTATCTACAGATAACAACAAAAACCAATTATGATAGCGATACCAGCTTTTAAGCCTTGACCGCTAGTCGAATAGCATCGCAAAGGGTTGTCGTAACTCATGATGTCTCTTCCCAAATACCAAAGCATCTGCGAGGAGGCAGTAATGAATAGACAAAAAGGTTATAACTGGATGTCCATCTCGGATTACGCGGGGAGAAAAACTCACTAATTGAAAGCGTGTACGATAGTGCTTCGGTCTCCTCCAATTTTCCTCGGAAAATAATTACGTTTGATCTCACATTTCACGGCAAAAAAGACGAGAAAAAGCTCTTTGCCGCAACACTAGAAAACGTTGGAACAAGCCAAAAACTCAAAATACTTTCTTTAAATATATGTGTGCGTTACATGTACTAACCCAAACCAGTGTTTGCCAAATGGAGTTTAACTTTGTCGCTAGTATGTGTTATGTTTTAGAATGAGGCGTGTAGTCCATGACTTAGTGCCTTGAGAAACTGTCACATGTACCGGAAGTTGATATCTCCTGGAGAGATATATCCTTTTATCATTGTACTCTTCTTCCGCTCAATTCTCCTCCGTTTCGCTCCACCCCGCTAATCGCCCTACTCAGATCGAGCAATTGAGATTAGAACTATAACGTTTCAGAATGGTGCCCATTTTTATTTCTTGTCGCCGACTGTTACCCTCTGGCCCAGGGGCGCGTCTTTACTGAAGTGCCTCAAAGCTGTAACTGTGTGTAACTGTGTGTAACTGTGTGTAACTGTGTGTAACTGTGTGTAACTGTGTGTAACTGTGGCTGTAACTGTGTGTAACTGTGTGTAACTGTGTGTAACTGTGTGTAACTGTAGCTGTAACTGTGTGTGACTGTGTGTAACTGTGTGTAACTGTGTGTAACTGTAGCTGTAACTGTGTGTAACTGTGTGTAACTGTGTGTAACTGTGTGTAACTGTGTGTAACTGTGTGTAACTGTGTGTAACTGTAGCTGTAACTGTGTGTAACTGTAGCTGTAACTGTGTGTAACTGTAGCTGTAACTGTGTGTAACTGTGTGTAACTGTGTGTAACTGTAGCTGTAACTGTGTGTAACTGTAGCTGTAACTGAAGCTGTTTCTGTGTGTAACTGTAGCTGTAACTGTGTGTAACTGTAGCTGTAACTGTAGCTGTAACTGTGTGTAACTGTAGCTGTAACTGTAGCTGTAACTGTGTGTAACTGTAGCTGTAACTTTGTGTAACTGTAGCTGTAACTGTGTGTAACTGTGTGTAACTGTAGCTGTAACTGTAGCTGTAACTGTGTGTAACTGTAGCTGTAACTGTAGCTGTAACTGTGTGTAACTGTGTGTAAATGTGTGTAACTGTAGCTGTAACTGTAGCTGTAACTGTGTGTAACTGTGTGTAAATGTGTGTAACTGTAGCTGTAACTGTGTGTAACTGTGTGTAAATGTGTGTAAATGTGTGTAACTGTAGCTGTAACTGTAGCTGTAACTGTGTGTAACTGTGTGTAAATGTGTGTAACTGTAGCTGTAACTGTAGCTGTAACTGTGTGTAACTGTGTGTAAATGTGTGTAACTGTAGCTGTAACTGTAGCTGTAACTGTGTGTAACTGTAGCTGTAACTGTGTGTAACTGTAGCTGTGGCTGTAACTGTGTGTAACTGTAGCTGTAACTGTAGCTGTAACTGTAGCTGTAACTGTGTTGCAGCTTGGATCATCCGAGTCAGATTGAGGTATGAATAATACATTTCATAATTACTAAATCCTTCTAATTGAAAGATGTGAGTTTGCTGATAGGTAACCATGATAAAGCATACATGTCTTGGTTGCAAGTGACACTCTGTTCCAACAAAAAAGGAGTCGTCTAGTGTAGTAGGTATTGTCTTGCTTTCAATCCGAGTCCAAACCCAGTTTGATACAATCATCTTGCGAACTTGTTACTATAGCAATGAAGCATGTTTGTAAGAAATCGTGTACTATTGTCTTCATCAACTAGATACAGCAAAATGATGCTTGTATGATGGTATGTTTCATTTCCTTAAAGCGAGAGATTCTATCTAAATTTACTGTCAAATCATGAAGTAATGTCACTTAAAGAAGCAACAATACAATCAGCCGTGTCATCATATACAACATGTTTCAAATCACACTCAACAATAGAACAGAGAAACTATAATAATACAAACAAACCATTGATTCTCACTAGCAATCTACGTTTTCCATTTCTGCAAAAAATGCCAAAAACAATAATTCGCGAGGAAAGACTTATATTGCATTTGCACATCATTTATTTGTCACCTTCGATTGCTGCTTTTGTTCTGAGACACATACTCTATGGGGTTCGGGGGCAGGGGCGGTGAATGAGAAACATGTAAACCTCGTTTAAACTTTTTTCGTTTAATAATGCTATTCAAGCAAACAGTTCTTCACCGATTCCACGAGTATTCCTGTTGTTGACACATCTATGAGTGCTGCACAAGGGAAAGTGTTAAACCCCACGTGATGGCTATCGGTCACGACAGACGACAATGAAATTATCGGCTGTACGGCCAGTAATTGAATTGGTCTATGACCGAAAGTAGTCCGGCTATTGACTTTGATGACAAGTTGATTGAATTTCGTGCGCACTCGCCACGTTCTGTCATAAACAAGATGGCGAGCGATTCATGTCTATTAATGACTGTATTATTGGTCATCTAACATGTTTCTATGGGTTTGGACGGACCATTCAAGTTTACAAGGACCTCTAGAGACTGATGACGCCGACACGAAAACCTATGACACATCAATAAGTGAAGGATACGATGAAATACTTTTAAATATGCTCATCTTCGTCTTTCGAATTATTGCCCTCAAACAATGTTAGAATTAAGGCTTTGTTTGAACTAACGTTAAAAAACAAAAAAGTGCAAGATACACCCCCCTCAAAAAAAATAGAAAAAAATGCCCATCATTGAAGGTCAATTAAAGTCTGTAATTGGAACACGCCAATAAAAAGAAAACGATAATAGAGCTTGAATCCATAATGAACAAACTTAAGAGGACGGAAACAAGCAATGGAGTTGCATGCACCAATGAAAAGGTCACGTTTGTCTTTAAATACACGTGTCTTCACTATTATACGAAAATAAAATAAAAGCAGGTCCACTTCACTTCATATTCATGTCAAACGAAGTGTTATGTCTCTGTAGAAATCGAAACAGGTTCGAGGGTAACCGAGTTCTTACAAAGAAAGGTGTCAAAAGCACCACGTGATCTGTCTGTACTAACCAATGTCAAATAAATCAATGCACGTATTTATAACAGCACTCCGAGATACAGTAATGGCACCAGATTTCCGTACAGAAAGACAAAGTGCATACCTCCATGGGCTGCCTCGTTTTTGGCTACACTTTCCAGAAGGCGTTTATTACGGTGAGTATTAATACAATAGAATGTACGTATGAAATAAATCACTTAGGTAAGACGAAAGTAGGGGGCTTTTGATAATGCTATTGAAAGACATCGATGTGCATCTAATCTGAATATAATACGGTTTTTCTGTGAAATGTTTTTCATATTGGTCCTTTTATTAAAAGGTTAAATGATATTTGCAATATCTTAGTTACAAAGAAAGATAAAGAGCATGTCATTCATCCAGAAGTTGTATCTTGTCTCACAGGTCTACAGGGGCCCGTTTTACTAAACAGTTTACGCTTAAGATTTGCGTAAGTCTAGAACAACAAGTCCTTTTATTTCAATATTTGGCAAAGCAATATTGCAAAGTAACACATCATTGGAATCGTCTCTCCGAGACGCTTCCAATGACGTGTCACATTGCAATATTGTACTTTCATTGAAGATACTATCCATGTTAATCAATTATGACTTACGCAAACATTTTCCGTAAGTTGTTTAGTAAAACGGGCGCCAGGACTATAAGCCGGCTACCATCGAAAGTTTTACTGAGAAATCATGTTTACCTAACCCTTATTGAGCTGGAACCGACTTCATGCTTATGCAAACAGGTTAGATCCAGGCCAACCGCCAAGATAATTGGCGGCTGGTATATGATCTAACCTGTTTGCTTCTCTGAGTATCTTCCCTCGTCAAAAATTAAGCAGATATCTAAGGTTTTGGAGAGAATAGGACACACAAATCTATCTTAAGAAAATTACCCAGAATTCTAAGGGTTAATAAGAGCTTGCATCAGCTTCTTTGTGATAAAACAGTATAACTCTGATTCACCCATCTCGGATCTAAAGTTGGTGTACCAATCTCCCGTGCTGTCGTCATGTCAGTCCAATCAATGAAGGGGTTTTAGCAGAATTAATAATCTGCACCAACACACGTTCTATCGCGAGACTCTGCGCGAAAACACAAGACGATTATCGGTGAACCGGAAGGCACTGGTTCTCCGCTGCATCGAACAAAAACATAGGAAATGAAGAGACGGGATTATTGCTGCGCTCGGCTGGTTCCCAATGGGCGACACCATGGTTACCTGCTGGGAGGGAACTTTGAAGTCTGTCGTGCAAACAAAATCGTCGTCAAGGGGAGAGGGGGTCTGAGAAACGCTGAAAGGATTTCTTTGACGTGAGGACATGAGTACAAAATAATCACAGACGTGGCTTTTTTCTAGCTTTTGTTCTGCGGTGTGAAGGTCAGGTAAACCGACATGTTTGAATTAGAATCAGATTCTACATACCTAACCTTTAAGCTTTTATCAGCCTTGCCTAATACATGATAACTTGCTTAATACATGGAACACATGGGTACGTTGACTGACGCCATTCAACTGCCTGTGGTATTTTTGACAAATATATGACGTTCTTGTTTGTCCAGGACATTTCTAACTATTAAGTTGATTATCATACACGAAATGACACTGTTTTAAGTTTTATGTATTTTTAAGCAAAATGAGCTTATATGCTTAGGTTCTAAAATAGATTTTTTTTCTGTCATTTAATACGACTAAAATGTTCAATACTATGAATACTTTGCGACGCTACTTGACCAGAAAAATATCTGTAAAGGCACAATTTGAAAATATTAAGATACATATCAAGCCTATTGATAAAACCTCGTTGCATCAGAAGCTTTTACCAGAATAAATAGTTTCATTGAATAAAACATAATAAAAGCGAACGAACGTCCGTAGTTTTATATCATCCAGATATCATGTGATAAATAATTCTACAACAATTCGCCTATCAGTTCTACGCACCAGGGCTGACACAGGATTACTTACAAACTGTAATATGTTCTGATTGAAAGCTAATAGAAAAACACGTGAGATTTATCCGTAGTTCGATTAGACGGCATATAATACGGTGGGTAATAGGCTTTCACCCTTAGTGTTCATATTACGAGGTAGGTTTATAAGTGCACCCAGTACATTTGTAGGGAGCGTACATGTGTGTGTGTGTCATTTAAATGTCATCACGTATTCGTGCACAACTTTAGAGTGAAGAGTGATATATATAAAACGGAGGACCGATTGAAAGCGTCGACAGTTTGGTAAAATTGTTTTAAAAACAGCAAGGATGACCAAATGGCTTTAAGACAGTACAAAGAAATCTATATTTCCTTTTCAAACAAATGATACGATAAATGTAGCCAGTCCTTTTTGCAAGTATCAGGAAGAAAATCACTTCAACCACATAAATACATTTTGTAAAAGTCTTCACTTTTTTGCACTATGATAATCTCAATATGCAAATGATTGGCTTGTTTGACAGAATATGCACAATGCACTCATAAGGTTTGTCTTACTTCATTCGACGGAAATATAGAACAGATTTTAATGAAATAACCCCAGAAATACTCTGCTCTTGGTGAGAAAACATCATAATTACCAGGTACATTGTAAATGAAAAAGCACTTGGTCGTAAAAGAAGGTCTGAACGATTCTTAGAAAAAACGAAAAAAAGAAAAATGATTGTGATGAAAAGTGCCTAAAACATCACCCGTACTAAATGGAAAGCAATATTTCTCTCCTTGAAGACCTAGCTGTGCGCTCAGTAAAGCCCTTTGAAAGGGTTTATTAGAGAGGAATTGCAAAGCGTCAAGTTCAGTAAATTAAAGTAAAAGGACACCAATTCGAAATATGTCTACAGAACTTTTATAGGTTCATGATCCAATATTGTTTATAAGTTTAGATTTTTCATATCGTAGACATGAACGATTGAGCTGAAGAGTTTTATCGGTTATCAAGTAAACAGGAAGTTCGAGTTAATAATTCATATAACAACCGGGATCATTGCATATCATTTGACTCCGTGCACTCCTTGAACAATTAAACGATCGAGAACGACTTTACATAACGAGTGAAACCGTCTAAAGTCTTTGACAATTCCAATTGCTTGCTTTCTTGTATATGACATTTGTCAATGAATAAGGTACAGCTTTAGTCAGAGAAATCGTTATATTTGTCCATGTTCAGTGCAAGTAGAGTATATGTGCTTTCCAGAATATTGTTTTACTTATATTATTCATATAAGGGAAATTGAGGCGGCAATGCCTTTTGAATCTCAAGAAAAAAAAAGAAGAAATAAAAAAAGATTCAGTTTACCAATTCTATCCCATAAGATCGATATTATCTTATCAAACACACGAGACGAAACAAATACGGAATTCATTGCTATGGGAGCTATATAACTCTTACGAAAATAATACTTTTTGGCAAGCGGCGCGCTGTGGTTATAAAGTACCGCGTGTTTGTTATCATCAACATTGCGTGCATACGCGCTGACGGGGGATGTATAATAACCATAAACCATCCGTCCCTTACTACAATGCATGTTGGATCGGCGAGATGTATTTCGGGGGTTGTCACCACTGTACAATGTATGAGATGATTCAAGAAAGGTTTGAAGAAAATGTAATACTAGTATAAAATTTAGCCAATGCTTGTTCGTATGGGCTAGTTACTAGTAATAGATAAATCGAGTTTCCTTGTTTGCATTTTTCTACATTGTTGCATTTCTGTCTATATGTAGCCTTCACATATTTTAGGCTTTGTCGCCGAAATATTAGCGCACAAATACGCGTCTCAATTCAGGAAAGCCTGGAAATACCTTTATTGCACAATCCGTTTTCATAAGGCAGTGCCGTCTTGAATTATCAGGAGGTATGAACGCCGACCGCTGTTGCTACGAGCGAGGAATTAGTTAGCGGTATTAGATTAGCCGTAACGCATTACCTGGGAGATTTAGAGAACTATGACAGGTGCCCGGGGCCCCGTCTAATTTATGAATTCCGGGAGAAGAAATGTCGTTATGGAGATTGATTACTCGACTCTGATTGGCGGATTGATTAGAGACGGTATGACGTGATTCTGGAACCGGTCAACAGTTCACACGTAACTACCGCTTTGTGATTGGTCGGGCGGTGCAGTACTGGTGCATTGTTGGTATTTAAAGGTTTTTCTTTAAATGCTCACGTCATGGGAAAAATAGAGCAGTGAAAGAAATAAAATATTGTCTATTTCAATACAATTTTGTTGAATTTTGTTGTATCTTATATTATCCATGTTTGACTTCTAAATGACTTATAAGCACAAAGTGGCTTGGTGTTGTAAATATTGATAACATGCAAATGAATATATATATATATATGTCCATAACACAATGTCACTATAATAAAACCCTACTTACTTATCTTTATCTTCTTCTCAGATCAATAAATTGATTTTTTTATAATAAACCTTTTGAATGGGAAAACAGACTTAAATAAAATGGTAAGCAAATAATAAATTAAGGAAAGGAAAACACTTTTAGAAAATGAATTAGCCAAAACGATGTTTAGAAAAAATATATTCAAATGGTGTATGAAAATAGTTTGCAATCGAGTAGAAGCTCAGCTTAAACATAACTATTCTGGTAGGAATCTCATGCCTTCTTTCATAATCAATTCAGAACGCAGATGAGTTATTTATGGATTAAAAATGCAGCTAAATAGACGGAGCAATTACTTGGTAATTATCATGCTCAGCGTTTCTAACGAGCCGTTTGTATAATGTCGATTTCAAGCGCTGGTTAACGAAGTACCGGTTTGATGTAAAGAAGCGTCTACAGTTGTAATACGGCATCTCGAGATATCAAAGCGATTTCTCCTAATCGCCGATTAAACCAATTTAAACGGGGGAAACTTCCATGCAATAAACACAAAGGGAAGCCAGTGGAATGATTCAAAACGCTTCAAATACAGCGATCTATGAGCCTGCAGGGCAATTAGGGAATTGCATAAAGTGCAAGTTATTACCAAAAAAACTCACATACGTTACCGGATTAAATCAAAACAAACAGTTGTAATTAACAGCGTTTGTTGATGTTACATCACAATCTATTGACCAATAAAACAGAATTAAAAGATGCTTTTACAAAAACAAATCGCAGCGCGGCTTAGGAAAGCATTTCTTCAAACCAGACCACAAATACGTACATACATGTATATAGAAGAGCTTGTTTAATAACATTTATTGTACCATAGGAAGATCTAAAACCAACGATTTCCATTAAGCGAAACAATTCTAATAACTAATTAATAACTTCCCTAAATAACAAACATTTCATACCAGATCGTCTTACATATTCTTAGCGTTTTAATGCAGATCTGCGCTGAACCATATGAGGATGACAAATCCTGTATGGGTATGACACACAAAGCATGAACAATTGGGGAAGTTGTAAGGTTGCTGTAGAATTTATGCGAGGATGGTGTGCGCTTGTAACTTGCCTCTCATGTTTAGAAAACAGTTGAGGACGTGTATTCGAACATCTGCCCTGTCGTGTTCTGCACCATTACTTATAAAACATACAGGCTGATATGAAACGAAAATATATTATCTGTCTAATGGTGAGGTCGTGCTTACGAAAGTATTTTCATTTTGACACAACCTCTTACTAATTAAACCACATAGTTTCCATCAATTACTTGCTCATATTAATTACACCGAACCAGACAGAAAGGAAAATCATTACTGTTATGAAATTATAATTTGGCGAAGGAAACAGTGGTATAATGTTTGGAAAGAAGGTGCTTTGTCAGACCCTTTAATCTTTTTGGCAATGTTAGACTGGTAAGAAACACATTTTTGGCCGATTAACACTCAATATTCATGATAAAGGCAAATGTCTTACAACCGTTCTAATAGATTGCGTATCTCTGAAATCTTCTACTGGCCAGAGACATAGATACTTTTTTAATCTATGTCTCTGTATTGACATACAATTAAATAGAATTCTTAATCGCAATCTGCTTTATTTGTCTTCGAATCATGAACTTTACACGACAGAAGAAAAAGCTATGCATAACCAACAATGTGTCTACTTCAGGCCATTTCGTATAAGTAATTATTACTCCAATTTCAGGTAATTAGACAATAAACCACCGGGAAGCAGGAGTAACCAACCCCCGCCATTTTATGGATTGCGAGAGTCCGGGAGAACCCGGGAGAATCCGGCAGAATCCGGGATCCCAAATGGTACGATAGTTTGCCAACAGGCGGATACCGTTCCTATAGATTCCGGGCAAACCAGTCTGATGTGGGAGATAACAGTATCAACGATTCGTCAGGATGCATGCCAAACCCTGATGGTTTATTGTCGAACAATGAACGACAAGGCGTGCTCAATCTGAGATAGTTTGTTTAAATTTATTATGGAACAGGGCTGATGTATCCAATATATCATTTATAAGCGAGGATACTTCATAAATAGTTTACGAGATGACTTCGTTTCTTGAGGCGAGCAACCGGTATTTGTTTCCGTCGTACCCAATGAAATTTAATTTGCGTCTTTAATCCGAGTTTGATGTCTTAGAAGTGACAACAACTACAGGTTATTGGTGGTTTTACTTTTATATCCTTGCAACACAATTGAAATATATCGATATTTCAAAATTGATATAACAACTATATAAGAAATCCGTCGTTACCAAAAGAAAGTTCTTATTCCGTTGAAATGCATGCTTTTTCACGTTGTTTTCTATACCATCTACTGCAAAAACTTAACATCAACGACAGAATAGGGAAATGACTATGAAGAAATTCGGCATTAACACAGTCGCAAACCATACGTTATCAAGATCATTACAAAATCACCACCTCCAACAATATCAGCCTAGCCTAAAGTCCGACGTTAAAAAAGCAACACAAAACACGCTTATATCAGGCTAGGTAGGTGTCTGTGAGCCTTTTCTGCCGATAAACTTTGCTCATCCTTTCGTCATTAAAGATTAATTAAAATCTTATCTTTCACCACAGGCCCTTAATGACAGCCTTATTATCCCTTTGGCAGGATTTCTACATGGAATCTTTAGTTCTTAGTCTCGTATGGAAACATCACAGGAAAATCAGTTAGTGCTCGTTACCGAAAATTGACCGTTTAATTTCTGAGGATTAGAATGCTTACATGTTTAATGATTAAGTTTGAACCACAAGGTTTTAGTAAAGTGTAGGATTCAACGCAGTCTCGGGTTGAAACACATTCTAGCACAAGGATGCGAGACAAATGGTGTTTTCACATTCCTATGCAAGCCCCGCAGTACTGATAAGCCGTTTTGCTTTGGCCTTTGTGCCTTAGAAATAAGTGTGTGTATCTTTTTTCAAAGAGCAGGTTTTCTCAATCAAACAAGCAAAAGTCTTCAATATGAAAATGCACACTTGTGTAATTTTCTCTTTTTTAAGACGGGAATGTAGACGGCAAAGGTTTGAAATACGCGCGAAAGGGTAAAATTATGTCACGTTTTTTCACATGAGCATTTATATTTCGAAATATATTTCCTTTTCAAAAAGACGTAAATTAAGAGTCATTCTAAATTCACCCTCTTAAAAAGCAGATATCATATGTTAAAAAGTGTCGGATCGAATTAGGTTATGCACAACGCTATTGGCAAATAGTTGCAAATTGAATGTACCGAATGCATAGTTAATTGAATTTTTATCTTAAAATGCACTCAAACCGAAAAAGCAAGTAAAAAATCGACATGTTTTTGTCGTTACAAATGTAAAACGAACGAAAAGAAAATGTGTACAAAAGATGTCTAAAAATGGATACCATGGCCAGGCCGAGGTTGCCACACTATCTCTCTAACCCTTTCCCAAACAATCACGACATTTGAACACTTTGTTGCAAACGACTTTAGAAAACATTGTGGGAAAAGAAGAAATTGTTCGAAATTTCTCACAATGTTTTCAGCCCTATCAGAAGATTATTTTCCAATTTCATCACATCTTGAAATGTCCTCTGCACACTGGGATGTATAGAGAACTATGACAGGTGCCCGGGGCAAAGGAAAGGGTAAAGTCTTGTGCCAACCCATACGTCTGTTGAATGTATATCGGGTTGCGCCAGGTCTAATTCACACTTGGGATGTTTGCGTTCCTATATGTTACATTCACATGAGACATATCCTCCTCGCTGCATATTTATCAAGTTGCCTATTTACTCTTAGCAAAACAATAAATGTGTTTTCATCTAAAATTTACAGGGTTTGTGACAACGGAACATTATCAATCAAAGCTACTAGAAAAAGATAACTCTAGAAATATTTTCTTATGCTTGTTTAAAAAAGGGAGAACATGCTCATAAGGGCAATTTCTCCATTGCTCAACAATAATCTAAAACACCGTCCGCTGATTGCACACAGAGTCCCTTAATACCTTTGTAAAGGGTTAGAAACACAGACGACAGAAACGCACCAAAGGTATTGTTTTGCCGTTTTGATATTTGTTTTGCCGTTTTTGATACAGCGTGTTGACATTCCTTTCATCGCCGAAAGTTGATAAATCCATAACAGTTGTGGTAGGGAGACGGGGTCGAGGGAATCACAGAAGTTGCGATTACAGTGCGCAACTTCCGGAAACTAACCTCACATCCGGTTCCGGAATAGTTGTCATGAGTCCAGTCCTTCATTCGAGAACTGCATGTTTGAGAGTTCCGCAACATTTCGGAAGTGTAATGGCTTACGCAATTTCAAGAAGTGTCCGAAGACCTTTTCATATTTCAGAGACAGTACTCGTCCGAGTTGGTTCGCGACCATCATGCATGTGCTACATTGATATATGGGCTAACACTGTAATGAAAAGGGCAATGCCTCAATCTTTCTAGTTCTATCAGGAGAAACTGAATTTTGTTAGAACCAAGTTCAAATGGTAAAATGCGACATATCTTTAGATGAAGAAAACTGAGTATATGAATAATAAATCAAATGGACATAAAGAAGTTATTCTTGAATGATAAGACAGCGCCTTATATAAGAATGATCGATGCTAATGAAAACCACAAGAGATGAAAGTCTGTGCGCGATATGAATGTTTACTGTCTTAACAGACCCCGTTTTGTTTTCACCCGTAATTTACTTGGCGCCTGATGAAACAGTTATATGAGGATATATGCATGTCTATATCGAGGCGAGAAACAGAACGACGAAGCAAGTGTATCTGTAAGTATATATGCAAGTGCATACTATTTATGCGAGACTAATTACTTGCATTGAGTCCATCGCCTTACCCGTTACTTTCATGAATTGCCAACTTTGCTTCGATCTTTATCATATCTCCTTTTTCTCTAAATCAAAATATGCATATGGTCTGCCTTTATGCAAGTAATCAAATCATTTACTATTGTAACATGTGCATAACAAAATATGCATATATGGTAAATAAATGAAAATAAAGCACCCGGCCAAGCGGGCCACTATGTCACCAAGATAGAAAATATTTGATAATTCTGTATTGAATACATGTAATATATTATGTACATGTATTTCGTTATGTCTGTCTGTTCGTCCCTCAACATCTTTCTCTTCTATTAGCACTCTTACCATCGCCTTATCAAGCATTTTCTGAAGCATTCACTGAATCATCTACATGTAATAACATATCACTTGTTTCTCCGCTTTCCTTTCCATCATTCTCATAATTTGCTCCCAAACGTCTCTCTTCCCATCCTCCCACACAGATCCCATGGATCTGTCGAGTCGCTGTCGGTCAGTTTAACTTCCCGTCAATATATAGGAACATAATGTCTTAATGTACCGTCTCTAATTACATTTTCCGCTCGCCGATGTCTCCCATTTGTGACAAATCGGCGGGGACGCCAACATTGGTGCCTAATGACGACTTTGTACATGTCGTTTAGCGTTCTTCGTCACTCTGCCACCAGGGGGCATCATAGAATAGGCTAACAGGATAGTTCGTTCCTGCTGAACTAAAACTCCGTATCTCCCTCATGTAAGTTAAGGATATACGGTGATTTAGTTCAGCTGAGCCGACTTGTATATTTCATTTGTTGACTGGAAAGATTTTTAGTTATATAACGGCTTTCCAGGGAATACATAGTACCAACTAGGCTAGGGCTATGAGGTGCCTTGTCAAAGGACACTTCAAAGAAATACGATGATAATTCATACAATACAAATAACAGAGTCTTGGGCAACGCTTTGTTCTCGTATTGTGCAACATCTTATAGTGTAGGTTTAACTGGTAATGTATATTTGGAACGATTGATGAATCCATTGTTAATTGAGACGTAACCATTAAACATGTGAAATAAGTATCAAGTAGCAGCAATTGGAATCTAATTTCAGACTGCCATTTAGTCCGATATGTCACTGCGAAAGTCATGCTTATAAAAAAAGGTTATTTTGGAATAACATTCACTATTCTTTTATGCTATTTGCTATTACATAATTTGCCTTCCCATGTGTCCTTTGAACTTCACGTATATCAATGTACGAAGAAAAGCTTTTGCCTCCTATCAATGGTACACACCTTTGCTACAATGCTGACCTATCAGCTCAACATGGTTGTATTAATTACAACTGGTTACACACCAGTTGAAATTAAATACAACCATGTGAAGTTAATAGAAGTTAATAATAACCGTTTTATATGGGACAGCTTTCTATGTTTATGTAAAGATTTCTTTTCCATTTATTCAACTTCATATAGAATATTACATACTGGACTAACGCTTCATTGTCAGAGCCCCGAGCTTCCCCGACTCGGAATTAAGATTCCCGGGTTTCTTGACTTCTATTAGATTTAGAGATTTTCTTTTAGCACATTTCGCCTCGGGCAAAGTTGTTCCAGAAACCATTGAAACGCGCCTTACGGCCCAGCAATTTTCTCCTAATTAGAGAGAGGGGCTTTAAAAGATTTTAGCTAGCAAGTTTATCGGTCCTGTGAAACTTTAAATAATTAAAGAAAAAATCGGCCCGCCGGCCTGATTATCCTTTGTGGGGAAACACCGAACCTAAAATATTTATCAAAAATTCAAAATGCATCTATATTGACTAGCTTTCAAATAAAATGTTTTCAATTGAAGGATCTCATATGAAATATATAACCATGTCCTACATACAAAGTCGGCTATAATCAGCCTGTTCCGTACAAAATGGTGGTCCGGGACACCAACTTCCGATGAACATAAAAAAACGTAACACACAAAAGCAACCGTCAAGCTTACTCGGATGATCTAAGCTGTAACTATTTGAACTATATATAAGCTGTAACTATATGAACTATCTACGTCTGGATCATTCGGACTACTGTCGAACTGTGTTAGGCTCAATATTCAAACAATCATCGGCTTAATACTATGCGAAATAGAGAATCAGTGCTTTTCTCCTGGTTTTGATTACTTTTCCAATCGTATTTGTTTTGTATTTCCAAATTTTATCTCCTTATAGGGTTATAATGCACCATGCTATAAGCAAGGGTGTTATCAAAGCTACGCAGCATTCTTCTCAAAGCAAGTATTTTTATAGAATCGATGTGGTTTAATGTTTTCTTTTATTTGTACACAATTAACCCTTATAATGATTGAACCGACTTCATGCTTATTCAAACGGGCTGGATCCAGGCCAGACGCCATGTAAATTGGTAGATGACCTTTGATCTAAGCTGTTTGCTACACTGGGTATCTTTCCTCGTCAAAATTAAGCAGATAGTTAAGTAATTAGAAAGCAGGCGACATAAATATCTATTTTTAGAAAATTACCGAGCATTGTAAGGGTAAAATGCATAAAGCAATTGTAAAACAAATTTCTATCATTTGTCTGTGACACTGTCATACCAAACATTCATAGTTGGCAGAATAAGAAAGTGCGTTCCGTCGCAACATGGAAATGATCAGACACGGTAATGATACAGAAAACTGGTCCAAGTTTTCTCCTGGTGGTAATTATGGCATATTTATCTCCCCCGGAATAACCAACGATCCTTTGCAAAATATGGACGAAAAGCTTCCCCTCTGTCAAAGTTGATTACAAGTTGGAAAAGACAAACCGTAAAGCAAAGTATACTGTTTTGTGTTTAGCATAACTTACACTAAGATTACGGACCTATTAGCCTGTTCATATAAGAAAATTATTGATTGCCTTCCTTAATGATTTATCATAAAGTACGAAAAAAGAAATCGAATAATATCTCTTCGTAGTACCCACTCACTATCGATAGATAGAAAATAAAGTAGAGGGGCGAAGGTAAATAATTTCCCCATAATTGCTATAATAGTAACGGGACTGCGAATAATAACCCGGAAATGGCGGACTGAATCCTGCATTCTGGGAATGTAATAGACAATACGGGAAACATGGTTAAACACTTAACTGTACAAATGAGCACGGGAGAAATGGATTCGAATCACGGCCCGTGTTATCGAATAGTGCGCTTATTGAGGCCTTTGCATACAGACCCACCCTAGAAACGCGAAGGGGTTATTGTTCAAAGTTGAGACTACTTCATGTTATGACCAGTTTGGGGTTACTCGAAAAATGTTCCATGTAAAATATATTGTGATAAAAGTAGAATTTGCTCAGGAAGAGAATGTTCTTCTTTTATCGCAATGTTTATGCATGATGCCGAAAAGAAGCAGATTTAATTAATGCTTAGAATTTAATTTTGTAAATGTGTTTTATGATTCTAAAATGATGAGATGTAAATACATCGTAAGATTATTACCTTAAGGTCTATAGTTGCTAGTGAAAGTTCAATGAAAGATGTCTTGTGAGAAACAACATGGCGGCTTCCATATTACTTCAGAGATGTTTTCATTGGATAAACCCAAAGAGTTCAGATTGAAGTGAGGAATGGATCGGTTAGGGCACCGGTTTGATATCCCGACTTAACAGACAAATCAAACTGGCCAAAAACAACATTGAAACATAAGAAGAGTTGTTAAAGAGCATGGTCTTTTTTTATTTTGACAGTTAATCATGATGATATACGGCTAGCCGGTCGACTTAAGCTACATAATTCCATGAGGATTTACGTTTGTTTTGAGAACACGGCGTTCCAACGCCGTTCACATGTTTCGCATCGTTTCGGACAACTAACACGAGGCAAAAACGAAAAGTTCGATGGTAAATGCAATCGGATATGCTCGGGGCAAACATGCGTGAAATATGCTTCATTTAGTTGCCATGCCAACAAATCCAATATGGTTGTCAAACAGAATTTTGATCTTCTAATCGGATCAAGGATTCTATACGGAGCGCGTGATGTATTTTCCGTTTCGGCGATTTCCGTAATTGATAAAGAAGTTCGGCATACCGAGGCGCCTTGACGGGAACCATTTTAACGTAATTATCACGGGAACCAGTCTAGCTGATAACGAGGCTCAACTCCGGCAGATTGGTTCCCGGATTACGCAACACGTGTCGGGAAGAATGGATGGTTCCATTAAGTTTAATGCGAACAGATGGGCCGGTCAAGGCGCTTCGGGGCCCGGTAGGGGGCCTCTGGGTCGATGAAGAATCGTTTAAACAACAACAAAGGGGCGTAAAATATTCATGAACATTCACCTAAAGATGTCACATAGCGGTACAGGAACTACGAGACAGCGTAATTACCGCCTGTACGTAAGGATTCCTTGCGGCCTTACCAGATGATCTAATTAGAAGATGGCGCTCTAGGATATACAGGCCGACAAGTATGACGATCTTTTTGTGAAGTATTTTTCGGAACAAAACTTTGCAGGACATGAGCACCAGACAAAAAGACAAAACATCGAGACCATTGTAAATTATCGTATTGCTTGTTCCCCTACATCTTCTTATAGAAAACAGTCTGGTCATCGGAGCCATGGCATTTATATCCACCGTAACAAGTTAAATGGAGTAAGACCAAAACAGAACAAAAACTGAATTTCAACAATGTGATACGAAAGGTAATGCGAGTACGTGTCTGCCAAAAGAGATTCACGTTTATCGGGTCTTTCAAAATCCCCAATGGTCTTGTGTGTGTACAAATTGAAGCACATTGAGAATATTTATCTGAAAATAGGAAAACCGTCGCAAGGACATACACAAATGAATAAAGAAGATCCTCCTATCAAGAATATACCACAACATTGCGATATGGACGAAATACCTAATTTACACGTTTATTAGATTTAAGAATGGACTAACGTTTGAGCGATGAATAGAATAACGCTGGCAAACCAAACGCTCTTGTCCTCTTCAGTCGATATAGTCGTTTGGTTCGTAACTCACGAAATTCGTAATTTCGCAGGTGGTGCCTTAAAGACAGTGCCTTCCTTCGGGAAATCCCATTAATGCCATGTTCATACATCAGAATTATCGGAGAGTCGGTGTCCAGTTTGAGATATGTACTGACCATTAATTCACACCCGGAGATACCGGGCGGTCACTCATTCGGTTGACACTAATTCGAAGGTCACCATATGGCGAAATTATCGAATTGGCTAACGGACTTTCATTCCTACAGCTGGTGGCTTAACATGCTTTATATAAACCTGAACTTGTGTGGTAACATTATCAAAACAAAAAGAAAACAATGGACAATAATTTGGTTTAAAACCTGCATTAAAGATAAAAAAAAAAGCATTGGCATAAGACAAAAACTTGCATTGTTTGTTACAATTTTTTGAATATCGATTATTGTAAGAATGAGTTTTTAATAATAAGACGTTTGTAGAAGGGAACTATTTGTAGCTTTTACAATATGGCGGATCTAAGTTACCTTAAGATACAAAGAGGAAAATAACTTAAGACTGTTGCTTTTATATTATGAGTGTTGTAGACATAACAGAGAATATTATGTACTCTATAATAAATGCTATTCTGTCAGGTTCTGGTAAAAAAGTGATCCAACACGGTGTAGTCTGATCAATACAGGTTCAAGGGTCAAGTAATACGCATTAATTAGACACGAGCGTATTGGGATTTCGAACAACTCAAGTGCCAACAATCGTTAGAGTTACATCATGACGAATAATGGTGCACGTCACTTGAAAGGTTTTCTCCGCCAAAGTCCGCCAATGTCCGTTAATTTCCGATTAGCGGTCGTGCGTGAAGATCACACGTCATAGTAATTACTCGGTCAGTTACAGGTGGTAAGCGGTCACCTTACCTTCATTTTCTATGTCACATGACCCAACCTAAACAAATCTTTCACTCTACAACATGTAAATATTCTTCTCATTTCTGTACTATTCTACATTAAACTGTATTGTTACATTTAGATTATCATTGCTCTTTTGCTCTTTTCTTCCCTATTTATTTCAGAAATCCTATGTTTTCTCACAATTGCTGTAAGCTTTTGATTTGTTACGTGAATACGTAGGGTTTGTTAATAACATAAGGTGATATTGCCATGACCAATGTTGCAACTTACATACATTTGTTCCAGAAGGGGAGAGGTTAACTAAGTTTTAGAACTTCTTCCTCAACCCATTTCCTAATTATAATTTGAACTCAATTTCAATTTTAGGACATTGCTTATTTTGGGCAATAAACTATGTTAAAACTAAACAGGTCCACATCAGAAAGATCAGAAAGAATTGAGGAAACCATTCAAGAAACTCATACTCCTGCAATTCAGCCCTGAAAAGTTCCAGATTGATATACATGTACGATGGCATATATCATGTTGTGAATTCATTTTCACATAAATATTGACATCTCAAATTTTCCATTACAAAATCCGCCAAACTAAGGGTAAAGAATGTCACAGTGTACTTCGCAAACGTGAATCTGAATATATTGAGGCGGCGTTCTAGATTGGTATTGAAGAATGCATATGCAATGAACGACTCAAATTGAAAATTATGTTCGTTATCTATTTCGAATGATGTAATACATTTCGTGATATGGAAAAATTATGCCCTGCAGTGTCAAACGGTATGAATCCTTCTGTAAATGGACCTCAAATTCAGCCATTTTATAATGTCGTTGAATACCGATTGCTCAAGAAATTTATCTCTATCAATGTTTTAAGCCATTACTAATTTCGATGTGATTGCGAACTTGTAAAAAATCGATAATCACCAGATGAGGACGCAATGTATCTCGTGAGTCTTTAACAGCTTTCGATATATTGATATAATCGACAATGGCATTTGCATATCGATTTTATTCCCTGTGAATATGTTGCTGTATCTACCTTGACTTATATGGTTTATATACTTTCCTTATTGAAACCCTTGTCGTCTATCTCATATACAGCAAGAAACAACCACATTAACCTCCTTACCATGTTGTGTTGGTATGTTAAAAGATCAAGGTCAAGAATTATTTATTGACTTAAATTGTAAAGATTCTCGTCAAACATACTATAAACATAGGTTAATGTGATCGTTCAGATATCATAGCAGTCACTTAGCCGAGTAGCTTTTTCAAATCTCTGGAAGTAAATGTTTCTATAGTGATAGCCCGGAAACCCCGCATACGTCAACATCCAGAAAAATCTAATAACACGTACGGTATGGTAGGATGAAAAGGAAAATAATGAAAACAAAATCTTTAAAAGGCATTTAAGTTCGTTGTTAATTTCAAAAGTATCTCTTAACAAATGTTCACGGACGGAAGGCCATTGGTCTCTCGTAATATAATACATCAAGAGGTGGGCCAACACACGCGTTTCGTCATTGTGAGGCAATGTTCAGTCGAGCACAAACAATGCCTCTGGACTGTTGGTAGAGGTCGACGGCCTTCTCCTTGACAGCCAAATGTTTGTTTAGGGTAACAGAATATGGAGTAATTCAAAATCGCCATGATTTAGCGACCTTTAGGGGTAATAAAAGACCCATAAAATAGGATAATACCCCCGGAGTATCGATAGCTTATTCAACACCGTATTTAGCCTATTTATATGTTTATTTATTGAAATATGAGATATCCAAGGGAGGGCGTTTTTGAGGTGTTTTAGCCTGATAATTTCTTATCAAAACTGTTTTTCAATCAAAATATTTGCATGTATGTTAAATACTGTTTATGGTCGGTTATGTGTATGGTTAAAACAGGTCCTCACGACTAGACGTTGATTCGTGGAGATTCAGTACTCCAAGTGTGTAGCACAATCCATATGAAGCATTTACTGTCAAAAGGAATTTTCGATGTAAAATACCCATATTCCGCCATTTTGAACAAAAATATTCTTACGTCAGTTTACTTCGCGGTCGTCCTCTGTATACATCGATTGGGGACGGAATAGTTCTGGGTATTCTATATAAACTAGATATTTACATGTTACATAAAACTGGAGATGACCACAGAGGCGCTGGATGGTTCGGAACTTTGATATTGCTTTTATGAAACGACAACATCACTAACCTATACAAATTTGGTGAGCAACTTGAAATACCAATGATTCGATACGACCTGTTATGATAGATATATAAGATAATATTTGCGTCCTTAACATGACAAGTGTGAGTATAATACAGCTATACACGTAAAAGAAATAACCACACCTAGTACAATTGGCTTATTAGTCACATTAATGAAATCTATTTTTATCCTGTCACTAGTGTCATTTTGGGACCGATAACAAAGTGCCGTATAACATTTGTGATATCCGGCACTAACCATATAACACATGCACGTGGCAAATAATGACGTCATAAGAACGCCATGACACAAGTCGACATATTTACGTCATTCTCTACTTTGTTTTTGTGTGTTTTTCTCGTGTTTTATTTTTATCTTATTGTTTAAAAAAATACGTAAAGGTAACAGGATAAATAGAATAGATGGTTGGTGTCTTTGAATAGGAACTGTTATCGGGCTCGGCGTAGGAATATTATCCGTTTCGCCTTCGGCTCACCGGATAATATTCCTACGCCTTGCCCGATAACATTTCCGATTCACGACACCAACCATCTACTCTCTATTACTGTAATGCCTGTATAAGGTATGAGATACATCCATTACAGGTTTTAATGTAATCAATATAATATAACCGTTGTCATGGATTAGCACGAACAGTTTAGTTTGCAAAAATCGAATCAGGTACCTTATATGTCAGACATTATAACCCAATAGACCATTTCCCAATCTGTTCCAGTGTGAAGCAGGCGGGACGATTCCACAATGAAGAGTTTCAGAGTGTACGTTTTATTACTTGGGCTTTTAGGACCGTGGCATATATCAGAAAGGTGACCCTATAAAGGACACCATCACCATAAACAGACAATCGCACCTTGTTTTATTGACCATTACTCTATTGTCCGGCAAAATGACCAACGTCCACTAGAGCTTCCTGTCAATGTGAAGTATCCTTACGGCTGGAGTTGAACTCTTGGGCCCGTAAGATTTTGCCATTTGTGTGACTTTAATGTGTCGTATTCTTTGTCAAAAAATTACAATACCCCTGCACTAGTACATAAATTATAATTGATCTTTGATTCGAATTAAAACTGGCAGTCGATCTTATAATTTAAAATATTCGAACTGAAAAAAGTATAAATCATTAACATGACAAAAATTCAATCTATATTGAACAATTAAGGAGTACAGTTTGTTCGGACTTGAACAAAGAGTTCACAACTATTTAAAAAATTCTAGATGGGTTTTCCAACAATACAACGTGGTGACATCGAAAAGTCAATAAATGGCCCGAGGGGGGTCGGGGGATAATTGATGGTACTCAGGCCAGCCTCCCCGGACTTCTCGCTCATCTAATGGGATAATTAACCCTTTACCAAACGTCAAATTTTCGGCTGTCCCAAATTGAAAGCGTTTGAAGACCACATTTCAAAGCGTGATGAAATTAAAAAACAATCTTCTGGTCGTCACGAGCAATTTCTCCTTTTCCCACAATGTTTTCCAGATTCGTCTTCAACAAAATGGTCAAATGTCGTTATTGTTTGGTAATATGATGATTAAATGATTAAATGAGGGCCCCCGAAATGGTGACAAGTATGACTTCACCCAGTAGACTTAATGTCGTCAATACGGACTCCCATTTAATGTTTAACTCGTTCTCACTTGCAAACGGTATTTATCGTCAGTGCTGCAATTTAACCGTCTCTAAACAGGGATTTTGTGTTATTTGAAATAATCTCTATTTCTTTGAGAATGGACGATGCGTTGAATGTTCGACCCTTCGCAATGTATAAACAAATACAGTTGTAAGTGCATTGAACGTTTATCTCTTTTTGGCTTGCTTTATGCAATATGCTGATAAGGTTAATTGACGTGTTTTTGAAAGAAATTCCACGATATTACCAAACATTATTTCTTTAAACGTATTGCATGAATATTGGTGGAATCTTGTTCGTAATTCGCTTCGGTACCAGAATCATACATGCATAGGTAATGTGTCAATTTGTTAAACGCCTATAACTATAAATGTCAGGGCCAACGGCCCCTTAGGGGTCAACACAATTTGAATTGGTCAATTTGCATCAATTAGAGGAAAGAACAACATTATTACAGAACGTGCCGTTGACATGTGGAGGCTTTGTGGTAACAAGTTGACAGCGCGTTGTTGTTGTTGTTGCTATTGTTGTAGATACGCGATTACACAACATTCCCAATTACACGTACATGTAGTTTGTGCTCTGAATTGATGGTAGATTTATTAGTGTAAACACATTTTATTCAAAAAATAAAAATTATTATATACATTACGAACAATTTTGTGAAACGGATTGGAACGGAGAAATTCATTATTACTGTTTCTGCATCTATTGCTACTTATACTCCAAGTACAACTGTTTGCATTATCGATATAAAAAAATGCCTTCTGTGTTGGTGTTGTTGTTGCTCATACGTCTTTTGTTATTTACCGGTCATATTAACATATTCAAAAAAAGGAAAGTGGTACAATTAATAGCACGTATACACTTGCATCTTTCTTTCAAGTCAAGTGATTTCTCAATGACATTTAGTGTATGATGAATTTATGGTAAAAGGGACGCGACGTGACACACGAAGCATGACTTGAAACAATGACAAATGATGTCATGCCATAAAATATTTTCAAGGGTTTTATATAAATGAACGAAGATGTTGTTGCATGCAGATGCATATGAACCTTTAAGCCTTACATCTCGAGGGTTCAGTGCAAGACTATATTAAGTGCTTCATGTTTATGAAGCACTTACTATGGTATTACACTGAACCCTCGATCTGTAAAATTATCGTCATTTGATCATGCATTCCTGATTCCTCGCATCAGTGTGAGGTAAACCGAACGGGGCATTTCTGTTTTATTTGATGGATGGTTTGGAGTTTAAATGCGGTTAGACCGTTCACGTTTTGAGTTTTGTGTGAAGTATTTCTTGAAACCATTACCGCATTTCTATGACTCATTCATTACACGCTGAATGTATAATCCACACGGGTTTATTCGGGATAATGTCAGACGCTTCCGTTTTTCGAGGGTAATGTTTGAACTTCATCCGTATCTATTTGATGAAGAATTCACTAAACCCCAACCCTCTCCGGACAATCACATGATTTGAAGTGTCATCTACAAGCAACGTTTGAAATGACTCAAATAGAATTAAAATTTACTCTGCGGAGCAATTTCTTACTCTCAATCTGAAGTTTCGCAAAAAGATTTTGTTAAATGTTTGTCAAAATTTCAAGTTTACTGCAAAAATTTTGATTCTACTTTGATTCAAAGACTTGCCATTTGACAGTAACCCTATTTTTCTAAAAAGTGTCGACGATATCTGAAAACAGGGAACTATTTTAAATGCAACGCATGTGAACACGATTTCTTTTAACCGACGCCGCGTTTAAAAAGTTTACCAATTGAAACAAAGACCACTAGCAACAGATTCCTGCAAACTTTACGTTAATCGATTACGACAGAAGAAAATTTTGCTGATGATAAAGAACAAGGCTATTGTTCTGTCAAGATGTTTCGAAATTCCGTCAGTATAAAACTTACAAAACATCGCCTTTATGGGGAAACCAGGTTTAATTGGGAAGATACAAACTCACGTGACAAATAGAATGTGTCACACCACTTATTCGTTACGTTAATGTAATAAACCATGTTAATTTCACGTAAATTGATGTAATTTTCAGCCAAATTGACGTAAACAACGTGTCTATTCCCGAAATAAAGGATTGCCGAGCTTACCGACGTAATTTGTTTATTTATACCGTAACTTAAAAGTGGTATTTTAGACTCGCCCAAATTCAAGTCAACTGATCAAAAGATGTGACGTAGCATATTGGTAGAACATGGTGAAGCTATGTATTACGACACAGAGGAATGGATATTCAATCACAGTATGTTTCTTATTGCTGCGTTACAAAAGATTGCATAGAATTCCAACAAGTTCATATGAAAAGGAATATTTTTAGAAAACACCTTAATTTTTTTATTCATTTCTGTTATATACCTTGGGGCTTCTATTTTGCTGTTGATGTTTGTCGATAAGAATCATAATGCTTACATCCAACACATTTTGAATTTATAGAGAGGGTTCACCCTTTATCAGCTTCTTAATTCATCCTCTAAACAATATCCCCCATTTAGGTTTCAATGTACAAGGCTTGACAAGTCATTGATTTACCAAAGGGCATAGGGCTTTGCAATTTGCATAAAAGAATAACCCATGATTAAACCAAACCTTACAATAGTATCATTGACTCAGTCTTATACATGTATATATTCGAAAATGAAGAAAAAAACACACCATCGGATCTAGCAACTTTGACCATTATCATATAGACAATATCCACAAAAAAGGGGATTAAGAGAATACAGTAACACTGTTTCCGTTGACAGATGTCGTATTGGTATACTAGACAAGGGGTTTGTGTGAGGTGAGGAAACCTGCGGTGACCCGAGTTGTAATTATCTGTCGAACTCGCCCTGCAGCCAGTCACCAGGTGCGACAGGTGAGTTCGATCAATAATGAATATTATTACTCTAGTCTCTAGGAGTCTCACACATGATAACCATGGTTCAGTAGATTTAATTGAAATCAATGTGGAAAACGAAGAAATTGCTTGATAACAAGCGATTTTTTCGTTTTCCACATTGATTTCTATGTAATCTGACTTATACGATTGAACACAGGCATGATTAAGGACTAGATTTATCTAATAATTCTTTCGATATCGAAAAGTCGACAAGCAGCAATCCATGCAAAGGATCAAATAAAAGTGGGCGGAATTCGTCACCAAAGGTAAACGCTTTTGGCTTCTCGGCTCATTTGGTAATCATAGAGCTGCTCAAAGTTAATAGAAATTTCGATCCAGTGATGTTTCATACCAATTTAAGTTTGCTACCAATACGGAAAAACGCGGCCAATATTCTCAGACAGGCCCTCAAACAGCTGTCTTTCTTTGACAATGCCATTTTCTAATTGTCTAATAAAATAAACATCGCCTATTGATTTGACTGTTGAAGATATCTCTATACAATCGAAAGCGTGTCTGCGTCTTTTTCTTCCAGCATCAGGTGCTATTGTCGGTCTCAACCACGATGATTCGCATGAACAGTAGCAGATAAATAGTTTGTTAGATATAAATAAGTTGTGCAGCTAGCATATCTTCGACTTTCCCGAAACAATGTGCAATCGCTGTAGAACGATATACCTATCGCGATATATTCGGATATGAAGTGTTTCCTTAAATAAAACGCAAGCGAGAAGCGTATTGAACCCTCTACCAAAGAATAAAGACATTTCACCCGATTGTTGTAGGCGACTCTGGAAAACATTGTGGAAAAGGAAGAAATTCCCCTTTTCCCATTAGGTTTTCTATCCTATCAGAAGATTATTTTTCAAATTTCATCACATTTTGAAATGCCGTCTGCAAATCCTTTCAATTTGGGACAGATGAACATTTGTCGTTTGGTAAAGGGTTAATATAGCAATCGGACGGCTTCTTTTCTCTTTTTATGAATTAATGCTTACCAACCACGTAGGGCCTGCTGATCGTTCACCCAAAGCAACAGATGCGCCGGGCTCATCTACACCGCTCAAGTATGTGTAGCGCGTCTGATTACATTTTCTCTTATTCAAAGAAATGTCATTTACGATTTCGAAGCAGACGAAATATAAAAACCCTTATGGGAGAATGCATAAGTTGCGCAGATTCTTTAAATACAACACACATTCCATGATAATTATTCAGTTACGTATTGGTCTCATTGTCATTTGTTTGTGTGGTTTAATACTGGTTTAACATCGCGTTAACATTAGTTTAGTTAGGTTGCGATGCTAGATTCTTAATGATGGATGAATACTCAAAAACTCAACTGCCCATTAGGGCTGGTCATGCCAGGTAGAACGATCGTCATTCTGCTCGTCAGTCGGTAGACGTATTGTCATCCAAATATATGCCATTAACCCTTTACCAAACTCCAAATTTTCGACGATTCCAAATTGAAAGAGTTTGCAGACGACATTTCAAAATGTGGTAGTGGAGTAGATCTAAACAATGTGGGAAAATGAAAAATTTCTCGTTACGAGCAATTTCTCATTTTCCCACAATGTTTTCCAGGGTCGTCTAACAAAGCAGTTAAATGTCGTTATTGTTTTTTGGTAATGGGTTAAAGATCGTCTGTTGTGATTTACTTTCAGTATGGAAAGGATCACCACTTGACGGGAGAATGTCTCGATAGCAATCTGTATCGATAAGGCGAGAGTATTGCAGTTGTACCGGGGTTTATTCACGAGAGGCAGGCTGCAATAAAAGTCTGGCAGCGTGAAATGAGGTATGGACCGTACACGCGCCCTGCCTATTGTCTCTAATCGTACCAGACAATATACTCCCGTACCAGGCCCTGTTTCGACCTTTACAATGACCTTGTTATTCACCTTTAGTAGCATTCTCTGTCTGTCACAATGAAAGCTAGAAGCCTAGATATGGAGCATCTACCGGCGTTCAAGACAAACAGTCGTTCTAAAGTTAGAGACGGGGTAACTATATCAAGTCAGGATTGACACGTTTTTGACTAAGCTACATCCGATACCAGTAAGGATAAGAAAGGCTTAAAAGGAAGGGCCGGCGGCAAGATATCGAAAAATTGACACATGCACACAAAAAAATATCAAGCGTTAAACGAATAAACGTACACAGGGAGTTCATTCAATTTCCGACAATGTATTCATACGCAGGTGCGATATTGACGGTGGACGAGTGTGAATTCTACTTTCATTTAAATACCGGCGCTTTCATAAGGGTAACACCGTCCCCTGATACCTAATACAAATATTATTGTATTTTGATAACACTGCAAGTCTGTGATAGCCCTACCACCCTTTGTTCCTAGGATAGAGGGCGAGATTCAGTGGATGAGATTTGAGACTATTAATCTATATTATAACCCGGCTTTGTTTTGAGTTAAAACTTATTTATTTCCAATCAATTGTGACGGAAGCTTGAAGCTTAAAAAATTTACTCTTGGTGACAACTTCCTGTCTGGAAACTTAACCAGTACTCGTGCCGATTTGAGAGCTTGTCACGGCAATTTTCACATTGCCTAACGGGGATCTAACCTGAGAAACCGGCTTTGTTTAGAGTAAAGAACGAGAAAAAAAGAAGTATTCATGACTTTCAGGTGAACCATCCAGTGATGAACTATTGATCCGTACGCTTAACATGAAATATGGTCCTAAATGGCCCTTGTTCACAGAAAAGAAACTTGAAAAGTCAAAAGAAAAGGTTGAAACAATGCAGATTCTGTATGGCTCTTTGATATACAATTAATAGTAGCTTTTGAAAGTATGGTAGTTCATAGAGCGTCAATTTATCTAATTACAGCTGTTTTACAGTTTTATAAAAGCTGATTATTGACGTCCAAATTTCCTCACATTTGTGAACAAAGCCCTTTTAAGAAATTTAACAAAATCAAAAACAATAAATGCACTCATGATCAAATGAGACGGTTTTCTCCAGTACACGAGTATTTGATTTCTTTAACAGTATTTCAAAAATGCCATCTGCAGAATGTCCGACAGAATATACGATCGTTTGATAAAGAGCAAACCCAAAAGAAAACACCATAAACATCATTAACGGTACCAATTCAATGATTATTAATCAATATAACACTAAAATCAAATGAAAACATTCGCAAAACAACCGTTGTTCTTTTCTCGATTCATAACGAAACTAACAAAGTACATCAATATCTATTCGATTGCCATTAGGTTCTCGCACACTATGAAGCTGATGGTCTAGCGGTCAGGAATATGATCAATAACATTTTTATGCAGATTTCGTGCGATCCACACTAAAAAGGTAAACAAAACATGCATTCATATCGAATTTGTCTCGCTCCAACTGTCAACTGTCCACAGCTGACCGGCAGATGGACACTCCAAACACTGACCCCCTTTACAGGTCTAACGCTTTCCCTTAAACACATGTATACCGTTTTACTAAACATTTGATGCTAAAGATTTGCGTAAGTACAAAACAGCTGTCCCTTTTATTCCGATATTGGGCTAAGCTGTATTGCACAGTAACACATTGGAATCGTCTCTCCGAGATGCTTCCAACGAAGTGTCATATTGCCAAATTGTACTTTCATTTAAGATAGTATCCATTTTCATAAGTTACGCAAATATTTTGAAGTTGTGAAGTAAAACGGTAACCATATTGTAATTACAAATCACCAAAAAATTGAATATTTCAAAAGTTCAATTGATAGCGTAATAAAATTAAGTTAATACGCTAAAATGATGAAAGTTATCTTTCTAATACAGAACCATGACCAATATCTCCTTTTTCTCCAAAATTATTTCCAATCAAAGGTCCTCTGAATCAGGCATGCAGTGTTAAATCTTAGGGCGGGGATTATAGAGCAGAGGGTTAACACGTAGATTACGGTCAAATAAAACATCCGATGATGGATGGAACAATCTTAAGTCGTCCTGTCCACACGGGCACGCGAACTTTGTTGTCTTAGAATAGTGCTTCATTCATACTAGACTGCGCCCTGGTTCATGAGAACAGGAGTCGACAGCTTTGGTTGTTTGTTTGTTGTATGTTGATCCCAATGCGTTTAGAGTAAAACATGGAATATCATAGCGTACTGTATTACTTTTACAGTATATGTATCAATGGATCCACCAGTATTAGGCTAGGGCTCTGAAGTCACTTGCCAAACAAAAGACACTTACACGAAACAAGAAGTTTCCTTGTGGCCTACATCAATCCGGGACCCCCAAATTCTTAGTCTATCACCTTAACCAATTATATGTTTGTATTGTAACGTTTATACATGTGTATGCATTTATATGTTGTATTCATGTTTGACAACAAATTATGTTGAGTTTATTTGTCAATAGACTATTTCCAAATTGACAATATAGGGTTTTGAGAAACAATTAAAAATAAGAATGGGACCTATAACTCTTAACTGGGTTTGTGGACATGGTTGAATGGATCAGAAACAAAAAACAAAAATACGTGTATATATCATATATGTTTAAACAAAATGTATCAATCCACTTTACGCTCTTTGTTTCTTGGGTGGTCTTGTAGTAAATGTTTGACTATACATGCATATAAAGTGGTCCCCAGTTGACAAGATGTGTGAGATAAATTTTATGGGAAATCAGATGCTGTCCCCAGGGCGTTTTTATCATATTCTTTGTTATATCTGATAACTAACTTAACGCAAAACTGGTGTATGAACATGGCCTTTTCAATAATGAGCTGCAGTCTCATTGTACCAGACTTACGTGTTGGTATAGTGTCAATGTCGTCAGCATGTGTTTGTTTTTATTCTTTTTCTTTCTTTTCTTTAGATAAACTGCAGAAGTATTTCATCGCTTGCAACATAACTGACACCTTTTGATACCAACAGATCTAGATAAAGTGAATGAACACCTTTAGAACGTTTGATTTTCAATTTCAATAAAGCCCCTTTAAGACGATTCAAATTAATACCAAAATTTTATATTATAACTAATTGGTAATACACCAATGTTTCGTAAGCAAAAAAGTTTATCATTTCTTTAAGTCGGAGTTAAAAATATTATGGGAGACCTAATCAACTTTAAAATTTCGAAAACTCTTAGCCACGATCGAAAAACAGCTGTCCTATGTTCTAATCCATACACACCTGTACCACGCGAACAATTATAACGTCGATGAATAAGAAAGTTTAACGATAAAAGGTTAATCTTCCTAATGAAATAGGAATTAAACATGACAAATCGGTACTCACCCGGTTCGAAACATTTGTGTAAGAAAGTTTCATACTGTTTTTTCTTGTCTCGATGGAAGATCTCAAAAACTAACTGATAGAGAAACAAGAGGAATATTGACCAATCAAAGGGTGGAGTATTGAAAAGACTTTTGATGTTAGTATGGGTAAGACAGTTTTTAAAGCGGTGTAGAAAGGTCAGCACAATGTTTGCAGAGAAAATGGTTTGTTTCATGCTTTTGATTGTGTTACTTATATATTGTCCTAAACGATTACTATGGTGCTAAAAGTACAGATTTAATTCTATCTTCTGATCCAAGAACAAAAATTCATCCAGAAACTTTGGACGTCGGGAAATACAAAAAATATCGATATTTCGAAAACCTTTTATGAGGCAAAAGAGGTTTGTGAATAAAAAAGGTCAAACGCTTAGGAAAGTGTAATCATTAGCGGATTATTAAGGAAAATTTAAGCTTAAACATGGCCACTCAAAAATACAACTGTTAAACCCAACTATCTATTACTGTTCAGAACAGTTCGATCTGTCTGATCTTGGGATATACGTATTTATGATATTTTATGTTTTAAAATGAATCTCAACACCTTCATACATGGTAGAACGTAGCAAAGTGAATAAGATATCTTTACACATTAATAGGTTGATCGGAGACACTTTAATTATGAATAAGTGTACGTTTCTTTAACGCTAGAAGGTACGTTTCCGTGATAGACGGTCTTATAAAGCGCTTTCATCTGACCGCAATTTAAAAAGTTCACGGAAATTCAACTTGTGATTATCGGTTTTTGATACGCCCTAATCCTTAGCAAAATTGGGATATGTCAAGGCTTATATACCCTTGATTAAAGCTAAACCTCAACTTTGTTAAAATTGTTACTTTGATTTCATTTAAATCAGTTCTCATTGAATTCTGTTTTATTAAGAACTCTCAAAGTTTGAAATGTGAGTCATTTTACTAAGCTTTTTTTGTTCGTGTATGTTTCTCATCATTAAAAACCGATGTGAATTATTTCATACCGAAATATATGCTTTTTTGATTTTTTTTTCGCTCAATGAGAAAGTAAATTATGATAGGGTGTATTTAGCTTATGATTATTTTCTATAAAAGCAGTAATTGATAACAAATCATTTTTCGCTTTTCACTACATTTCAAATAGCCAATAGTTGTTTTACTATGCGAACATTATATAAGGAAATGATAACTTTAAATGTGGGGGATTAAGGAAATGATAACCTTAAATGTGGGGGATTTACACACGCCAAATTACGCGGATGTGGCCTACATGTATGAAGACATTTACCTTTTGATATAGATTTAATTGATTATATGAAATCGAATGTAGATGGCGCGTTAGTATTCACAAAAACAATCCAAACACATGGGTCTGTTTAACCAGTATTTGCATGTCGACAAGGATAAAGAGTAGTTGCAGCCATTATTCCAAGGGAATTATTAATAAATAATGCTTTCATGTAAATATCGTGAATCTGGTGATGTATAAAGGAAGCAGAATCGAGCGATATTCAAACACATTGTTTTATATTTATCAAATTCTCATTGAATGACATTTAACGATTTTTTTTAATTGACTACGACGATATTATCCTTTGGGGTCCTCATGAATTGGTAAAGATTCAGCACTCAAATTATGTCGACAAATTAAACGAATATCCTTTTAGAAAGTACAGAAAGTTCTCTCATTTTCTTCATACAATTTATGTTAAGGTAGATTTTCTTTAGTCCGAACGATTCAGACGTAGATATGTCATTCACCATTTACAGCTTGGATCGTCTGAGTTCGATTTGCTTCTGCATAACGTCTGACTGTATCGACACCGTCTTTATTTAAATGTCCTCTGTCGTCTGGATAGTCCGGGATCATCGTGACGAGCATTGGTTTCGGGACGGCAGATGTTGGCTCTGACGGAACTGACGTGGCGGTTCAAGGTCGTAAAATTAATTAACGAAAAGACGACAGTGCGCAAACTCAAGTGAATCACACGACTTCCGGTTTTGGTTAAGATTGTCTTTGACCCTTTCAAACTTCCAGAATAGGTTTTTGAATTCGAATGCGACGTAGAGAACAGAGCATTCTAGTTATGACATATGTTCACACCGTTTTCAGTTCGCTATTTTCATAGTTTGACCTAATACGTTAAATTTATACTCATTTCTATTCTAACTATAGAAATACGGTTTTGTTAGTTTCTTGTTTTGAAAATTATCTTTCAGACTCTTTTCCATTCTCCCTTACAACGATGTTTGAAAATTGAAAATAATCAATTGGATTGGTAAAACGTTGATATTTCAAATCACAATTTATGAAGATGTTAATAATGCAACATTTCGCTTCGATCATGCATCCATGCCGATTTATTGACATTTCAGTCCGTTTGAACCGATTTTGTGAAAAAGGGATTGTGAAGGATCGGACACGAAGGCTTCAGACATAATTAGAGACTAAGGACCGCGGCGGACTATCGAAATGGACATTTCTCCGTCCAATAGTGCCGCATTGGGAACCCCCCTCGAACGGCTGATTTGTCTCATTTGCATATTCATTCGCAACAATTATGCGCGATTGTGCAGTGGAGTTGCACGCCTCCTTATGAAGATCCGTCCCGCTGTCATTCACAAAGGAAATTGATAACTCCAAGTTCAAATGGAGTTTCTAGGGGTCCTCATTTAGAATCATGTTCGATCAGTGCACCGATTCCACAAACTCATTCATCCATGCTGTCTAGGCTTAGCGCTTCTTGTGTGTAGACGCCTATAACCATTTTGAAGGGGATGAAGTATCTTTTACGAAATTTGACTACATTGTCTTCAGTTGGTGTTTTCCTAAATGATAACCAAAGAGGCCATGTGTTTACAATATTAGACAATTATTGGTTAACCATCTATTGAAAGGTGTGAATATTTTTTTTTTAAATTTGGCTTAAAAAGACCAAAAACAATTGTTGTTAGGCATGTAATTATATCTTGCCTTGTTTGTACATTTCTCGTTTGTATAAGACAAAAAAAAATCAACCATATTTAGTTACAGAAATTGGTGCACCTTTGTTTTGTTTAACGCACATTGAGAATGCACGCTCTCAAAATCAAAGGAAAGTGAGGAATTCAACCCTTCACTTGATCCTACCGTCTGGTTTTCGTCTGGTTTTAATGTTATGTAAATCGTCTAGTTTCAGAGTGAATGACAATTTTATATTGATAAACCTGTGTCACCAAGCTAAATAATGCTACTACGATATGCTATTCTATTGTCTATTGTATTTGTTGATGGTCTCGGGAAGAAAAAGCACATGGCTACCAACAGCAATGGTTTTTGTATTGAAACTTTTTCAGTAAAGCTTCCGTCAACACGGGAATTGTCAAGATGAACAAGCATCTCCTCAAACCGTTTTAATATTCAAAATTTAGTTAAGTTAGTATATCGAATTATTAACAAAACTGCATAATAACACATGCTTATGGCTTTGGTTGAGAGTAAATCTGTTTAAAATATTTTTTAGACTTTGTGCCTTATGGCAATTTGACATATCGTGATTGTCATGAAGTAATATGTTTAAAGAAAAGGTGAGCTGTCAAACTATTCCATGCTTGAAATGCGTAAAACAATACAATGAGGTAACACTTGAAAATAACCCACAAAGCGATAGACCCCTATTCAAGAGTTACGCTTTCACAGGCATTGTCGGAATTTGGAGCGTCTTCGGTCAAGAATACGTGGAATTGTTGTCGAAAAGGGCAAACAGCTTTTACTTTGCACTTCAACTGTATCGCTCCTATTCGAAAAGCGTCTTCCTCTTCTATATTCAATCAATGTTGTTTGAATACTCTTTAGTATTCATGACTACAACATCAACAGATATCACAAGGATTCAAAGTTAGGATACTCTTTGGAGGTAATGGCTATATATAGCCATTACCCCCAAAGAGTATTCTAAATACAAATTCATGTGGCCTTCACCTCCAAAGAATATACTAACTATAAATCGCTGTGACAGTAACAACAAAACCTGTTGCTTTGTAAACAGTCATTAGAGACAAAACTAACGTGTGCTCTTCTTTGGGTCTGCCTTTTTTAACTGTGTTTACGTAATGAACATTTCGTACCCAAACCATCTAGAATGCGTTGCCAAATGGAACCGTCAGATTTAATGATCCGTATAATAACCTTGATACAGTAGACCGTTCGTTATAGTTAACTCATTCACACACATAGACAAGGTTTAACGTAGATGACTTAAAGGCCTAGTCTTTGGAATGTCTGGTATCTTATCTCCCACTGGGCACCCTACAGGGCAACAATACAGTTCCACAGCATGGAGCAAATTTCCTGTATATTACCAGAGACATAGATAACAGAGATTGGCAACTCCTTCTTTACCTATAGCCGGTTTCTGCGATATCTCGCATGACGCGTTATTTAGCGAGACCTTGCGAGATCTGTCTATCGACGCAATTTTCACCTAAACGCGAAATAGGCAACACACATCTAAGCGTGTTTTAAGTCATATTAAATTATTTTCTTACCGAATTTACTATATTGTTATTGTTAGAAAGTTTCCTCATCCAACAAGACCGATCAGCAAGCGATTATCAAAAAAATAAACATGGCAAACTGCGACAAACTTGATTGAATTGTTCGCATTTTCGTGGTTGGGTGCGATGAACGTGATAATTGAGTAGTTTTAGATTCAAACTGTTCTAAAGGAGGGTTTTTCAAACATTTCCAATTCAAGTCCATTTTAAAGAAAGGGTTTGTTTTTCTACATTTCCAAATTTTCAGTTTGATATTCCTTGTCATTTAGAAGTTATTCCGTACTGAATATGTCCCTTTTACGACCCTAATGAGTTTAACCATCTTGATTTACAAGCAAAAATTAACAAAGTTGTGCACAGTAAAACTAAAAAACTATGCACTGGATCATATCATACTTGACATTTTCCTGAAGTGTTATTTTTGTTTTATGGTTGCCCGCATTTTTATAGTAATCTTCGCTTCCATAACGAAGTTATGCCAGGTTTACTTAACCACACAAGCATGAGCATGATTTCGGCCATTTTATTTTCAACCAAAATATTTCATACTTGTACAAAGTAAAATGTTTTAATGGAGGTTTATTCAAACATTTCTAATTTATGTCCATTTTAATGGGTTAATATGATTTTGTCGATTTCCAAAATTTCAGTCTGATAATCTTTGTCATTTAGAAGTTATTGCGTACTAAATATATCCCATTTACTACCTTAATGAGATCAGCCATCTTGATTTCCAACCAAAAATTAACAAAGTTGTGCACAGTAAAACTAAAAAACTATGCACTGGATCATATCATACTTGACACTTTCCTGAAGTGTTATTTTTGTTTTATGGTTGCCCGCATTTTTAAAGTAATCTTCGCTTCCATAACGAAGTTATACCAGGTTTACTTAACCACACAAGCATCATCGTGATTTCGGCCATTTTATTTTCAACCAAAATATTTCATACTTGTACAAAGTAAAATGTTTTAACAGAGGATTTATTCAAACATTTCTAATTTATGTCCATTTTAATGGGATAATATGATTTTGTGTATTTCCAAATTTTCAGTCTGATATTCTTTGTCATTTAGAAGTTATTGCGTACTAAATATGTCCCATTTACTACCTTAATGAGTTCAGCCATCTTGATTTCCACCAAAATATACCAAAGTTGTAGCAAGTAAAACTAAAAAACTATGCACTGGATCATATCATACTTAACATTTTCCTGAAGTGTTATTTTTGTTTTATGGTTACCCGCTTTTTCATGGTGATTGTCGAGTTTATAACGAAGTTATAATAGGTTTACTTTACTACACAAGCATAATCATGATTTCAGGCATTTTATTTTCAATCAAAATCTTTCATTTTTGCATCAATTAAAACTTAAATTATGTGAGTTGGGTTTTATCAAACGTGTTATTACTGAAAACGTCTGAATGAGTTTGAATTGATCCCGTATTAAATGCTGACTAAGTTCTATAGTTTCCCGTATTTTCAAAGTGATATTCCTATATAAGAAGAAGAAAATCCATTCAATTAATGGACAAAAGGAATGGATAGATCTTCTTAATCAGAAACACCACGATATTTCCTTACTCATCATACTTCTTCTTAATTCCGATCGCTTGCAAATATGTCAAGTGAAATGTGTCATTTGAAGAACGAAGGGTGATAGAGTCAATCACGGTAGTGGACAATACAGGCTATGATTGTAAATTGCCACCCCATAAAATATGTAGTTTGATGTCATAAAACCTTTTGATGCTAGGGCGATTACACAAGGAGCGTGTGGCGCTAACCCTGTGTCCACTCTCTGACACCTCATTCAAATTTAATGACCTAAAGGTCCCGAAAACAAAATAGGGAGGATTTGTTCTGTTTAAAGCGTCTGACTGGTTTTAAAAGTAGTGTGCTTTGACTTTATTTCTCGTTGAGAAATGATAATAAAAACGAAGGTGCAAGACACACTATTCGCTTTAGCTTAACATTCAAAAAGCTCACATTTCTTTTTTCTAAAATCATTTCGGTCAGCATCATGATAAGACCAGACCCTTACGTGTTTTAGAATAATTATGTACTAATTGATTTGCAATCAATATTAGAGGAATCTGCGGTAAAAGGTGTATTGAAAAACTTAGCACGTCAGTTTTTTCTTACGTGTCCTTTCGTTTACTAAAACCACCTTTACAAAATTCTCATCACATGCATTATAACATCATAAAATACTTTTAATTTTCTTAAGTTGAAACATTTGGCTTAAAATATTGTCATGATGTATGTGGGTTTTTTTTGGACAAAATTAGCACTGTAAACAGTTTTGCGACACAGAATAAATGGAATGAAGTGAGAAAGCAATCTTTTAATATTGACAAAAACTATCATGTCTTAGTGGAAAGTTCATGCTTTGGTTATTAACTGCAACTAAATAGAGTCACTTGATTTATTACAAAATATTATTCAAACCTTTGCTTGAAAGACATTGTCGTTATGAGTACAATTCTGAATTGCATGGTAATCAAGCCTGTCATTGAAAAAGAGGGCCTACTGGAACTTTTTGTTTTGTTTATAACATAAAATCAATTTAATAAAATGAAAATAAAACAAAATGTCCAGAAGTTGTTTCACATAACCATCAGATAACCAAACATAGCTATTTTACTGTATTAAAGAAGTATCAATTTCGCTTGACATCTCCCGTGGCAACGGATAAACAGGTACGCACTTTCCTTATATCGCAGAACCTCGCGGCACGCGAGAGTTTGGCGATAATTCCGGAGTTGCCAATCTCTGTTATCTATGTCTCTGATATTACTTGATAAGGAATGGGTGGTCAGATTATGCAATACCCCAACCCTTCGGTTTCTCATGATGTAGAATATTGATAAGAAATACATGTTTGGTTATAGCTTTCTTTATCTAAAACAAGGATTTACATGATTAATAGATTTTTCTTAATAAACTGACAAGAAATATATAAAAAAAAATGAATTAGTTGTTCAATGAACTAGCACTTGTCAAAGTTATAAAATGGATGATGATGATGATATGCTATGGCGATGATGATGATATACCTCAGAGGAACTATAACATTCCCTGCTGCAAGTCATTCTTACATAAATTAATCTTTATTCAAGGTACAAATTAAAAAAACAGTCCCCTATTAAAAACCCATCCAAAATTCTAAAAATATATTTCAAGAAAAAAATGTCATTCTGCTTCGATTTTCATAATGTGGAATATCAATAAGAAATAAATGTTGAATTCTTGATTTCTTTATTTAAAACAATGATTTACAAGATAAGTGGATTTTTCTTAATACACTGATAAGAAATGTGAAGAAAATAATAAGTTAGTTATTCCATAAATTTTCACTCGTTATACTTATAACATTGATGATGATGATGATGCTTTTGATGATAATGTTGATGATGATGATGGTGATTTTGATGATAATGTTGTTGATGATGATGATGATGATGTTGATGATGATTTAAATGATAATGTTGATGATGATGATGATGATGATACTACAGAGGAACTATAACTATGCTGCAAGTCATAATTACGTAAAATGATCTTTATATAAGGCACAAATTGAAAAAAAAGAAAAACCTACTAAAAAACCTTTCAAACTTCAAAAAAAAAAAAATTTGAAGACTAATTGAAAAAAAAAAATCAATTCTGCTGCTTAAATGTCCTCTTTGAAAAATATTGTCAAAAGAAACCCATCAGTTTGACACAGTGCTATACATGGTATTACTTAATCCCAATTAATTATCACAGCTGGTCATCACACCGGGTGGGCATCTGGTTATTGGTTTTGGGGGGGGTCAATTAAAGAAGGACTAAACTAGGCCTTTAACAACATAGCAAGACGATATAAGTTAAAGGCGTTCTAAAATGCGATTCTCCTTTACTCAAATGACATCGACGAAAGTAAGGGAATGAGTATATACATTGTACTTAAATTGTTGTTTTAAAACTATTTCTTCTTCCGTTATAATGTTTGCCTGTTCCGCGGATAAGCGGACACAGACGCTTCTGTACTGAGGTCAGAGCAAGTCATAAAACTTAGGGGGACTGTATTTTGTAACTTTAATTAGGGGTATCATGACAACCAGGTATCTATCACAAAAAATAAGTTTTAACAATATTTCAATACGATTAAGCTAAATTGGATTCGATGCCCGATCCGAAACCTAAGTCAGGGTCCCGGGTTAAATCCCCGTCAGCGGTATGGTGACAATACCGTGACAAGCCCACAAATCGACGCACGTACTAGATTACTTAGTTAAGTATCTTGGTATCTTGTGAAATAAACTTAAATCACAACAGACTACGATCAAAATGTATTACGTTTTTATTTCAAACATCTCCAGCAAGCTCAGATACCGCAGTAGTCTTGATTTTACCACGAAGGGTTATGTGGGTTCAACATAATTTTGTCAAACAGGGATCCGTGTCACATTCTATTCAAAAGGAATGGACAGAGTCCAGGTATTTTTGAATAAAGCATGGGTTCGCTTACAAATATATCGTTTTATCAAATCGTAAATCTGTTCTCAAGCTTGTTAACCCCGGCCCATCCGTTACTGAACACCAAAACTAAATACCAGCGCCTCGCTGACCTTGAACAATGATGGTGTAACCGGAAACCACAAAACCGTGCGTTCTTCAACTGGGAGTAGAACACGGCTGTCACAAAGGATATTTGTTCCGCATTATCAGACGCTTTTCCGATGTGTGAGTAAATCCCCTTAATGACCGTGATCGCCTTTCGAGATCTGATAGGTACATATTGTTATTCCAGATTTATGAGGCGCAACACGGAAAACCCATTTTCGGTCAACAAATCCTCCATTTTTGCTGCTTTATTTGACAGCTGACATTTACAGCCATCGATCGGCTTCGATAACAATGTTAAGTAGTGAGCTATAGAACCTTTAGCTTCTTCCAGTTTAAACTTTTGATAAAGAATTTCGTAAAAAGAAATTAACATGGTTGCAAATTGCAATTTGAGACATATGTCACATAATACCTCAAAGGTAACAGGTAGTTTCCAATAGCAAATACGTATTGTGTATATGGATATTCTAACAACACATGCCATGTACATGTCTTAATGCGGCCTCGTCTCTTTAAAAGCGTGCAAAAATTCACATTCTGAAATTCGAAATAAAATCTCGAAGAACAGCGTAAAATCTACATTTCAAATTTCTAAACAACGTGCCAACTATTGCATGTCGAAGTTATATAAAAGGGTACGGATACTATAACAATCCCCATCCGTACATTACCAAATAATCTGTGTAAAAGAAAACCCCTTCAAATCCCTATTCGAACGATGCTGCGGAGTGCATAACAATAGATCAAACTTCCTCAACCGGTTAACACACAGTTTATGGGATGGCCCCGAATCGGGGTCACGTGATATAATGATAGGTTGTCAACCGGTCCTAAAGGGGACATCTTTTAAGACTTAATTGTCACACACGGTCTTGGTGTTTGGATCGACGCTTCTCCGTATAGAGTTTGGGTATAAATCGACTTTATCGAACTAAAAAGGCGGAATCCCTTTCTATTTATGAAGAAATTCCGCATTTTTAGCTCGATAAAAATGTCATTTTATCGTTGCGTCAATCAATTAGAATGTGATATTGTATTCGCAACCGGTAGATACAGCTGCTCGTAAGCGAAAGTATGTTGTTAGCACAGGGTGTGGTGGGCACAGATGCATCGTAGTGGCTTCTTAAAATATTTGTCAAATGTTTGTGCGACAAACAGTATCCCAAAGGTGGTGTTGAATGTCATTAACTCCAATAAAGTTAACATTTCGTATATAAAATGTTCATGGTTTGTAAATATAAATGAGCCAAAGAATGGTCGAAGACTTAGAAAACACGGAGTGACATAAACGACAATTTTATCCATCAACACATGAATCAATTGATCTAAACATAAAGCGATCTGTATGTTTATGGTAGCTTATACCTTACACATTCATGAGTTTTTAAGGTTTGAACATGATCAACTCAAAAAAGGAACACATTGCTTATGATATATGATTGGTTATAATTTCATTTCAAAATGGTAAGACTGTTATGGAGTACATTTCTTGTTGTCCAACTGAGACAATACCCGACTCTGACGTGGATATTGCCATGATTACCAACAATAAAGCACATCAATTGGAGTCTTTTTCTCTTCTCGCACTGTCAGCCTCAACACCATGCAAACACCACAGAGGATATGCATAAAGCCTCTAAAATTGTTCTCTTTACGCCAATATTCTACGGTGATTAATACACGGAGAGACTTCTCCGCATGTAGTACATATAAATGTGCACTCGTATTGAGAAAAGCGACAATTAAGAGTTCACGAACGTATCTAGTCACCCCAGGATGTCGCTGCTAAATGAATCCGGACTCTCTGAAACACGAACCTCTATCCTCTAACATTACAAACGAATGACTGACTCACTGAAACAAACGGAGTCGAAAATGGCCTCCTCCAAACGGGAAATCATGTATATTTGTTAACTTATTCGTCATCTGCATAAATCATGTCTTGTTCAAGACAAGTCTGTACTCCAAATGTATAGTGGTTAATTTACTCATCATCTATATACACTGTTTCAAACTGTTAGAAACGATTTTATTAAGTAAATACCATAACAGTCCGGTTATTCCATATTCCTGATCATGTCTGTCGAGAAGACCCTGTATGAAACAATGTTACGTTAGACTGTCTGTCTGTTGCTGTTCTTTCCTTTTAGTATTTATTTCTGTCGCATGATGATAGCATCTTATGGTTTTTATTCCACCAAAATTTGAACTTAAGTCCATATTACCGTTTATTTGTTTATGTTTATGTTTATAAGCTTATGAAATATGTATCGTTTAGCCAAGAATCATTTACAACGTGAGATTAATTGTTTAGTCTAAGTCAGTCGTTTTAGACTTCGAGCGCATATCTGAGTTTTAACTTTGTAAATACACATTAAGGTATAAAGGTCCTTATCATTTTACTTCGTTATCACCCTTCAATAAGTTGTAGTTAAACAAGAAATTGGAGTTTGGTTTGTCCATAACAATGGATGTAATACAACCTTTTTTGGTTTTAGTACGACAGTGTTCTTTATAGGTTATAACGTTCCATACACCGCCTCGGTAACCTGTAATCCAATGCCTACCTTGTAACGCTTTGTCAATGATGAAACAGTGTAGTACCATTTTTTGTAATATGTGTTTTACATCACATCAACATTATTTCAGCTATGTAGCGATGCCCCACTCTTATTGATGGAGGAAGACCCCATACTCAACTGCCCACAAGGGCTGGTCAAGGCGGGTAGAACCTTCGGCATTCCGTAAGTCAGTCGGGAGACTGTCTCTCATGAAAATCCATATCCCTCTCAGGATTTGAACCCACACGGAGAGGGGCCATGTGATTTCAAGTTCTCTACTCTAACCACTAGGCCACGGAGGCCCCCTGTAGTACCATAACCACTAATAGTAACATATCATGATTGAAGTAAGTAGTGGTTTTAACGTTCCAAACACTTAAATCTGTTCTCGAGCAATACGTTATGTTAAGATATGACTGAATACAAAAGCATTATATTACTTATACAATGATGTAGCCTAGTTAACAAACATTTCTAACGTTGGTCCTTGAAAGACTTTAAACTAAAATGTCATTGGTAGACATGATACGTTTTGCGTATTTGTAACAATTGTTAATCAAATCTGAGAAACCTTGGTTTTAATTGCTAAATGAAGATATAACACAACATACGAATACAATATGCTACTGAGGGTTCATCGCAATGCTATAGTAAGTGCTTCACGAACGTGAAGCACTTACTATAGCCATGCGCTTAACCCTGAATAACTAACTGTGATGACCCATCGGCAAGGTGAAATCCAGGCAAGCAACTTCTTTTCGTGACGTTGAACAAGGAATGGCAAATCTACATGAAAATGATACGGCCAGGATGGGAGTGAACACAACACCCATCCTACTTAGTAAAACTGTACTGTCACATGGAGAAATATTCGTTGTCATTAAGACCCCGATATTAGATATCTGCCTGCCCGCCTGTTGCGCTATTCAATTTACTCAACTCTGCCTAGTTAGGCCTCGTTTGTAACACCACGTGACTCCAATACCATTGTTATCGACCAATGTAGATTAACCAACATGAAGACTTGTAAGATGGTTTATATCTCATGTCGAGCATTAAACAGTCCATGCCATCATTCCAACATTCCAACATTCAAAAACATGTCTTACTTCTTTTTCGTTATCTGTTTCAGTTAATGTGTAACTTTTGTTATATTCTTAATTGTAGTTTCCGTTTTCATCATAAATTCATGCACCATCGCGCATCCGCTAATGGTACTGGAAAAAGAACAGTTGAAGCTTTTGCTTTCGTTCTTATCCATTTCATCTGTATTGAATAACTTGATACATGTATTAAGGTATATTGTGTATAGTTCGATGAATAAACTATGCATTTGACATTTTCATTTGAAAACGGATGTACAACGGAAGTAGTCTTACAAAAAGCAATATGGCGGCTTCCATATTGTGTTATTAATCCCAACGAGTTCAGACTGTATTGACTGTAAACACTGGTCTAAACAGATAGGGTTTCTAAATGATCCTTATAAGTTTAAACAATACATGTTCAAGGAGCAGAGAGAGAAAACGTCTTCATATCTGTATTAAATCTCGCTTCGGATAAGGTAAAACAGTCAATCAAGGTTGATGTACGTTTGACGGAAAAAATAAAATTCATTCATATAAGCCGTATATGTTTAATGGAAGCGAAAACATTGTCGCAGATTAGCTAGTGAGAAGTATACATGTTGATCTTCGGCACCATCTAAGGCAAACACCCAAAATAACTTATCGTCTATTTAATGGCTAGTCATGCAGCACGTAAATTGTTTTTAACGATGAGGATATAGGAGGGAACCTCTGTCAATTGTATTGAAGTTATGTCTAGGTTTGCAAGGTAAAATGTGTTATCAACAAAAGTGAGGAGAAAACGCAAACAAACAAATCAACGACATTTATCTAAACACGAAATGCAAAGAGAACTATGCCAACAATACTATCACAGTTTCAATCAAATATCAACTTCTTGAGCAACTCCAGCTTTTATGTCTATTTCAATCTGAAGGATCCATTGAATTTCAAGTGTTCAATCAATTCTATGTAACTGTAACCCTTCCCTTTGAACCAAATATCATTTCGGATAGTCTAGTTTATATTAAACGATAGGACATGAAAACCATCGACAGCTGCTGGGTAAAATAAGCTTTGATAAAAGAAATCCTATATGTACATCGTTATAGAGTATAAACAAGTTATTCAATTGAAACACACATGTTCATAATAGCAAAGGGGTACTAATACAGCTAGACTATTCTCTGAACCAATGATTCTTCAAAATGAGACACCTATTGTTACGCCAAAACGAGACACTTGAAATAAATTTTAACAAGACAACGTTCGACAACATATACACAAGTCATATGGGAGCAAAAGAATCATTAATTCGTGAATTTGTCTTTTTCTCAAACTGTTTTCTGCAGGATGCATTCCAAAGATTGTACATTTAATTACCAAAGAACCACACATGGATATGATTTGAAAATATTGTGCAACCATATATCTGCAACAAAACAATGTTATTGTTTAATCACGGAATACACGGAACAGACCTCTAGAATCGTAAAGCAAAACCAGAAGACATTAATGTAAAACTACGTCTATGAAACTGAACGTTTTTTACTTTCGACCCTGAACATAAGCAGAATTCCGTATATATAAAGAGACGCTTCTTAGAAATTGAGCTGTCCTTATTGTGTATTTCTTCCCCTATGATGACATCCCTGTCGTGTTGATAGAAAATCATGACCTATGATGATATATTTACGACAAATTTTGAAAGACCTTCCCCAAAAAGTCAACACACAGCATTGAGTTCTTTTTGATCTGGTGCTTTAGAAATTACATAATGCTCATGGAGGCTGTCTTTTCCCATTCAGTCGTGAACATTGGGTGCTTTGTATTTGTTTAAACGTGGTAGTGAGCAAACATAAGACATCGACCTCTCCCATCAAAGACCTGTTTGTGTATGCTCACAAAGAAAGCTATTCTATTATCTAACGAAAACATCAAACAGAGATGTTAGATATTTTCAAGCGTTTAAATTGAACACTCTAAAGTATCTTTTTTGAAGTTTGAAAGAGAAAATGTTAAAACTAGTTGTATATAAGCCGAGTTAATTCAAATACAATGTACATGTACCCATGTTTAGTTGATAATCTCAATTTCCGTGCAATTTAATTCGATTTTGACAATCTATTTAGCTTTTTCCAAATACATGCCATTTGGGGAATGTATGCAAACGTGTGCATGTATCTATGTATACCAGTGTTCACATCTCATACGTCGATAATCAGTCGATAAACAGTTTAAAATAGAGCCAAGGAAGGGTGATATACAGTCAAACCTGTCTACAGCAGCCACTCTTAAACATAGAATACATATGACTGCATAGCAGCATTGAAGCTCAATACAGCAGGCAAGACATGAAGAAAGCTCCTGCAGGAGCTTTCTTCATGTTTTGCCTGCTGTATTAAGCTGTCAACGGTCTAAAAAAACAGATCTGATGGCATTTTTGTTGGCTGCTTAAGACAGGTTTTACTGTATGCCTAATCTCAAAGTGATTCCGTGTAATCATGCGGCTAGAAAGTCCGATTCGATGCGCAAAACAGAAGGGGGCCTTTGAATTTCTGAAACATTCGTAAAACCTTATCAAAAATATGAGACCCCGTCCATAATAACAGGGGCATTATATTACGCCAATTCTAATGTGCGTAACGAATGCGAGAAGCACGAGAAGAAACGAGAGGCAACGAGATCTCGAGGCTAGCATTTGTTCCGAAACTAATTACAGAGGTCTAAAACAGTTTTAAAAAGAAATTAGAAAAGGCTTAATTTCGAGACGGTTTTTAAGTCTGCAGAATTCGAGAATTGTTTAAGTTTTCATTCAGTTTTTTTTAGCGCGAGGATCTTTGTTCATTATCATGCGTCAGCGGGTGAATTACGGGCCGCCCTTCCGTTTCCTAATCCTCTCGTTAGAACGCTTCCCAAAATGGAGTTCTTTAAACGTATGAACAGTATAAGACATCAGAAATCATTTTAAGGAGTTGTTCATGTTAATATTCAAGTCTTTGCTTTTTATTTCGAAAAGAAGTTTCTAAAGGCCTATCAGTCGTACTCGGTAACATCGGTCGGGACCGGATCTAATCACATTAAACCGAATAGTTCCGGCCCCAACCGATGTATAGCGAGAACGGCCGAAGTAATCCGACGAAAGAATAAGTTTTAAACTGACGGAATATTGGTATTCTACTTTAAGTAGAGTCATCAAGCTTCAATTGACGGATTATGGGTATCCTATCTTATGTAGATTCCTGAGAATTTCTTCATTCCATCCGATTGGCTTGAAACGGAAATACACAGATACATTTGTCTTTCCAATATATCGGTAAATAGATTCTAAACCCCATTTATGCATAGACATTAAAACTTTAAATTACCCCATATACTATGATATATCGTACTAGTGTTGTGGTCAAAGCGCTTCAAGTAATTGTGGTAAACTTAACAATAGTTGAGGCAACTTTCACATACAGCATACACGGATACGTGGCGGAATCACGGAAGTCGCAGACCGTTTATTGTTGGACGTTCCCACGCACTCGCTTTTTCTCGGCCTCTAGCTTGGGTCATTGAGTTCTCGACCTACATATTGGTTGCGTTAGCAAACGTTAAACAGTTTTCCCAGGTCGCTACTCTTTTTGTCATAATATTTAGCATGTAAAGCTACGAGGTGTATATTCTGTATGGCTTATCTACATTGACTAATTGCATTAATGACCTGTTTAACAATCGATGTAAAATAAACAAGCTTTAACTCACCATCAATGACATTTAATAATCAACCGGTTGTGAAATATTCTTAAATGAAATCAGACAAAATGTTCCCAAAGAGCAACCTGTTTTAATGTCACAAGGGAGAATTCTCTAATAAAAGCCCCAAAACACCACAATAAGAGAGACTGAGACTTTAGGTTAACGAAGACAGATGCATGCTTAAAACTCATTGTTTGTTTGTTTGTTTATATAAGGTTTAACGCCATGTCAACAATTGTTCAGTAATTTCACGACCTTCCTTGATTCACCAGTACACGACAACGGCTCTGAAGTGTCTTGCCAAAGGACACTTCCATGAAACTGGGAGTAGCACATGCCTTTTAACGTAAAATAGGCAAAACCAAAAACGTGATTTGCATTCATAATATTATTAAATTTCCTTTCGGATCAGACTTATTTTGTTTTATATGTTGATCTTAGATTACACTATACTGATTTGCAATAGGAGTGATTTTCTCACGAATCTATCCATAGAATCCAAGGCGCCAGCTATCTGTGGTATTATAAACGTAGACATGTTTTCGTCAATTTTATTGACTCGTGGAAATATTGTAAGAAACGCTCTAAGCCAACTGATCCGTGATAAAACGGATGATTTGCGAGTCGACGGGACCTCGCGCTTTCTCCGAGGGCGATCGCTAAATTGATCGGAAACGGGCCGGGAAAGTTACATAAAAATTAACTCTTTACCGAACGCCAACTTTTCGACTGTCCCAAATTGAAAGAGTTTGCAGACGACATTTTAAAATGCGATGAAATTGAAAATAACAACCAGCTTTTGATAGGGCAGAAGATAGGGTAGAAAATTGTGAAAAGTAGAAATTGCTCTTAACAAGCAATTTCTCCTTTTCCCACAATGCTTTCCAGAGTCGTCAGCAACACTCTGGTCAAATGTCGTTTTTGTTTGGTAATTGCTTAACCAATTAAACCATCAATTACGTAACGATGCCAGAAAGATAAATTCAAACTATTAGGATATCTGGCTATTCTATATGAATTAATCTTACAAGGTGGAAAAGGAAGTCATCACCTTCTTTTTCACATCTTTTTCAAATCAAATGAACTATAAATAAATGGCATCGAAGAGGGTCGGAACCGAATGTGATGATTATGGCCTCAGATTGCCGAATGTTCAGACTATAAGAGCAATGTGGATAATTAGAATGTCTAACTAGGCTTAAACCAATCGCGTTGAATGGTGACTAGAGAATGTGATTGATGCGATTCAAATTAAATCGGGAATAATGGCGCTAATTAACCGATGTACAATGACATAATGAAACAAATATTTCATCTTTTCATTTTTTTTCTTTCAAACTCGATTATCCGACAATAAATCATTGCATTAGGCAAATGAGGGCCAACTTGGTATACATGAATGATAATCACATTTGGCCATGCAGTTCAAAATTGTACTAAAATACATGTTATTATACGTCGTGTCATTTGAAAATAATTTTGATAATGATACAGGTTGGTGTATATACAATGAAAACAATCTAATAAGCGTCATAAATCATGCCAGCGAAGAGCATAGAACAAACATGTACTAATATATGTACAAAACACAATGGATATTTGTAATAGAAGAATTGATGATCAATATCCCATCGTGAAGTAGATATAACTATGTAAATAACATGATGAAGAATATGATTTCGAATTATTTTCAAGTCTCAGTTAAAGTTGAAGAATCTACTTGGAGTAAGCTCAATTCACATGAACTTATGTATGCCTTACAATGGAGTAGGTCTACTAATAAAGCCTTACATAGACGTAAACCTTTTTTTTTTAAAATTAATATCCTCACAACTTTAAAAAGTTAGCGAAAACAGATATCGTAATGACAGTGCGAGTCGACAAATTCCAAAAGAGGATTTGTAATCAATATCAAACCCTATATTGTTGTTAACAATAACAAAGGAAACAACTCACTTTGTCAGGAGTATGCTTCTTTTATCACAATTCAATTCAATTTTTGTAAGCATAAAATAGCAAAAATCATAGTCATGGCCATTACAAAATAGATACATAATAATCCGTGCATGTCTGAAATCTTAACATGAGACCTCCAGTGAGGACCAACGATGTAAGAGTGGACCATGTTTGTCTGTTTTGTGTTAAACGTCGTATCAACAATTTTTCAGTCAGGTAAAGGCTTTCCTGGATGTACCAGTACTAGGCTAGGGCTCAGAAGTGACATGCCAAAGGTCGCTCTAGCAAAACCAGAGGTGTCAGTGGATCTCGAACCCAGGACTCCCGAGTTATAAGTCCGCCATCATAACCACTGTGCCACACAGGGCCCCAAAAAGATTGGACTAAGCACATATCACTGATTAATGTTTAAACATGTACAGTGATTTCTCGTTAATCCGAACACGTCCGTTCCCAACAAAATGTCCGGATTACCGATTCATCCGGACTTATGAAGTAGCGCATGTTCTTATACACATTAAAACATAAACGGTCTGTATGCACGTATATACTAATAGCACATTAGCAAACGCCAAATTGTCGACCGTCCCAAAAATAATCTTCTGATATGGCAGAAAACATTGTGGGAAAAGGAGAATTTGCTCGTCATGAGCAATTTCTCCTTTTCCCACAATGTTTTCAAAAGTTGTCTGCAACAGACTGGTCAAATAATTCCGTTCCCTTACAATTTCGTTCGGATTGCGAGACATCCGGATTATCGGGGTCCGGATAAACGAAGCTTGACTGTACTCCCTTTCCTCAAACTAAAATTTTAGACGTACATGTTAATTTTAGACGTACATGTTAATATAGCTCCTCCAGTTTTCACAAAGATCGTCCCGGATTGATAATACCTGGCGTGCTGGATGCACCGTTATCGCACGTCTCCGCACACCCCCTTTCCATACCGGATTCATTTTCGGAGTTTGATAGCGCATACGGACGCTTCATTAGAGCTAATTTATTCCCGACGATTAGCCGGCGATAACCGACTCTCGCGTAATTTGTCTTATCTGTATCCGAATATAATTTCTACCTTACTGCGAAATTATTCAACCCATCGCTTTATAACTTATCGTATTATCGTATATATAGCAGAATAGAAAAGAAACCGTTGTAACAAAAGGAAAAGCTGCTCGCTTTAATACGAACAGTTCCGGCTCAGATCGATGAATACAGAGAAAGACCGAAAGAAAAATTTTAAATAGCGGATTAGGGGTATTCTACCTTAAGGTGACAATAAGCGAATAAGCTTAACTTAAGATAGTACACGCCTCCTGGTTTCGAAGCAGCACAGACGTATGTTCGCTGAGGAAGTTCATAGAGGTATCCAATTAATTCAAACAGTGCATTTATCCAAAATGTTGCGATAAATTTAACACCAGTACTAGTAATACCTCAAGGTCAAGGTTGTTGACCGATAGTCCGTCCAGCTGCAGCTGTGGCCGTATCAGTGGCGGATCTAATTGACCCGTCCAACAAATCTTGTATGATGTCCATAACTTATCCGTCTATTGCGCGATGTGCATCGCTCTATGATGGATTTACACAACGGACCCCCATTCTACGAATAGTAGAGACGGACGCGGAATGCGATTTGATCAGGATGCGAGGCTCTACGGTCCGGGCTGATAAGCAATCCTTGCAACGGCATTGGGAAACGGGGCAGATGATTCGTATATAGTCTCATGACAAAAACAGATAGTTAATATTTGAGTTCTGTTTGTATGGCGTTTAATGCCGAATCAACGGCTTTCCTGGATCCACCAGTACAAAGCCAGTTACAATTGAAGCATTGATTTCTTTTATAAATTCGTTCATTGAAGATATTTAAATGAGAAAACTGTTCAACATCAACTTCAGTCATAGTAAAAACTGTATTGAGTGATGTTCTTTCGCTAAGGAAGATGTGCTATATATGGAGATACATGTGATACCTTGAGTGAATATAGAGAATAGATGGTTGATGTCGTGAATCGGAAATGTTATCGGGCAAGGCTTAGGAATATCATCCGAAGAGCCGAAGGCGAAACGGATAATAATCCGAAGCCGAGCCCGATAACTTTTCCCATTCAAAGACACCAACCATCTATTCTATTTATCCTGTTACCTTTATGTGTTCTTTCAAATAAACATGATGTAAAAAAACACGACAAAAAAGGAAAAAATAAGTAGACAGTGATGTAAACATGACGTCATAGCGTTTTTATGACGTCATGATTCGTCACGTGCATGTGTTATATGGTTATTGCCGGATATCACAAATGTTATACGGCACCAAGTTATCGGTCCCAAAATGACGCTAGTGACAGGATAAAGCTCTTTACATAGACAGGACTGGTGTGTCCTGATAGAATTGTTTTAATGAATATTTCAAGCTTTTCTATCAGGACTTAGCTGTCCTTTACACGAAAAGGCCTCTTGCTTGAGCATAATTCGTCTACTTAGATTGGATAAATTTGAAATCAAGACTCAAACGAAACATTTAAAAAACAGAGATCCAAACATACACTACGGAGCAAACGTTTTAATTTGTAAACACATTGAACGAGTAAGCGAATCATGCAATAGAATTCACATATCAACGTTAAAGTCTTACACAACTCTCACAAAGGAAACAGCTCACATGCTTAAAACTTCTTATATTACAGTATGGTATCAACACCTTAGCATTACTGAAAACATTTGACAAACGATTTAACAAAAAAATCATCGCGAGTTCATTTAATAATATTTTTCATTAGAATTCTTAAACCCATATAGGTCATGAGACTAACGTATTCATTAATTAACAAACTTGCACTAAAACTTAATAGGCCAACCTCGTAGCTTCAGGGGTCACGAGTTTATTATGCGGCACAAAAAACGTACTCGCAGGAAAACGCGGAATAGTAGGTCAATTTCTATGATTAAAGCATATCGCTCGCCCCTGGACCCGCACTATAAACCTGGCGTAAAAATGCAATAAAACAACCAATCAATTTATTTGTTTGCATTGCTGGCACGAACCCTGAAAGTGCTCTGTGATAGACTTTCACGCCTGTGTGGAATTGGTCTGTCTAGTACGTCGGAGAATCTATGGGATACACTCCGTGGCTTTAGAGTCCTGTTATGTTTATTTGAAACATGCCCTTGCCTAAATCCATAACCAACCATTAACATTTGACATGATATTTGGCAAGTTTGTTGCAGACGACTTTGGGAAGCATTGTCGGAAAAGGAGAAATTGCTCTTAACGAGACATATGGCTGAGTCAACCTTCATAGATTAAATAGGCTATGGAATTATAATAATTACAATAAAAGTGTTTAAAGTCATCAAGGGTCTGTAAAAGGAACAAACTGTTCCTGATTTGACTGGAAAGATACAAAAATCTGAAATGAGTACAACAATCCTCATTTCCTGTTAATAAATAACCATTCCATATTTTACTTTGCATACTTATTTCTCTAAGCCATCGAGAGTAGCTTTGAACAGGTTTTAAGGTTCCTTCACAATCGATGTAAAACAATAAGGTAGATGAATAAATAAATGATAGCCAGCTTCAGCAGCAGAAAAACATATCACTTCTGTGTTCCCAGTTTGGGTGTGAGATTGTGCATGTCTGAATGTAATGGGCGCGCGTAAATCTTGTCTTGTCATTCCACTAAAGCATTGGTGAACCGAAGGCCACGTTTTAGCGCGATCCATCGATCTCTCAAATCAAATCAGCAGTTAAAGACGGCTCGCGATTCGCGGAGTTACTCCACCGGCGTTGAATATTTAATTACACGTGGAAGACCGCGCATTTATACGTTCATACCCACAAATCCTAGTGACTCTATCGGAAGTGACATCACGCCTCTCTTGGCTCTAAGATAAAACCACGTGATAGTAAAAAAGGCACCGCGTGACAGGAAATACGACACCACGTGACAGTAAATATTAAACCTCGTAATGGAATGCAGTCGCCATGCGACGGTTGGCGTTCTTTGCTAGACTCCTTAGTACCGTTTTACCGAACAACATTTTCGTAAGTCAAAACTAATAAACATAGATAATATTCTTAAGGAATGTAGAATCATGCAATGTGACACGTTATTGGAAGCGTCTCAGAGAGACGCTTCCAATGATGCGTTACTTTGCAATATTGTTTGGTCCAATTTTGAAATAAGAGGGAAAGTTGCATTGTCTGACGCAAACTTTAAGCATAAAATATTCACTAAAACAATACCGTGTTGTAAAGTCACAAGGTTGTATGTCTTTTGATGAAATGGGTGAGGTACGACTTTTTTTTGTTGTTTTACACCATTGTATCTGGGACAAGATACAGATTGTATGGCATGCACATGCAAACTCTGTGTGACTTTTATAACCAAATGTAGGATTTGTAGGTATACCTGGCATTTTGGTCAGCAGCGAACGATGTAAAGCACCATAAAACAGACTCAAGTTTCGTGAAAACTTACTAGAAAAACTGTAAGTTTTGCTTATCTCAAGAAAGCGATATCTAAATAATTGTAGTGAAAGGAAAAACTTTTCATATTAGAGAGTCATGTGTTTGCATTCATTTGTCGTTTTGGAACTCTTGAATGCTGAGAGTAAACATAATTGTTTCTAAATAGTTATTCCATCTACTTCATATTTGCCAGGAAAATATCAAATCTAATAGAATCATATCCTTATCATTTACAAGAAATGAAAGGCTTAGATCTCCAAAAATCCTCAAGAAGAAAAAAACAACAACAATAACAACAACAACGATTTAATAGCGCAATATAGAGCCCTAAAACTGTACATAATTGATAGAGCAATTATTGCGATTCTGGAACACCCATTAACACCACACATGCAGTATGTCGATACCCCAGCGTGACATCGAAACACATGATGCACTTCGTTCCCTATCCCGCCTCACTGGAAACACCAGTGCTGGGAAAATAGGTACAGTAATTTCAAAATGCAACAGAAAGGACCGAAATGGGGATCATTAGAATTATGACGATTAAAAAATGGACTAAATAAACAAGATGTTGATAAATCATTTCAGAATAAGTTCATTTTCAGACTGCATCAGGTTTCAACTTAAATGCGTAATTGGGATAAAGGATTTCTCTAATCAATAAGTGGGGGGTAGGCGAGCGCTGGTTATATTTTACATGCAAAATTTCTAAAGTTATTAAACAATAAGGCAAAACAACAATATCGGAAAACGAATGTTTTGTAAGACTAAAAACGTTTTTCTCTTAGCAATTTCACTCAGTTTCAATGCGGTACGGAAATACATAATAGACAGGAAGCGAAGATTTCCATGACTTTCGCAGTTTCCGTGCTGTACTGTACTTGATTTGCAAAGCAAAACGGCATGATGTGTGGTAAAGCGTTTAAACAGTCAGGAATGCATTATATAACCACATGGGGATACTTTCCCTACAATTTAGGACTGTGAGAGAAAAAGTGGAATGCAAAAAGGAGTTAAAATAATTAATGAATACATGGTTAGAGTTTAACTCGTTGCCTGATATGAAATCTTTGAACTTTCATTAAATTCAACTTATATCAATAAATTTATGTATGTTATATTCAGATGCAGATAGAGAAGACCAAAGAATTACCCCAGTAACTGTTTTTTACAAATTCTCTCATATGGGTCTTTGAATGGATACAAATGAAAAGTGGAGAAGCCAAACAAGTTTATGGAACGCAAAAACAACAACAACAATGTTATAAATTCTGTCGAAGCAATTGTGGTAAAAGGAAAACTCGCTCTTGTTGCGGAATACTTAATCAAGCTTCTATTGCTGCACTGACATGAGTCAATCCGAAAAAAGAAGAGAAAACGATTTCGCTAGCCTGGTATTTGTGTCGATTCAGTTATAAGGGTTTATCCCATACATCATGGAAGATAAGGTCGAGTCTGTGATGATAGATGTACAAAACGTTTAAGAACGACAACCTGCCCTGGACCTTCCAACACACATCGCATATCTTCATTAAATAAACATGTGAACCTTAGCGCTATCAAAGGCAATTCCAAGAATTACAAGCTTCGGTAATCATTCGGATAGCTTCAGAAAATCCAACCGTTTTAGATTTGAATACGTGTTTTAAAAACTAAACACAAACGTTCTTAGTCAGAGAATGTATAAACTTCATTCTCCTCCTGTCATAAAAGAATACAACATTGCCGGGTCAAAAATCAATCATGAAGATTATAGTCCATCTAAGCCTCACATTACTCATAGAGAAAAGGGTTCCAAACGTTGCCGAGAAGGTGTCACATATTTAGCCCCATATAATATATCACCAGTCACGCAAACCATATAGCCCTCCATCGCAAATACCCGTTTCACTTGGAAAAGTGTGCATGGACAAAGAGATACTATTGTGCGTTCGCATTTTTTTTAAGAGCGTTATCAAGTCAACTTCGTGTTAGACGACTGTTCAGAAGCAAACGAAGAATGGGTGTATACAATTACCAGATGCAACTTTAATAAATGAAGCTAGCCGTACAGAAAGCTCCAAAAAGAAAGCACCGTGTAATTGAAACAACACAAATACAATACAATACAATACAATACAATACAAAATGTTTGATTCGTTCGTAAAAGAGGCCATTAACCTTATGTGCAAACACCCAACATTTTCGGAAGTGTTTTTAACCGTTGCATGATCTAGCAAAAATATATTCAAGTCTCAAAGACGGTATACAGACAGCTTCCTTATAAAAACACGTTTAACACAGATTGGTATTGAATCAATAAAAAGAAAACAAGTTTCTGAGGAAAAAGAATGAAAGTTCCTAAAAAGGCAAGGACTAAGACACCCGTCTTGAGCAAAGTTTCTCTTTCAGATGGCTCTTTAAAACAAATATAACGTTACACAGTACCACCCTGTTTGTAGTTGTTTACTCTAGACGTGGGATGTTGTGAGTAGAATAAGGGTATTGTTGTAATGTATCTTTTCTCTTTAAGGAAATGTTGATAGATCGTTGGAATCACAACTCAGACCAGATATTTCAAACATCTATCATCAGAGGGTCAGACAGGACGACATAGACAGACCCAGTAGGGACGTTTTATCAATTAATCTATACATCGTCTTAACTTTGTGCCTTAATCCGAAGAACCTTTTATTCAGGAACACCACAAATGTCTTTAGAGTTACATACATATTTGTATTAATTAAGTTTTAAATGATATCTGGTCACTAAATTACGTTATGCATTCTTCATTTGTGAAAAATATAGTGAAATCAGAAAAATCTATCTCAATTCATGGTATACATCTTATCCTACCAGGCAAAATCTATACACCATTCTACAAAATGATAACAAATTTATTATACAAAAGCTTTCAATGTATGTTACTTATCTTTTAGATGCAGTATGATATGCACATCAAATTTACTTTTATGTTATTATTGACTTTGTATGATTGTATTGTGGGCCGGTGGCCTATTTACGTCAAATAAACTTTTGTATTTGTATTTGTATTTGTATTTGTTAAGCATAGATCATATAGTTTTTGAGCCAGCTATGAACATTGTTCACATAATCCTAAGAAGTATATAGGTCCTTGATTTTGTTTTCAAGAAAAGTTTGTCATGATAATTCAGGATTTCAGAATAATGTTGGTGTCTGGTATATTTTCTATGATATTAAGATTATTTTCGTTGTTTCGTGGAAAAGCTAAAATCCATAACGAGTTAAAGCTGGAGGTGCCAATTTGTTTTACAAAAGAATTGTATGGATATAGAAACAGATAGGTCCAAAAGATAAGTCATTGGGGGCTGAGCATGTATCATCAATACAGTACAATGTTTCAACGACTACACATGTATCGCTTCCAATGTCCCTCATTTTAAAACCGTTATGCAACAATTACAAATCTTCGATTGGTCGTTTAAAACAACATCATAGTTTGTATCGCTTTCATCCAACCTTTTCTATTATGTCATGGTCCTTTAATCGTTAGAACCAATAAAAAGATTGCTTTCCTGTATCAAACAAAAACAAAGACAAGACGGGCGAATCCCGGTTTCTCAAGGCGGAAATCTCCTATATAAAACGTGAAACCGCTCCCTCGTAAACCAAGCACTGGCATCTATCATGAATCCTCGGCCAATATGGTTTTATGACACAAATTCAAGTGGTTTAGCTTGGTGGTCTCACACTCATTAAGTGTGTGTGTTTTTGGGTGGTGCTCATTTCCCCTGAGTTAATAAGGTCGACCATTGAGGTCAAATACAGACTGGGTACAAATGTATGCCTTCTAAACTGGTCGGTTAAGATCTCATGTCCATGGAAATGTTTGATACTCACATGTTCGTAAAGTCCAAATCTTCTAATCATTCTTAATATATATTTTGATATCAATAAGACTGTTCTGATATTTCACAATACCAGTTTAAGGAATCATTTCAATATGTACCCGCAGAAAAAGTATTCACGAAACAGTTTTTACCGTGTGAGTGTAAATGTTCTTACGACTTACGTGTTCATTTCTGATTTCGAATCCTATAACGGGTTGGATACTGCTCTAAAAGAGAATGCGATTACGTGCTGTTTGATATGGTACCTATATAAGGGTTCGTCATCATTGTCTGCAAGCTGGCAACTTGAATAAGGAAATAAAGGCTTAATTGCTCTTTTGTATCCTATTATTGGTATGGTGAACATGATATAGTATTAATGGTTTAGTAATGTATTATGTCTATCATTCTATACTTTGCTATTTAGAAAAGTTGGATAGGCTTCCTATGTCAAATCACATCTAGCTCACCCTTCCTTACCTGGAACGATTGTAATACTTATCAGAGCTTCTTGATAATAAAGCTTAAGGTAGCAAACACGGAAATGGACTGGTCCTCGATTAATGCTAAAGTGCAGGCACCTCTTCGAAGTAGCATTAATTTCAATCATCGAAAGGAGACATTGGAAAGATAAATTCGAAAGTAATCGAAACAATTTGAAATAAAACTATCAGGCCACTGGTGTTTGCATTTCTTCACGATGCTGCGTATTATAAGCTCATTTGAACTGAAAAGCTTGTTATGAATACACTAACAGTCCTAGATACCGAGTGTGTAAATAAACAGTAGTGACGAGGTTGACATTTTATATCTATATAATTGCATCAATCATCGGTTATTTTAACTTTAAAGTATACGGAAACCCCCCAGTGTAATGGGTCCAGCTCGCCTTTGATGTAGGCAGAACCCGGGGTTGATATTAAAGGGAAATATCCTCCTAGTAATGGTGAATTAATTTTTATTGCACAACGAAATTGCGTGACAGTTTTATTTTGTTTGAACCTCAAACTGTTTGAATGGAGATAAGTAGTTGGACCTCAGAATGAAGGGGTCGGCCTTTTATCATACCGGAATTAAAAAATGTCATATGTTATGATATAAGAGGGTTATTTACTTCTCGACGAAGTTAGCAAACAACCTCGAAGTGATCCGTTTAAGTTTTGGATTACAATGTTAATTATTTCTGAATTTCACATTTTTGATGTGTGAGTATATCTCCGTCAAAAAAAAAAGAGAAAACATTCATAAATAAAGGAGCATTTAGTTTATTCACATCGTCTAAGTTTTTTTCCATCTCCATGCAAAACAACATGACAATGATTGACTACGTCAAAACACCATTCTGGAAAGCGCATAACATCTTATACCACCCTAGGCTACTATTGCCAGGGATAAGATGTTAACACTAAGCTTATTTGTATGGGGTTTAGCGTTTTGTCAATAAATCTTGTTTTAGTTATATTACGGCGTTCCTACATTTCAGTAGTTTTAGGCTTGAACGCTTGAAATAGTCAATGTTGCTGATGGTGATTGAACCTGGAACCCAAAGGTAAAGGTTTACAGCCCTTACCACTTGCCATTCACTTAACTTTTAGTCGAAATCGCTCCACGGATATCGAATAATTTTTCGGCCACGTTATCAGAATAATTGTGGAAAAGCAGTGTTGCTAATAATATTATAAAGTGATGTAAATCTACAGACAGTCAAGTAAGATAACATAAATTTCTTTTCTTTTCAAATCGAGCTTTCGTTTGACAAGCTTCTAATTTGAAAAAGAAGAAACGGTGTGAAATAAATGTACGGTTACCAACAGCGTACTTTGGAAATGATATGCGAAACCAGGCGAAAGTAGACATAGCCTGTAAGTACTACGTTAAATCGGAAGATAAAGAACAATTGACACTTGATACCTTCAAGCTGATTTACTACATGGATCAAACATTCACTTGACAGTCGAAGATAGTTTGTCTCAGAAGGTGACATATATTTCAACCATCTTTCAACACGAACTAACTTAATACTGCGTGGATGCGTCGAAGCGAAATAAATCGAAATATATACCAGTGTACGATAGATGAACTTGTGTGATAACTAAACAGTTCACCTATTTGTAAATGGCGAGATCATATTGTTATTTGTAAGATACAGACCACATTTAAAATCAAGATGTATAATTGATACTTTTTATTGAACGTCCCTTGCATGTTTCCTTCTTTAAATTAGTAGCAACTTAACCCTTATAAAGCTGGAACCGATTTCATGCTTATGCAAACAGGTGGGATCCAAGCCAGTCGCCAAGTAAATTAGCGGCTAGCCTGTTATATTCCCTGTTTGCTTCTCTAAGTATCATCACTTAACAAAATTAAACAGAAATTTATGGTTTTGAACAGCAGACGACACAAAAATCTAATGTTATCAATTATCCAGCAGTCCAAGAGCTTGATATAGACACGCCATATTATAGCAGTACTATGCAATCATCATTGTTAACATAAAACTGTAACATAAGTACATTCAAAGGGTATATGTGCAACGTAATCATTGTAATTATTGTGTAACGTAAAATATATTTGTTGATGGACCATTGAGCTTGTTCTAACGAATACCTACAACGTAGAGTTCCAGGCGGACATAAGAACTGTAAGGACATACGTTCTAGAAAGAAATGTGTGTTTGATACGATTTCCATGGGACACGAACAATAAAGCTCTTTAACCAAAAGCTAAAATATGGCAGCTTCCCTTTACTACAAAGCGTGGTTGGTTTTAGTCATCGATAGCTATATGTATAATGTTACCAATGTAACGTCGGTGTTCATGTACCAATGATTAAGACCATCGTAAATACCACGTGATTAATTGTATGTGACATACATGTATCTACTTCACTAGCCATGAATGGGGATAGAGATCGAGGGTGTGTGTGTGGGGGGGGGGGGGGGGGGGGGGGGGGGGGGGGGGGGGGGGGGGGAAGAGGAGGGGGTACTAAAGATTTGTTACAGAATACGATCAGCGGTGAGAGATTCAACCGCTTAACCCTTAGAATGCCGGGTAACTTTCTATAAATAGACGTTTGTGTCGTTTTCTTTCCAAAACCTTAAACATTTGCTTAATTGTGTTGAGGAACTCAGAGTAGCAAACAGGTAAGATCACAGGCCAGTCGCCAATTTACTTGGCGGCTGGTCTTGATCTGACTTGTTTGCATAAGCATGAAGTGGGTTCATACGGGTTAAGACACGACCGGAGTGTCGATTCGGATTGGTCAACCAAAGCTTCTCAGCGGTTCATCAAGGACTTACAACGAAGAAAGTCGGCTCAAATCAGTCCGACTTAAATGGAAGTACTGATTTTGGCTGATGCTTTCCACCTCCTCGGGATAATCTTTACCTTATCATATCTCAATGTCGTATATAATAAGGTTCTTTGATTAACTGAAGATATGACTAAATTGATTGCTAACACTACTTTGACTTCACTTTGATAAACGTATGTTTTTTTTTTGTTATGTTTAAAGCGATGTTAACAATTTTTCAGGTTTATCCCGGCTTTCCTAGATCATCAGCACTAGGCTAGAGCTCTAAAGTGACTTGCCAAAGACCACTCCAACGAAACCAGTGGAGTCGGTATGGCTCGATTTTGGGATCCCCGATCTCTAAGTCCGCCACCTTAACCACTGGGCCAATTACCATATTGTGAGTCGTTTTGAGCAAGACAACATCCAACAAAATAAGACTGCACATTGAGTTGACTTTTTTTCTACATGCCTATCGATGTATCTGTGTATTCGGTATCTATAAAGCTATAGGCCATAAAGATTGAGTGCGTGAGTGCGATTGGTGAAAGGTACCAGATCAAACAAAACAATAAAAGTAAATCAAACAAGACTTTTTCCCTCTAGCACCAGTCTGTCTGAAAGCTCATTGGATAGCACGCGAATAAGCGGCTGTCGTTTGACGAGAAACTCGGAGTTTGAACACTTTATGGCTTTTTCGTATCACCCAATGACGTGAGTCAAAGATAGGATCAGTCGGTAATTTACATAAAATATGTGTTTATTTCAACTGTTTACATAGACGCATTTTCAGTGCGCATGCGTCGAAGAAATATTTACATATGTGCATGCAATGTGTTTATACCTTTTGACGAGACTTTGAAATGTGTAGAAAATCATTTGATTAATAAAAAGTGATTGAAAAGGATATCAAAACAAATGACTTCACGTTGGAAACAGATTAGTATTTTTCAGCAAGTTTTTCTCTACTTTTGAAGTGTTATTCAAATGCATTTGGCAAAGACTACTCAAATAGATAGTCAGTTAAACATCAATAAACCATCTCTTCATAAAGAAATAATTTCAAGACGAATTGAAGTTAATCTGGTGAAGGTAGAAACTGTTAATATATACTTCCTTTATGTTGAATCACATTTCGAGTTGTTGACTATACATAATTAATATTAATATAGTCAGAGGACCGAAGTCTGAAACGTAACCTTTTGTTCATAATTGTAACATACAGAAAAATATAAGTTGCTATAGTCATATGCCTACAAAAAACTATCTGATATTTCAAGATAATAATCCGCCCATATCATTAGAAAGATCCGGTATATGAACAGATAATTGTCCTACCAGTTGTTATTAATTAGTGCCTATATACTCCCGTCAGATGTTCATAATCTGGTATCTCTCGCAGGTACGCATGTATAAGTGTATGTGACGGGGACGGGTGTCTGGAATACATACCCCACCCACCCACACACGCGCACAGGGGGTTGTGACCAGGCTTATCAAGGCACTACAAGGATTTATTCCAAGTGTAAAAGTATAGAAAAAAATACATTGTTCAATTACATTAAAGATAATTCTATCGCCAAGGTAACAAGTGCGCAATTTTATAAACGAGTGATATACATGTATACATAAACTGATTGTACTTGATGATTTCCAACAAATGTGTATAAAACCCCAAAGTAAATGTTTACTTTCAAATATCTTACTATTAACTTCGATATGGAGGATAAAAAAATATCTAATTAATTATATCAATGATAAACATTTGAATAATTCTAATTTGAAATCCACACTCTGCTTATGCATATCAATATAAGAATAATCAAACATATATCAGAACAGAAATTATTTATTTTACGACTTTTACATAGAACATCATCATACATACATAGCATGAAAAAATAATATACTACATGGTGTATGAAAAAGATACGTATCATGAAAATGAATTAAAAAAACACACGGGTCTTAGGAGAAGCAGATGTGTGTTTATCAATTTAAAGCAACTCCACAGCGAACCGAAATGTGGCGTAACATTGAAACTTGATAAGGTGAACTTGGCAAATACAAATTGCATTATAATGACTGTTTTGTTAGCAAAGCGCGGCATCCATTTTCTCCAAGGTTACGATCTCGGTTACATTTCGGAGACGCCGTTGGAACAGAAAACCACAAGAAGCGCCGTTTTTGTTGACAGCCATTGTCCCGCCTTCGGAAGCAGATTTCTCTGGGATCGTTTTATAACAAATACAAATAATGAATATGATAAAGAGTGGGGTCTTACGACGGAAGATTTTAACAATCTCTCCCCAAAACACATCAATGACTTTCATTGTTCCATCGTCAAAAAGGAACCTCGTCACCGGAACTTGGTACAACGGAAGATGTCTTAGTTTCGCGCACTATTTCATTCGTACCACAATTGTGAAAAGTAACAAGCACTCGTTACAAATCTTAACCATAGCTAGTCTTAAATATTCATAATTTCTTAAGATACATATTGAAGTGATATCCGAGTATATATTCATTGTCAGAGTCGGTCCGAGGGACAGGTTTTTTTTCTCGACATTTCCAGGACAGATCGAAGGGGCGAACGGTCCAAGCAGCGCCTTCTGTAGGAAACCTAATTAGAGCGAATTCCATTCATAAAGCCCATTTGTCTCGCATTGCAAACACAAACAAGAGGCTTTCTTTAAGCTATTCATTCTTGCATAATGAGTGCCATCACCCCCAATATGCTCCGATATTAGTCCCTCAGTGTCCAACGTTTTTCACTTTGTTGTATCAGAAATAAATGGTTTATTTTTGAGAAGTGTATTGCTTTAAAATGAAATTCACAGTAGTTATGCCTCCATGAATATTTAATTCGACTGCTAAACACAAATCACCATAAGCTGAACTGTATCTTAAATTCCGCAAAAATAAGGACATTTTAATCATTACATTAATTATTCTAAAGCATGGCCCAAATTACAAAGTGACAGGATTTGTCAAACGCTTCAGTCTAATTGATTTTTTAAGAAAGGCTTGATTAATTATTGGCAAACGGAGGTTCCAAGAAAATGGTATAAAGTAACATAAATCTACAACATTTGTTATTTTTGATATAGAAACTATTTTAAAACAAGAGTTATTGTTGGAAAACGACGAATAAATTATTCAATTTGTTTGGAGAAAATTGAAAAAGAGTAAGTATATGTGTCGACGCATTTTGCAAAGCAATGTAGTGTATTCAGACCAAAAATTAAAAGCAATAAATCTGTCCTACTATAATGACAAATTCTGCAAATTGATTGATATAAAAAGTTGAAACCAACGACTTTTTAGCTGAATAAAGCAGGGCGAGTTTAGCATGGTAATAATGTCATTGTTGGCACATATACCCCAGGCATGAACACAAATAGAATAACGAAACTGTTGGCAAACTAAAGATGTATTTTGGAAACCTGAAGATCTGTGGTACTCGTTCAACTCCAGAGATAGGCCTAATAATGCCTTCAGATAACTCTTCTTTTATTAAGAATGCTTCAATCGTACTAAATCTCGTGATTCGGGACGAAGAAAAAAGCGGATTCCAATCAATTTCAATTAATTTCACCCAGCCTTAGGCCAACGTAATCAAACGGCGATTCTTTCTCAGCCCCTTTATATCTCATTCTGGATGGAAAATCCCTGTCAACTTTTATGGTATTAGAGGAACAAGGGCATAATTCATGCATAAATGTAAAAAACGGGGATCTTAGAATACACAAGAGGGACTTTATCGGTTTAATATTGTTTCTGTATTTTTTGTCTGTTCACAATGAGAATGTTATATAATAAACAGGAACTCTGATAATAGACTTATGGCATGTATATATATTGTTTTTTTCTTATGATTACTTAACTATAACTGAAAGAACCGATTCGATTAAGTTCCACCGACAAAAAGGCATCATTTATAAAGCCTATGTTTCTTTCTGATGAAAATATTGATATAAATTATTTAATTCTAGTACAATGATTAAATACGGGAATTAAACATTGAAATAAAAAGTAAAAACTAAGTTGATAAGCAGGTTGTTATTGGAATCTGAAAAAATATATATGGAATAAAGAATTGATATGATTCATGCATAAATTCACGGTTGAAGGTGTAAAGTTCGTTTACAAAATCTCGACTGAAGGTGAAAATGCTTGAATAAAAACCACGATTAAAAGTGATAGAATTTATCAAAATTATCAAAACTCTCCAGGGACGACGCAATTATTGCATACATTTTTTTTTTAGATATTCTAGAGTTATAAGATTTTAATCTAAGGCAAAGAATACTAGGTATGTTAGAAAAATGCATGTTATTGAATATTTGGTTTCACGGTTTGTGAGATAACAGAAAAGTCCGTATTGAAATTCAATTTTCACCTTATCTCCGTGCGTCTTTTACAAAAAATCAAGGTGTCGGGTCACAAGGAGGTTTTGGCGCGTATTCACATACGATCAACACTCAACAGTCCTTATTTTGAAATTAAGAATTATGGCTAAATTGCTTTGATTTTTAATGGTTCCTTCTTTGAACGGATTTTGATATGTTATAAATTTTTCATTTATGGTTTTAACCATTCATGAAGTGTCAACCACATGGACGTAGAGTTTATAAAATAATTTGAAATCAAATTTTCAAGAGGATTTTGCTTTCAAAACATTTCTCAATATCGAGTTTCGTCAGACAACATTTTCAGTTTGATAAACACAATTTGAAAAGCAAAACATAAGGTCGCCTACGCCTTAATTAAATGGGGGTGGGAAAACGAATATCATAATCTACACACATATTGTGAATTTGAAAGTATACAGGTATATGTAGGACTCAATGGTCAATAAGTACAGCTAGAAGAATGCTTTACAAAATTGATTTTAACAACAGAACAGAACAGAGTAAAGAGTAAAACAGAAAATACTTTTCTATAGACATTCAAAACTAAGTCATCGATCTTTTGTGTCCCCAAACGTCCCCCCCCCCCCCTCAACTGATTTTCCCTCAAAGATTATCTTTTCAAATGTGACTTCCGTTCCCATTAAAGGTCGCCATATTTGAAGCATGCAATGCTTTACACTCTTCATATCATTGAACTTCCATACAATGTCGGGGATTAAAGCAGACAAAAAGGAATTGGCGTGCCGGCCGTAATTTGCATGATTTCTATCTCACTAGGAGACGACAAATATAAATGAACTGGCTCTTCAAAAAAGACGTCATAAATTTGGCAAAACAGCAGTATTTTTATTGTCCATCGCATTTTTTTTTTCAGACAACAGAAATAAAAACAAAATGCTGAAAAGAAAACAATGACCAAATGATCATTATTATTATTTGCATTCGTGAATTATGATATAAGCACTCATCTAAAACAAATACGTTTCATTTTCGTTCTTAGTGTTAAATGCCTTCGTTTGGAATTTTCTTTAACTCTAGACCATCTTGTCAAATATGCACACAAATGTGCAATTTCCATGAGCTGTTGATATAAAAATACAGACATAAGTAGAAAAAAATATATATAAAGAATTTGTTGACAAAAAAAAACTGTTTATAAAGTTACACAATACCATATTAATTTTGAAAAATCTACGACTCTGAGATTATGAGATAGAAATAGCCCGATTTGTGACGAATTTAGAACTGTCTCATCATGAAACATTCTCTTTTTTCTTTTCAATGAGAGATATCACGAGTTGAGTTTGTTTATAATATTGAGACAATAAAGTGATCATAAATAGATATTCCATAACGATGAAAAGACAAAAATAAGCCTTGACATTTTATTATCCTTGGTGTTTTGAAAATGATGTCCTTTGTTTTATTCTTGGTGATGTTGTGGCTAAGTGAGTACTCCCTGGCAAACA